>RDPX01000222.1:559181-654445 GCA_003991215.1 Morbakka virulenta
ATAGATAGATAGATAGATAGATAGATAGATAGATAGATAGATAGATAGATAGATAGATAGGTAGATAGATAGATAGATAGATAGATAGATAGATAGATAGATAGATAGATAGATAGATAGATGAATAGATAGGTAGATTACTTTTTTGACAATTAACTTCAAAGGGGCTTAAGTTATTAAAACTCACTTTTTGGTGATTTGTTAATTTTTTTTTGAATGCGTAGAAAATAGCTATATATCTTTAAACAAAATATTCTTTCACTTAATCCAAATGACAATTATTGTACTTTTTACTATCTCGCTATATGTCGGCAACGGTCAAGTACGGTAAAATTAAAAATTGAATCTGGTCTTTTAGTGAGATAAACCTTTTATTCCCAAAACGTAACAGCAGAACTGTGAAGCTAATATCAATATCATGCTTGGATTTATCTACTCTGCAGCCAAAAGCAAATGGATTAAGTAATTCATCTTGTGTTATACATCAGTCCTTTTACTGACATTAAGTAAATAATTTACTCTTTGCTTTGTTCATTTCTAAAATTCAAGTGACTTTAGAGAGAGAAATATAGGCTGCTAATCAGAAAATGTTTTAAACCCTATCCTACCTAAGTAAACTATAATTTAAACCCATTCTGATTTATGTAGAGGAAAGAGATGGAACATAAGTTAATAAAGATTGGAGACTCTGATGTTACTTGGGTATCATATAGTTATAAAGCAGGTTTTGAGTGCATCATAATGCATTTTTTCTTTCTAAGTTTCCATAGCTAATTATTTAAAGAAAAAACCCCATACATTTAAGAACTTTCTTCTACAATGTCAATCTCTGTACTTTAAAACTATATATGTTTTGGCTGTAAAAGGTAAGAAGTAAACCTCCATATGCCTAGTGATAATGATCGTACTCTTGTTGACACTGTTTCTTCATTTTCTCTTTTCTCTTGCCATAATTTCAAAGAAAATCAACACGTTTTATTAATTGCTCTATTCTCCTTGATTTTATTCAAACCTTCAAAAACGGTATCAGAAATATTATCATGGCTTGGCTTCATGTATTCAGTAAAATTCTCTTTTCATTCTTTGCCTGACGAAATATGACTCCACCAAGATGCCCGAATGCATAAAAGACATTAAGGCAAGTGAAAATGTATATTTCATATTTCTTAAAGAGATATTCCACCCCACTTTTCCCCCAAGTAACATAAAGTTATAAGCACTGTACATATTGTAGTTATTGACACACAAAATATAAATTTAGCTGGGATGTTTTGCTCACAATTTTAAGATGGGTACGAAATTGAGACTCGATACCAAAAATTGGTATCTGCACATTAATAAAAAGAGCTCTTGGAACAATAATGTTAGTGGCATACTTAAAATGTAGCCAAGGTATACAAATTTGATTTTAGAGAATTACCATTTTGTAATTTGATTTCAAGTTGTTTACTTATTTCATTGGTATCGTGTTACAACTTGGGCTCAATAAAATGAAGAGACTTTCTGTTCTTTGTACTCTCATTGCGCTTTATTAAACAAATTCTATGAATATTAATCTTATTTCTCATTCAAGCATTGTACTAAGTTGATATTAGTGCTGCTTTGAGCCAATTTCAAATTAATATTGGAGAAAGGAAGAAAAACATTTCTCATAATTTCATTCATTTTTATTTATTTTTAACATAAGCATAACTAAACAACTTATAGATATATTTAAAATTGCGTTGCTTTCTATGAAGCATATACAACTCTTATTATGTCCTTATAGTGAACAAGTGTTATATAAACCATTCTTACTGCTAAATACACAATATTTCTGGCATCTGTTTACACTTTATTGATAGAGAAAAACTGAATAATGATCGGGAAAAAAGAAATAAAAGGGAATTACAGCTAGTGTCGATTAAATCTCTTTTGTGTTTCCTCTTTTCCAGAGAGGTGCTATTTTTTATCATACCTATCAAATATTTAAAAAAAAATTCCACAGCATATTCCTGTTCTTATCAAAAAAAATGTTTAGTAAATAATAAAATAATGGTATGAAGTGGTTTGTTTATGAAAGAAAACCTTTTCAAACCCAACCATGTGACTGTTAGCTTTTACAAAGACCAGAGCTAAAAGAGTTGCAACTGTGAAATGCACTATGTAAGAAATGCATTTCTTACATAGTGTGGCCTTTACCAAGTATTATGTGTGTGTTGCTCCTCCGTGACAAGTAATCCTAGGATAACAAATATGGACGTTCTCTACATGAAACCATTTTTTTCATTTTGAGGGGTTTTATTGGCTTAATTTTTTATTCAGTAAAGTTTATGATATATTTTATTATATTTTCACATTTGTTTTGTGTTTTGAAGTATTAAAAACCGAATGATCACTATTTTAAAATCCTTGTATATGTTGTTAACTGTTTTAAATAATTATCTTTAGACATTGTTCTTACTCCAAATGTTTTCTCTCAGGCCTTGATACTCCATTATATCACCTCTGCATTACTTAAAGCAGGGTAGATGTAAGAAATGTGTCATAATGTATCAGAATAACCATAATAGATTTACCTGTCAACGCTCTTCAAACACATTTTTATATGCTTTTTAAAGAGGATACAAAAGGGCTGAAAAGGAAAAAAATCACATAGGAAACAAGAACAGATATAATCATAAATCTAGGAAGATTACCAAAAATAGCTCAACTCATTTCATTTCTTCTTTAAATCTAAATCTCTAATTAAATCTAATAACTAATTTAAACATAAGTGGGACTAGCAACTTATTCAGTCTCGGTGGTAGCCCATGGGCTAGCACCAACGTCTTGACATTTTAAATGTGCTGACGTTGCACTATGAATGTGGCAATTTTTTAAGAATTTCCGTTTCAGTAAAATCATAAATCAATTGTTAAAGTGTGTCACCCTTTAAAAACAAATTTAAAAAGGGATTTAAACAGTTCTACTTTCTTATAAGCGTCATTGGCAACATTGACATGCTTCCTTGATATTCATTGTTACCAACTTCTCCTGCAAACCTCTCTCTTCAAAAAGAGCTAGTAGAAACTCTTGTAGATCATGCTGCTGGTTGGTTGAAAATTGGCCATTTTTGTGGCCAACCCATCCTCTCAATATTGCTACACTGCCTACATTTTCTTCTCATCCATTTGTCTAAATGCAGAGTTACTTTTTCTTGCAAAAGTTTAGGTGTATGTTGCCTGCAGCAGAGCATTAATCACTGGATTGACGTAGCAGAGGTTTTGAGCACAGTTCTCGTCTTATGACCTTCTACTGTTGTTTACTCCCCCTTTCAAGCTAATAAAATGTCTCCAAGGTTTGAGAAGGGGCTTTTCATGGCTTTATAATATTATATTGCAAAGTATCTCTTTCATAGTTTCGTTTGCCAGTGCTGTCAATATAAATGGAATTGGATGGCTCCACCTAAACAATCCAAAAAGCCTTAATGCCTCTGCTTTTATGTTTTCATTACCTCTCAGTTTTGTCTCCATTTTTACGAAATCATTGGCTACTGTGTCATAAGACATATCTTTAGTACAAATTGAAAAATCAGGCTCTTGTTTACCTGACAGCATAACTTTCTTCTTCATTGGACTATTTGCCAAAGTGGACTTTATATTTCACATTCAGACTTGCATTATATAAAAATGTATTAAAATTGTATTTCAATTGTATTAAAATTATATCAAGACTATATTAAAAAATTTTTTTGAAATTATATTTAATTGTGTTAAATTTTTGAAACGTTATCACAGCTTTAACTGACAAAAAATACCTTTGGCTGCTCTTTATGATGACAAATTTAATCTTGACCAATGACCAGAATAGACAGTATCAAACTCACTATTTATAACGGTACTGTTTTTTCTTCTTTGTTTTTTCTTCTTTAGACACAAAATGTGCACAGGCCATTTCCATGTATTCTTTAACTTGTTTGTTGCCAAGCCATAATTTTTGAAGCACAAAGCATTTTATTGTAAAAGGACCTTTAATGGATTTTTTTACTGTTAGGTGGAGCTCCTTTAAAATCCCAGCTTTTCAACCATATTGATTGTAAATACGACTATCCGTCAAAAGGTGATACGTATTCATTTAAATCAGACAAAATTTTGGATAAAATAACTTGAAATTCTGACTAGATACAAATAATGATTATAATTACAATGACTGAATACTTGTTTGGTATTTTTTTTTATTCATAGACTCGTACGGAAACTTTAAAATGGCTCTTCCCTTAGAGCTATGTTAAAAACAAAGAATAGTGACTGAATTCCTTGCTGTTCCTAAAAACACCCTTTCAACTGTTTACAGACAATTACAGAATAAAAAGACTTGCTTCAAACTACAGAAATATACGTAGTTGTATCCATAGTCTGAATGATGAATAAGTGAGAGCTGCCTCGGTAAATGATAAATCCCTTTTTTGTTGGTCATCAAGGTCGATAAAACCCTGCAAATAGAACAAAATTAGGAGCTTTTGCTAGAGCTGATAGCGACAAAACTCTTAAAGAGATGGCAACAAACCTATGAGTAAACCAAAAATGTACTAAAAACATTGTTTTATCACTTAGAGTCTAAAAAATATGCTGCAGTTGGGCATCAAGGGACCAGAAGCTAAAAAGAATGACTGACAGCTGCTTTTACTGAACTTCTCAACCAAAGTTAAAGAGATAACAGCATCTATGAAAGAACTGTTGCAGGTGATGGAACATGAATTTATTGTTAAGAACTGAACTCAAAAAGGCAATAACGAAAATGACGCCACTCTACGCCACTACAGCCCCAAATTTTCAAGACGGATTATTCAGTTGTAATAAACATAGTGACTATCTTTTTTGACACTCAAGGTGTTATTCGAGTTAATTTATTGCCATCAGAGAAACAATAAACTCTAAGGAATATATTGAAACCTTGGTAAGGGCCCCATCAAAGAGGATTTGAGAGGCAAATATTATGCCAATGACGAAGAAGTGAATACTGCAGACAAGAAAAACGGTCTACCGAAATTTACGAGACTGAGATACATGGCGTCATTTATTCATTCCATTGCTTTGGAGAGAAACAATGACTATATTGAGAAGTACCAAAAAGTTTCTAGAGGATAAACTTCCTATTGACACTTTTTCTTTTCTTATTAGTTGCTTCTTCTATAGAAAAAATGCATTGTGTTGCCTCATCTTTGTACGTAATAGAGTCTTTTCAAATTTAATGGTCAAGGTAAAAGTTCCATAGTCCTTAACTTTAAATAATATTCAAGAAATCTCCTCCTCTTGCTTTATTTATGCAGTCACCATTCTCTTAAGTCAGAATTTCTTTACCGTTCAACATTGCAAAGAGCCTTTGCGTGCACAATTATTGAAAATAATCTATTCGAATATTTCATTAAATTTTTTATTTTCCTATTTTAGGCTTGCTCGGGTCATCTACACTTTAGTTCCCTTATCAAATATGTTTCCTTGTACCTTTTCTTTTCATTTAAGGCAATATTCGTACAATTATCTTATTATATAATTATTATATGTTCACCCATGAACCTCTAAAAATCATTCTTCGTTCATGTTTTCTCAGACTTTTCCAAGATCGTTTAGCAAAGATGGCAGACTATTTAAATGAAGAATTGAATAACACATTTAGATTTCAACTGATAAATAATGTAGTTTACAGAACCTTTAATCTTTGAAATTACCAAACCTAGTTGGTTTCAATAAGCGTCTTATAAATTTCTAACTACAGCCGCTACCCTACAAAAAATTGTACAATAGTGAAATTACAAATATTTCAGAGAGGAATCAGGAATTTTTTTTGAGTAAAAAAAACAATCAGAACACAATTTTTCAAACCAAAGACCCATGTATTCACTTATTACTAGAACCCAAAGACTTCCAATGTTTAAAAGCTTATATAAAAAACAACAAGCATGAAATACCAGTACCTCCAAACAATAACCAAGCAAAACTAAAGGAAAGGCAAACTTTCTGTGAAAATATTACCCAGCCTACCCAGGATAAATCTCTCTAATGACCTCATAGTTCTTACCCATACCTTCCCAAAGAATTTGTTAACATCTTTTTTAGATCCTATTTAAAAATACGTTATTTACAGCAAATACCATAGCAGGTCATTACACAATAGGACAGCAGTCCCCATCTTTCTTGTGCCAATTGCTTGATAAAACCATATGCTTTCCAATATATTAGTAAAATTTATAGTTCCTGTTTTCACAGGAAATTTTACAAGCAAAAATATACAAGTGAGGAAAATGCGTATAAAATTTTTAATGGTTAGTTGAGGTATTAAAACTGAATGGACTTGAGTCAGTAGCGACAACATAGAAACATGAAGCAGAGTTGGAGGTGGCAGAATTGAGAATGCTGAGGTGGGCACTTGGAGTTACATGCCTCGATAAAATCAGGAATGAATACATCAGAGGCACAGCACATGTTAGGAGATTGAGCGAGAAGCAAAGGGAGGCAATACTGAGATGGTATCGGCATGTGATCAGAAGGGAAGAGAACTATATCGGGAGGAGAATGTCAGACATGAGTTTGCAAGGGAGAAGGAAGAGAGGAATACCAAGGAGACGCTACATGGATGCAATAAAAGAGGATATGAGTGGGATGAAAGTGGGAAGAAAAGATGCTGATGACCGGAGCAAATGAAGACGTATGATGCGCTGTGGCGACTACTAACAGGGAGCAGCCGAAAGATAAAGAAGAAGAAGAAGTTGAGGCATTAAAACCAACTTAAACTCGTTAAGAATATTCAGGCACTGTATGTTTTAGCTTATTTTGCAAAAAATTGAATACTTCGTGTTAATAGCAAAAACCATAACCGACAACATTTTTTGCTTTCTTAGTGAAATAGAATCCTTTTTGTAGTTGTGATAGGAAAGAACCACGTGCAGTTGATCAAAATACAACCCGTCAATCAAGAAGAGGTTGGAACTAATCTGAGCAGTTACCAAATGGATATGTAACAAGCAAATCAAGACGTAGTTATTATAGTTAAGAATCCATCCCTCGAGTTCAAGATTCTTGAGCCAGTAAGAAAGATATCTGCTTGGTGTAATATTAAACGGTAAGCTTACAACAGTGCTTTTTAGGAACGTGTATTCCTTTAGATTGGATTAATTAATTATGCCAAGAATCAACATACAATTCAACATCAGAAAGAACATACAAATTTTGGAATTCATATGCAGAAGACATATAAAAATTATGTAACTTAAAACAAGAAAAAACTTTTGTTGTTCAGAACTAGAATAAAAACAGTTTTATAGCTGTTGTGGCTAGCCTTTAGTCAAGTTTGTTTCCATTTTTACCCTCTGCTTGATTGGGCTACTCTTTATCGGAGATTTTTATTGTTAACCTTTCATACAAATTTTCCACAAAACTTTCACTTTTCGGAATTTGCAGCAAGGAGAACAAGAGAATTTGTAAATTAGATCAAAATTCCATATACTCTTACTAGGTTTTAAATGCCCAATACATTCAATTCAACTTTAGGTAGACATAATTAAGCCTTACATGCGATGATATATATATAACTTGCTACGGTGTAGGATATGAGAGATGATTTATGGTGACACTAGTACAAGCCCATACTCCTGATATCTCTCCCTCTGCCCAGTATTCCTCTTTAGATACATAAAGTTGTTTTTGTATTCTAAGTGGAAAGCTATGATTTCGAAGAAAATCCTACTGCACTGTCTTTAGTTTTATAATTATCGATAGAATACACAATTAAGAAAACATTCCATTGTACCTTGTATTATTTTTCTTACCTGCTCAAATTTTATAGTCGTGTTTACTTTTACCCATTTTCTTCCTCCTACGTTAATTGTTCCTAAAATTGATCGACAAAATAGATTTCCAGCCTCGTCAAGAGCCAGTACAACCCCTGGAGGACCTGATGCTACATCTTTCCAACTGTATTTACCAGCCAGTGTTGATTCCCACGACCGTCCAGTGGGTTGTGTGTAGTCCCAATTACTGCGATAGAAAATCTGTCCATCATTGTTAATCCCCCAAATACCGGCACTGTTTGCTGATATACGCCTTAGCTGGCCTTTGATCGGAATCCAGAAAAACCCGTTAAATGAGATATAGATATTTTGATTTTCAGTTGTAGCCCAGAGTAAAAATTGGCCGGCACTCAGGCTAATTATGTCCTTCGGCACTCCATTGTTTTTGTATAATTGCCATGGGAATTTCAACGGTAAAGCTGTATAAGAGCAGAATAAAAAATTAAAAAATAAATAAAAATGGTGAAAAGTTACACTTGGTACCTAGTTTATATTTAACATTTCCACCTAATCTACTACTTTTAATATAGTAGTGGAAAATACAATTTAATAAAATGAAACAAAATTTTACTCATACTTAGTGCTACCCTTTTGTGAAAGTTTGAATAAATAGCTCTCCTTTTGTATTATGTTTAACAACAACACAAGACACAAAACCACTAAGTGTGTGAAGCTGAAAAAAAGACAAAAAGAAAAAGAAAGGTTAAGCCAAGATATAAAAGTTGACCTAAGATTTGAAAACATTCAAGTCATATGGTGGAGAAAAATTTTCAAAAATTTGAGAGCTCCACAACATGAAAGTTATAGATTTATAGATAATTTATTGCAACAAGGAACAAGAATTGAATAAGAATTAAATGTGACGAGTCACACGAGGTGCTACAAACTGAGCTAGTACCAGAGACGAAAGCCGGTCTTAACAATTCACATGATAATACCTATAACGAAAACTGAAAATGGCCATATTTCGTCGATGAGACAAAAGTTAAAGAAAAGCAGCAAGACGTGGACTCACTAAGTTACAAACACGTCCCTGACCTCAATCAAGAACGTCAAGATGAAATGATGGAGTACCGTAACATCAAAATAATAACACCAAAATAATTGTCCAGGAATATTGATGGGAGGTAAGTGCTCAGCTTTCTATTTAACTCTATTTTTTGGAGTTTTTTCCGCATTGAAAGAAACCAGTCACTTTCTTCCTCATTCACTGGCAGGATAAAAATATTCCACAGGCTGGACTTGTTCTTTTTGAGATGCCTTGTGGTCAATACCAGGGTACAAGTTAGTGTTATTAGCATAGATTTTGATGAAGTAAAGCACGTTCACAGGAAAATCACTTTTGTAAAGACGGAAGAGTGTTGGTCCAAGAATAGAACTTTGAGGAACGCAAGCTTTAAAGAAATACTTCCTGGTAACGTCGTCTAGCAGACTTATTCAAAAATCTACTAAAACGTTCCTTGATTAAAGTCAGAAGGCCACCAGTGGAGTGAGAAACTCCACGTTTGTACTGAACATCAGGACGAAGACCTATGCCTTGCAAATTTTTTATCACTGTACTGTTGTTGAGTTGTTACATAAAGTCTTACAGGTTAATATTTTCCTGGAGAAGATATATTACCTGCATTCCTGAAAACAGAGCTAACATTAGAAATTTTCCAGCAATATGGAATACAAGACCCTGATAGGCAAACTGAAAATGCTAAACAGCAAAGAAGGTAACTCAGAACAACATTCTCTCCAGACCAATATCGGAATCGATTCTAGAACAGGAGCTATAAATAGGGTCCAAAATCTGATTAGTTTATGAAGAAAACTCATGCAAAGAAATTCCTGTATCATTTAGAGACGAATTGGCTGAAAGCAATTTAGGGAAAAAAACAAGTTTTTCTCTAGAGAGCATTGGAAACCGAGCAAAATCAAAAAGGTGGTGAAAATACCGATTTTCTAGGATTCAAAGTGTTGTTGTAGATTTTCCAGAAATCGTAACTCTCAGGTCTTTGCAAAAAAGTAGTTTCAGAGACTTGCTCCGCATCTTCTCTTAATTTCATTGATCCGGTACAGCTAATTAATCAATGCGAGGCCTATGTACACCTATTATTTAAGCTTAGTTGGTAATTTTGATTCAAACAAGTCGCATAACTGATTATACACTTTAATCATCCAAAATCTCTTTTTATCCTATTGTCCCATCAATACCAAAACCAGAAAATGTAAGATACTGCAAGTTGAGTGGTGATTGAAGTGAAATATTTGAGGCTGATCTTGCGCTACATCAATGTTAATATTAAGACAAATTTAAGGCCTCTGTGTTAATAAACATAACTTTAGCTGTATACTAGAATTTTGTAACTTGATTAATAATGAAATTTATAGTATGATTGAGATTTATATTTTGCAAACAATATTTTTTTGGATAAGGTCTTCTCTCCAATTAATGTACTATAGTTCAAGCAAATGTAACTTTTCACCCAAAAAAGAACGTCGAAAAGACAGACAAGTGGATTCATCTAATTTAAAACTAGCTTTGTATTTCAGTTAACGTTTTTTGCATGATATTTTTTGTATCATTCCATTTACTACCTTATTTGGTTAATCGGTCCTTGAATAAAAGCCATCTTGTAATTTCATTTTGTATTATTTGAGCATTTTTAAGGCTTTTAGTCAAAGCCTCGGGCATTTATTTGTTCTTGTAAACACCGTCATCCAGAATCTCAAAACCATTTCCAATAAAATTAAATAGAAAAAATAAAGTGTTTCTTTTATTTTTCCAATTAAGCCTTTTTACCAGATAGCCCTTCAAATTAATTGTAATTGATCTGGTTAATCAATTGCTTTTTCACTTTGAAAGTGGTGTCAAGTATAAAAGAAAATAAAAACGAAAATAAAAAAAAAAATTACATATAAATTCTTTAATTGAAGTTAAAGCTTAGATTAAATGTTAAAATTGTAATTTGATATTATGCCACGGATTGTTTATTTTCTATGAGAGAGTCTACGCATATATTATTATATAACTGAATGTTTAGAAATTAGTTAACTTTTTTTAATTATAGAAGTTACGCTAAACTCAGGATTAAAAATTGAGAAAAAAGCAAACAATTCATTAACAACTATTTTTTTTAGAAACATAAATAAAAAAAATAAACTTTGAAAGTTTCCGGCAAGAGCATACTTTTTAATTTGAAAAATCCTTGACTTTATGAAGTCCTTCAGAGCCATAATATATAGGAGATTTATTTTTTTATGTGTCATGACCTCTTTTTGAACTACGTTTTGGGAGATATTTCTTGCATTTCCAGCCTGATAATGGAACAAGTATCTCTCAAAATGTACCAAAAAAAAGCTTAAGACTGATAAAGCGCCTAAATTTAAGACAGCT
The DNA here is from genome assembly GCA_003991215.1 of Morbakka virulenta. Taxonomy (NCBI): domain Eukaryota; kingdom Metazoa; phylum Cnidaria; class Cubozoa; order Carybdeida; family Carukiidae; genus Morbakka; species Morbakka virulenta. The sequence goes on from RDPX01000222.1 coordinate 570,371, forward strand.
TTTAGCTTCCCAAAAATATTTGTATCATCATTTCAAAAGAGTATTAGACCATGTGTTTGAGTAGTATTCAAATAAAACCACACATCCTACTCCCTTCCAGCTAAAAACACGCAGGCGCACAAACTCACAACTAAAAGTAATGTGTTAAAAAAGCTAAAACTGAATTTGCTACTTATGAATTTCTAAGAATTGATTAGAATTTGAATTCCAGGCATAACAATAACAAACTAGATCACATACTTTTATTACATAAGTTCTCTTAAAGTATTTATCAAAATAAAGATATTATGATTAAATTGTGCCAATAATAGTTCTGTATCTTTTAACACGTGAAGATTATCACCAGCATCACATTGCCCTAACTAATTTACAATTATTATATTACTGACCATTTTAACAGTAAACAACAACAGTCTAACTACAAAACACCCGGTATTATATCTTTGTTTATCGGCACTCTATTTCATCGACAGCTGGTCTTTTGGGAGTAAAAGAATGTGATCTTTCCGATTAGCTACGTGCATTACAAAAAGATTAAGTGATTTAGACCTCGCAACCTTAAATGATAAAATGCTTTATTAGCTTTTGTATCGATAGGACATCGACAGAGGAACATAAATATGTCCGCAAAACCTCAGCGTTTTTGTGGTAAACCATGGCCAAGTGTTTCAGACTGCGATTGACTCCAACTATAACATTCCTCTAATCTTGAATCTTTAAACCATGCACTGATGATCTTAGCTATTTTAAAATAATGCAGCTGTTAGATATGAATCAAGGATGATTTCAATACGTTTAACCTTTACGTTAAATATTAGTTCCCCTTTTTGAAAATTGTTATTTTACACATGTGACCACTTAAAAAAATCTATGAATCTTCACACAAATCGTCAATCTGGCTTCGAAAGTTTAATAAATGATAAAAAAAGTAATTTTTATCAACGGCTCATCTCTTCAGGAGTGTGTGATACACGTTGCTAATTTATCCTACTTATGGTAACATGATCATTTTGGAATATAAACCTGAGCTAGTACAAAATGTACTAATCTACAGTAGCATTTGGAATAATTCTGAGTTGAGTGAGATCTTTTCCTCTCTTTTTACTAACGATATTATCCTGTAAATTTGTTACGTGTTTGTAGCAAGTACATATAAAGTGAAGCAATATTTTACGTTATTAAAAACTAATCATTTGTGAAAAATGAACTACAGTTTTTAAAAACGTTTGAAAGGATTTGACATTGTTATGGTAGTTGAAAACATGTCCTACTGTCAGTCTTGTACTAATGAGTAAAGCCAATAGGTGAAAAAGAGGAAAAAATGAATGTAAAATTTTAAAATATGTAAACCATTTAGTATTCACGGAAATTATCTTTACATCCTAGTTTACAGTTAGCATGTTCGAGTATACCTCCTTCTTTTCATAATTTTGTATATATATATATATAGGCGTAGCGCTGTGCGTGATGCATTATACGAGTTTCGTCCTGTAATTGTCGTAGTTATAGATAAGCTGTGGTTGCAATCGTCTACAGCAAAGTCCATGGCTATTTTGAGAGATAAAATAGGAAGTAAGGACAAAGTGTGGTATCTACTCATTAAACACTTATAATAGTTATGCTACAATGCTTTGTTCTGCTTGTCAATGTTGAATCAACTATACCGAATCTTGCTGCAACACATTTTTATGCGAATTCTGATATCTTTTTGAACGTTTACAGCAAAACTGCACCCAACATGGGCCAAGAAAATCGTTTAGCATTTCAGAAGAATTCGAAAGAATAGAGCAAGAATAGGATAAGATCAAGCTTTTCAATCAAAAAGACAGACTAGTCAACAGTCTGGGAAGCAAGATCAGAACCAGTTAGAAAGTTATAAATCAGTTATAAATATGACAAATCAAAATGTTTTAAGAATTTATCATGCCAATGATTCTGATTTATACATACAACGTATAAAGCCAAAGCATCTCTTTGGTGTCAAATGTAGTGGCATGGCATTGATTTAACAAGGGGCCATCAATAATACGATGAAACTTTAAGTTCATGGTCTAAATATAATTGAGCATAGTTTAGACTGAAATACTAGATTTGAAGATTCATTCTTAAGCTACTGAGATACGACTTTCTGTTTAAAGGATTTTTAAGCAACTAGCCTTATACCCGGCCAATATATATTACAAGTAGTGAGGAGCATACTTTCGTGGATGACATAGTATTTGTACCTGAAGTACTTTATTGTGTACTAAAAGTTCAGCTTACTTGTATCAAATATTACCAAATTACACAAGCAACAGAAGCGGAGACCCATCTATCAATACTAAAACTAATAACATGATAACAACAGAAATTTTACCCATGGTATAAACTCCTCTTCGTCCAATTTAATAGCTTCTTTTGTAAATGTGTCCAAGCATCTCAATAAGAGAATGTGCCCATCCCTTTGATCGTTTTGTTGTTTTTATTTGGCTTTATCTACCAATGGATGGGCATTAATTGGTATATAATGCTTTTGTCAAAATGTACAAATATGGAAATGGGCCAAAAAGAAGGTTAACTCGGCAGCTTTAGCTTGTCTGCGTTTATTAGCCCAGATTTGTCCAGATGAGTATTTAATTTTATGTTTCCAGGCCTTTCCAATAAAAGCATCAGTTTACTTCATAATAAATTCCTGAAAATTGTTTAGGCCTATCTTGTCCAGACTTGGTATGACTGCATATAAATTGCCTTTATATTATCATTTTTCTGAAAATCCTTTGTGCAAGACTGATCAGGACTTGCACAAGCATCCTGAACTTGATAGCTAATAAGAGACTGGATCCAAATGATATACCATACTCTTATCCATATTATATCAAATAAACATCATTCTTCCAGCCTAAACGTAGCCTTACAAATGCTTGTCTAAACTTCCTCAAGTGTTGTTTAATATTTTCTTGTAGTCCTTAGGAATATAAAAGGATCAAGATTTCTAGGAAAGATCTATTTTTAAAATCCGAAAATGGTAAAAAAACTGTGTTGGCTGAAAGATTACTCATCATTGGCTTCTGTAGGCTTTATTTCTTTTTCCTTGAAACGTTTCTACTAAAAGATGAACACCTTCATTGAAATTGTCCTACAAATTGAACAACACTTCTTTTTTGTATGCACAAACATTTCCCCAAGAACACAAAGAAATTAGTGCAGTTGACATAAAAGATTCAGCAAACAGGCTATGTTTCTGTGAATATCAGTTTAAGAATAAAGCTCAAGAAAAGGAATTCTTCAACAAGGTCATTACACAGTGCCTGTAGCCTGATATAACGCCTGTGCCATCAAATTTCTTTTTCGCTAATTTCTGTCTCTAATTAAATTTTAACGGAACATCGAGTTTTTACTCAGTCAGTTTATCAAATGAGTTATGAGAGATCTTATCCCATATTCTAAAGTATTTTTAGCTCGACCATTCTCAGTTACAAAACGTAAGATGATAGCAAAGTGTAAGATAGGAAGTATCTAACCCCAGTCGCTTCTTCAGCTTCAGCTTCTTGATGCTTGCACCTCTTTCTAAAACACATGCCTCAGTAGATTTAAGAACGTTATTGAAAAAATATTTGAAGAAACTTTTAATAATACTCGTTAGTCTTACTCTTTGCTATTTCGATAGTTTAGCTTCATTAATATTATAAATCATATGTACTTTGATTCGCTAAACTTTCTTTCTCATTACGCCCTGTGCTATAGCTGCCTTATATCTTCGAGAGTTCAAAACGCTTCAATCTTCTGGTCAGCATCACAGTACCTTGGTAAAACGATATAGAATTTTACAAAAACTCTGCTTTAGTCCAAAGTTTTCCTCTCTTTGCAATTCCTATAAGTTTGGTCAATGTAAGTTAAGCTTGTAATTATTTCTATCAAGCTTTTCATGTGTTTCCGGTTTATATAATCAATTTTTAATGTAACCATCAGTAAACTTTTATGCCCTCCTTGCGGGATTGGGACAGGATAGTATTTCTCATTCATAACTTTTCCAACAATCTTTTTGCCTCAGGAAACTAAAAACGCCCGGCTCTTGATAAGCTTTTTTGCAACTCTGTTCTTGCAACTCTGTTCTTGTTTCTTTCTTTTACTTGTAACAAAATAAGGATCATGTTCAAATGACACTATTAGTTTTAACATGTTCAACAACCAATTCATATACTATCATTTGCATTAACTGTAATTTGTTCTACTAAGTAAATGTCTAGTTATGTTTTACTGCACATAAAAATACACATAAATAAATAGAAAGTAAAGTAGACTATAAGATGGATAGATAGATACATGGATTGGTGGATTGCTTTATTGATGTATTGATGTATTGATGTATTGATGTATTGATGTATTGATGTATTGATGTATTGATGTATTGATGTATTGATGTATTGATGTATTGATGTATTGATGTATTGATGTATTGATGTATTGATGTATTGATGTATTGATGTATTGATGTATTGATGTATTGATGTATTGATGTATTGATGTATTGATGTATTGATGTTTTGATGTATTGATGTATTGATGTATTGATGTATTGATGTATTGATGTATTGATGTATTGATGTATTGATGTATTGATGTATTGATGTATTGATGTATTGATGTATTGATGTATTGATGTATTGATGTATTGATGTATTGATGTATTAATGTATTGATGGATTGATGGATTCATGGATTCATGGATTCATGGATTCATGGATTCATGGATTCGTGGATTGATTGATTGATTGATTAATTGATTAATTAATTGATTTATCTTTTCTCGCGGATTACCTATTTCTATGTAAAACCAACCCAACGTTATGTTTATTTGGGACAGATTAATTTTACTTTTGATATCTGATTTCTGTAAAGTTGTCCTTAGTCCTTGCTTTGCAACTAGTTACTGTAGATCGTTTAGAAAAACATTTTGTTTTAATTTTTCTTCTTGTACGTTATTGCATTTCAATTGTTATTCGTGTTCTTCTTTTGCAGTATCATATGAGATTGGTGACTAGGTTATGTCAATAGGTTTTTTTTATATATATTTTCATTTTCTTAAATCGCGAAGGTCCATACAAGGCATAGAGCCACTACATGCATGATGGTGTGAAAAGAAAATAAATAAAAGTCTAGACTAGATATAAGAGTTGATCTTAGAGTTGGAATCATTCAAATAATATGATAGAGGAAAGCATTAAGAAGCCAAAGAGTTCCATAACCTAGCTGTCTGAGGAAAGAACTAAATTCAGAGAAAGGTTGATTACAACGAGGAGAAAAAGGTCTATAGGGACAAAGACGATTAGAGAAAAGAGTCAAATGGGATGGAAGAAACTGAGCTGATATCAGCAACAAAAAACTCATTCAAACACTTGCCATGGTAATATCTTTAGAAAAAGTATGACAAACAACATTTCGTTGAAGTGTAGCTGCAAGTTTTGGGCCTTTTAGTTCCAATGTTTATTTCCCTCTCCTTTTGCAATTGTCTGGATGAACGTGATCCGCTATCTTCCTCTTGCACTTTCCCTTCTATCTTACGCTTGAGCATTAACTTCTCTATTCCTCCTTTTCTCGTGCAGTCCCTACGGAATTGTAACTGTTGTTTCCATTTTATTTTCATCGACTTTCTTCCACTTCCTGTTTTAAATCTTTTCACGTGTTGTATGACTTGCTTAACTTACTCTCAATGTTCTCATTAAGTTTATCTTTTAATTAATTATTATTGTTTCTACCTACTTTGCTTCTGGTACAAAAAGATTCTTGATAGAGAAATGCCTGTCAAAGAGTATTCCTGTTAAACCTTATCTTAGTCATACTCGCGGTTTGTTTACGTTTTAGATGTTTCATAAAACATCTAAGGATTATATCGCTCAAATCAAAGGTTACACAAGGCCATTGGATTGACTTCAATAAAAAATCCTGTTAAGTGCTTTGCAGAAACGACAAGCCAAACTCTTCACTCCTTGAAACATTGATTTGAACATCAGACTGATCTTAATCTTTCTAATTTGAGTCTTCTGCACAAGGAAAGAAATATTAACCGACACTATCCATGGTATTTTTACATCAATGGAAAAATTTCCATTTGTTTAGTTGACTTGGAATCTACTCACAACTGTAATTTTTTTTTATTTAAACGCAGTTATTTAGATATGGATTCCTGAAAATTAATTTTCTAATTACTGAATTTCTTTCAAAAATATAGTTGTTGACAATTCGGATTAAGCTGATATATCTTGAGTTTAATAAATCAACATCAGCAACAGCTTTTCATTGTTAGCTTACCAACGCTGTGGTTAAGTGGTTCAGAAACAACGTCAAAACAGCGGTGTGACAAGACGCTTTGGGGAGACAAGAAAATGTTAAGAGATCTAAAAATATATTTTTAGTATTTAATAGAAAATAAAATTGATACTGCATTAAAAAAAGCTTTGAATTACACTTAATATTCATTAAAAAGAAAATGTTGATCAGTATTGAAAGTGAGGAATGGAACCCTGAGAAATTTGTCATATTGATATTATTATTGTCAATATGACAAGTAATATCAGAATCTCTTAATAAGTCTTGGGTCACTATAACAACATAATAGCTACTTAATTTGCGACAGATATGTATATTAAGTAAATATATTTAGAATGCCAGAAATATACAATGATGTTAAAAAAAATTAAAAAGCACAAAAGAATATAAGCACAACAGAATACTATAATGTTCTATATTAGCTGAGGGGTAGGGTAAAACCCAATTATATTTATGTTTCGAGACCAGGCTGCACAATTATTCTGAAGAATGGATATTAAACTTGCATTTAAATAGAAATATCTGGGATATAAGCACTGAGATGATGCCCTACATAAACTAACCTTATTTCTTTCATCCAGCATACAAAAAATTAATACTTTTAATACTTACGTTTTACAACCACATTGAAAGTGTAGATAATTCTTGTTCTCATTCGTAACCATTCCGAATAGGGAACTATAGGAAGACAAATATATTTCCCAGTATCAAATTTTTCGGCATCAGTTATAAGTAACTGTGACATGTATTCGTTTCTCTTGCGTAGCTCTTTCACTTTCATTGCATGATTTTCTAATGACCTTTTACGAAGAACCTTGTTACTTCTCCCATATCTTCCTTTCTTTTTGTCCATTAGTGCTCGGTAGGAGTAAATGTTTCGCCAAATCCTTCTTCCATTAACTCCTTCCTTGGACTCTTCTACTAAATCTTCTACACCCCACCACCAGTAATTTACGTACGAAGAATAATTCCCAGTAGCATTGCAACCGACTTTAATTGTGGAACCAGCTAGGACAATTTTTTTTTTATTTTCAGTAATCGTCAAACCTAAAAATAGAAAATGAAACAATAATTAAAGATATATTCTTTAAAAAATATTTCTTTCTATTAGCTAATTATTAAAAATGAATCGAATTATACAAAGAGAAATGTTAAAAAGTTCCAACCGGTGTCCTTTCTAAAGCCTGCCTACTCCATAATACACCAAAACATTATGCTCTCGTAAATGTGTTAGGTTCTCTGCTACTTTTTTCTACCAAATACAAACCCCAATTTTTTTGTTTAAGTTCTTCCGAGCCACCCCATTTAACTTCTTGATTGTTCTTTCATGGCAAGTATCGAGCAAAGTAATATTTTCTTCCCAAGTAATATAATCACAGTATCCACTCCCACAGATACTAGTACCACTAGTGGTGCTGTTAGTTAAACTATTTAAGGTCATTTCTTTTCTTAGCTAAAATAATGTCTACTTTATTAACTAAATGTCTTTCAGAACAAACAATGTACTGATGGTAGATATGTTCTTTCAAGTTTTTCCCATGCTCCTCGCATATTTTTTATATGCTTTAGCAGAGTCATGCATTGCACAGTGCGCATACTTGCAAATCCTGGAAAGGATTTTTAAGCTCGAAAAACCTATTCTTCGTTGATACAGACACTAAACGGATGATAAGATGTAGCATGCACGTTTTTCTTGCCCATGGAGTAAATTAATATCCACATAATTAAATTATATAGTATTTTACACCTGAGGCTCATATATCAAACAATTAGCCATGGCCCAGAACGTTTACAACGAAGCAACAAATTATATAGCTTAATTATTTCTTAGACAAACAACTTTATTCTAGTGTTCTTTTGACAGTTAAAACTTCAATAAAACAAATTATGCTGCTTGGTAAAGCAGTAAGAATTATAATGCCTTCTATTCCTATCCCAATTCTGTAAAAGAGGTTTTACAGAAGGCAGCACCTGATGTCTAGTAGCTTTTTTTACTATGAGCATTGATCTGCAAATAAAAAAAGTCTATATTAAAGATTAAAGGCTGCCATTTAAATCTCGTTAGACAGAACCAATTTGCTTCAGTAGATTTACTGTAACCTCCATATTTTATTCCTAACAGAAGGAAAAAGAATATCAAAATAAGATCATCTTTGGTAGCTGCTGACGTAAGAAGGTGTGCAGTTCGACTATGAAGACAATATCAGAGGAGGGATATTTGTGGCTGCTTAACAAGCAGGGGTTGTTTATAAAGTCCAAAAATATTAAACGATTTGTAACCAACTAACGTTTTTAAAACAGAACCGTAAAAATGAAGTTAGGTACTGAAAAATGTTATCTCGACGCACTAGAAACTATTTTATTACATGGAATATTTATCTTTCTTCCCTGCTTGGTATTGTCAGAAAAAATCCCAACTCTGAAATTCTAGTCCTCCCCTTCCTCCCCATCATACTATATTTTGACTTTATGACTCTGGAATGTTGTAGTGTTTTAACTTATCCATTTCGATTCAGTCAAATGATCTAATACTTTTATAAAAGCATAGATATTTGTACTGAGGAGTAGATTCCAAGGTATTTTTTGGAATCTATTTTTCGGGTTTGTAGTTTCTATTATCTCACACTATTTCAAAATAGAAAAAGAAAACAGAAATACAATTTTCTTCATAAAGAAGAGGCGATATCTTATTTTATCGAGGTAAATGTTTTTCAAGCTTTAGTTTTACCAAGAAAGTGTTATTTAAACGTGATATGAAAGAGGCCAGTTCAGTGAGGAGACATTATACTGCCTTACTCGTATATAAATAAAAGTTAATTAGTAAGCAAAGCAGAAGCAAGGGGAAATGCATTTGAAAGCTTAATAGGTAAGTAGCCATTGACCATAAATCGGTATATTTCGCTGAATCATATGCGATTTTAAAGCAAATTTAACTACCTGTATCGAGCAATGCTATCAAGGTCACCAATATTTAGTGATGTAGGTAATTTTCTTGATTTCAATCTTCACACTGCTAAAAAGTGTTATTTTTCCAGAGAAGATTAGAAGACCAGAACGTTTGAGCTATGAAATTTTCACTTTTATTGAATTGCTGAGACGAGAGAGTTATTGTGTGGTCGATTGCTGAAATTTTTATTGAAGGTGTACAACAAGGCACTTTCTGCTCAACAACTGGAGAAACAAAGGCAAGGTAAGAAAGGTACTTCACTCCGATAGAACGCAACAGTAATTTATCATCTGAAGACCAATTAATTTTGGAGGTCACTATATTACGGAGCTATGTCTGGATAATTATTCAAGGACGATGAAACTACTAGACTCAAGGCTTTTTAGAAAGGGTTTGTGAGGTATTTGATCGTCAACAAAGAAGCAAAGTGTTTTTTTATCATTTAAAAAGGAAAAAAATTGTCTTATGAAGCAGGAAGCGGTACAAAAAAGAAAATTTAAAGCGAAAAGAATTTATTTATACTTATGTGTTATCCAGCTTTGTACACAGTTTCTTGCGTGTTCCTGTTATCTTTTATCATTGAGTTATTTTCTATTCGCTTTTCTTTTAACATCAGCTCTATTTAATCTTGACCTCTGGTTTCTACGGATTTATTATACTCCAAACTCTTGCTGATTTTATCTTTTCCTAAATTATGCAGCCTACTTACAAACCTATATAGAGTATTTTCCTACACCATTCAGATATAGAATAACTTTACTTTTTGTATTAGATTGCAAGGGTTTCACGGATATTAAGATATCTAAAACAATCAGTGTGCTAATCTAGTTATCACTAATATATGTTTATTTACGGTGAATTAATTACAAGTGAAGAGGAATTATGCACTGAGCATTTTACGGTTGAGGAATTAAATGTGAGCCGTTCTCAATTCTCCTTCGAGTAAAAGCCGGCTTCTTCGAATAAACACCCTTTAAGGCTACCCAAATATGAATTTGAGCAAAATATAAATAAATCGTAATTTCAGAAACTCTTTTTTTGTCTCTTTTCTAATAGAAGAAAGTTGCTCTACCTTCCAATAAATATCCCGTCAAAAAATTGGGGAAACAACCCTTATCCCTCTTGTATTCCTTTGATTTATTGCAAGGGTGTTATTGTTCAGAGAGTTAATCCAATATTTTCATTCACAATCACGATGTTTTTAGGTTTGCCTCTGGCACAGTGAGATACATATTTTTAAAGAAAATCAGACATCTCTGTTAAGAAGGAATTTTAAACAGCTCCATAAAAATCTAGTTGGCTGATATTTCAATTATCTATAGTTCCCAAGAAATCAGTAGTTACATGTTTCTTGTAATGGGTAAGCAACCAAAAGTCAAGCTACCAGCAACAGCACTAACTTGCAGGGTACTCATCTACAGTATAATCTCTTTAATTTCAGTCTGCAGTATGCTCAGTATTCCTTTCCACTTACCCTTCTCGCACCACTTCTCTCCACAACCACACCCCAGTCGGTCTGTTCTTTCATCGATTTTCTTTTCGTACGAAAGATGTCCACTCATCAATACTCCTGGCTCTGCTCCTTTTCTTTTTTTTAAATGTCTTACCCATTTTCTCTTGAAATTTTCAAAACTTTTCAATTTTTTCCCCCTGTCCTTTCTTTTAATGGGATTTTTTGTTTATTCCAACGCTTCCCTTTCTATATTTCTTTGTGAAACATACAGTCTCGTTCCTTCCAAATGCGAAATTGTTACAAATAGACTTACAAATAGGTTATTGATTAGAAATAAAAAACAGCCTTTAAATTCAAATTCATCTTAATATAAATCTCATGTTTTTACTTCCAGTTGCCAATGTTAAAATATAGTATAGCAACAAAAAGAGAAAATTGAAATTGTACGTTTTAGTAAAAGCAGCTTACTTTTGTCATTCTTTGGGGGCTTTTTAGTTAACATAACCGAGCGTCACTTACCGATTGTTATTATGTTTAGCAATTATTGGTAAGTTTTAGTTCTGGGGTATTTAGATATTTTCCATCATATTGGATAGCTACTGTAGTCGTATGCCATTTATTCCACGTTTGACTCCATTCTTTCTATCCTTTGTATCGATCTTGACCACTACTACTAAAGAAGATTTCTAACAAAGTAACTGTGCTTTCACTGGATTTAGTTTTAAGAAGTGATTAGTGACGTGTTCTGCAACAGGGTTAGGTAGTGTTCACTTAAGTTGGATCGGTTGTTCTTGTTTGGCATAGAAATCTTTCCAAGATGTGAATTTTAGGACATATCCTTATTTTTGGCTTGTCTAAAGGAATCAAGTTCCGTTCTCAGAAAAGCTTTTCAGCTTATACTGCCGTAGCATAGATATTCAATTTTATGATTGTTTAAACGCTAGCTATATCGGTTAAGGAAACAAAATGTTTTAGCATTTGGTGGCTTTTGCTCTCCTTTATAATGTCACACAATCTCTAGATGTTTTCTGTTCTATATCACTGTCGTCCCCAATACACTATTTCTTTATAAGATAAATTACATGGATTTTTATGGCGAGATATCGAGGAATGACTATTCAAAAAACGCATAGTTTTAAACCAAAAGCAATATGTAGCAAATCAGATAAGTAGCCTTTCAAACCACAATAGTCTTTATGTTTACAAAAAGGGGTGCTTACTATTACCCTTATCTATATGTAAATTCATTCGACTAATGAAATTTAAATGGCCGTTGCAATGCTGAAAGTTACAACTGAAAAAGAAGGGAGTGAGATATAATCGTACTTTCATGATTGCATAATGACATGACATTAATAGTTCATACTATAGTTTCTATTTGACTAGGTCTTTATTGGGAAAGGTATAAAAGATAATGTGTAGTGGGCAGAAATATGTTCATTTCCTTTTATCGACAAAAATTTAACGTTTCTCTTTATAGTATACATACCTTCTTTTCACAAGAATTTATCAGTTGTCTTTCCTCACATTGGGTCATCAAAGACCAAAGCTTCAAATAATATACATACATTAAAGATGCAAAAAATGACAAAATTATTAAATCATTTAATATGAGCCTTATATTGACTATCATATTTAGTAATGTGCCATTTTCTTTTCTTTCAGGTCTTAATTGAAAAACTAAAACTCCTTTCCTGAACTAAAATTAAATAATACAATCAAATATTGGAACTCCATTTAGCAATTTGAACTAATTACATTGACGATAAAATAAAAAGGAAACCGTTAGATATCTGTTGAGGACTTAAGAGCCTTCACTGGATCTAAGTAATGCAAACATTTATTGTGTTATGTGAATTTTTAGTTTGTGATATGAATTTGTAGCTTCTAAGCCTTTTGGCTAACATCAAGTGTAGAGCTCTGGTCTCTCCTTGGTCGGGTCTTCGACTATAAGGCTCAACTATTCAGAGCAAGTGGTCTCGAGATGCTTGACCACTGGCTCTGGACCCACTCAAGAGGAAGTGCCTTCCGACGGAGGGTCCTGGAGGGCGATCGGCATGTCATGCATTTTATGTTGTTTTGTGTGTTTTCTGTCCCCCTTTTTTTCTGGATCTGTTGCTTCCTTTCCGGTCTTTCATAGATGGGAATCTGTGAAAGACAAAAATGGAACCACTGTTCACCAGGGGTACCATCAATGAAAGACCCAGTATTAATTTGTAGTGTTTAGTGTCAATTTGTAGTGTGTGTTGTAAACTTGTAGTGTTTAGTGTGAATTTTTAGTGTGTATTGTAAATTTGTAGGGTTTAGTGTAAATTTGTAGTGTGTATTGTAAATTTCCAGTGTTTAGTGTGAATGTTTAGTGTGTATTGTAAATTTGTAGGGTTTAGTGTAAATTTGTAGTGTGTATTGTAAATTTCCAGTGTTTAGTGTGAATTTAAATTCACACACATCCGAATTTAAATTAAATTCGGATGTGGAAGTGACGGTTCCACAAACTTAATAATGTCAAAATTAATAGTCTAAAGCTTATCAGAGGTTGCCAAAATGGATATAAACAGTAAGGAGAAACATCATGGAATATATAAAATCAACTTTGGAACATTAAATGTACGAGGAATAACAAAAGAATGGGAGAAAGAAACACTGGCGGAAGACATTTTCAAATATAACATCGACGTTCTCGGTATCCAAGAAACACACACGAAAGGTACCGGGGCCACAGAAATCAGACATGAACACAAAATATATGAACTTTACTATACTGGAAAAGAAAATAACACCCACCATGGAGTAGGATTAGTAATAAATAAGGATCTTAAAACAGCATTTGAAAGAATAAGCGATAGAATATGCAAAGCCACCATAAACCTGACAGAGAGAAAACTGTATGTATTATCAGCATATGCACCAACCCTTAAGAATAGTACAGACAATCCAGAGGTAAGAAAAGAATTTTATGATCAGCTTGACAGTACCATCAGCAGAATACCAGAAAGACACTACCTAGTGATATTAGGCGATTTTAATGCAAAAACAGGCTCAGGCTGGAGATATTATGGAAAAAGCATGGGAAGATATGGAAAAGGCGAAATGAATGAAAATGGTAAAACACTCCTAGAAATAGCTACAGGTAATGATCTAGTGCTGACTAATACCATCTTCCAACACAGATTGTCACACAGAACAACTTGGGTATGCCCAGAAAGAATAGAAACAATATTGGATAAAAATGGCAAGCCAAGAAGGAATCCTTTTAGAAACCAAATAGACTATGTAATCACAAAAAACAAACATAGGAGATTTATAAAAGATTCAAGATCATACAGTGGCATAGGCACAGTCACAGATCACAGACTTGTGAAAATGAAATTCGAGATAAACTGGTATAAAGTGAAAACAGCCACTGATGTAATGGAAAAAGTAGATGTAAACAATCTGAGAGATGATGTGAAAAGAACAAATTATCAACAAGAAGTGATAAGGAAAATGAACAATATGAAATATGAAGGAGGAAATGAAAACAAGTGGAAATATTTAAGTAACATATGCATTGAAGCAGGAAAATCAGAACTAGGTATCATCAAAAGTAACCAAAGAAAATTGGATAATCCAGAAATTAGAAAACTCTCCACAGAACAGAAAAATCTGAGGGATATCATAAACAACACAAAAGAAAAAGAAATAAGAAGAAAACTGCAGAAAGAAAGAAACAATGTGATACATAAAATACATAAAATGCTTGAAGAGGAAAAAGAAAAAGAACTAGAGGGAAAGATTGAAGAAATTGAGAATAGCAAAAGTGACTCGAACAAAATGTTCAAGGTGATAAAGCAAATACAAAGCACAAAACCAAAGAAAAAACTTCTAGTCAACAGTGAAGAGGGCATGGTAACAGAAGAAAGCAAACAAGCGGAGTTAATCATGAAACACTTTCAAAAAATGTTTGCACCTGAAAATGTAGAAGAGATAAAGAACATAGAACCACATGAGATGAAAATACCTTTTAGTGGAGATGAGATAAATAAAGCAGCTAAAAGCCTGAAAAATAACAAAAGTGCTGGAAAAGACAATCTACAGTCAGAATTAATCAAACATGCTCCACATGAAGTACACACAGAAATAGCAAATGTACTAAATATAGCAGCAAGGACTGGTATACATCCAAGAGAAATAAAGGAAGGAATACTCATCCCCCTTCAGAAACCAGGAAAAGTCCAAGGTCCACCTGAAAATCTTAGGCCGATTATATTATTATGCATAATCAGGAAAATATTAGCCATTTGCATGATAACACGCTGCTGGAAGAAATTTAAAGCCTTAATAGAGATATCACAGGCAGCATACCAAGGTGGTCGTAGCACCACAGAACAAGTCTACACAATGAAAGTATTGGCAGAGAAGGCAATAACATCCAGTGATTATGATATACATATCATCATGCTCGACATGAGCAAGGCCTTCGACACTGTTGATAGAAAAACACTCTTCTCAGATCTCGAAGAGATTTTGGACTATGATGAATTGCATATGCTTAAGCTATTGGTAGAAAATGTGGAGTTGACAGTAAGAGTGGGCAAATCATACAGCTCAGAGACCATAAAAACCACCATTGGAGTACCACAAGGTGATTGTCTAAGTCCGGTGCTCTTCATACTCTACCTGTCACAAGCCTTAAAAGAAAGTAGAGATACAGACCCAACCAATCTGGATCATACATATGCTGCACCAAAATGTAATCTTGCACTAATGGACCATGCATATGCCAAACCACCAAAAGTAAAAGTGACAGTCGATCCAAAATATGCAGATGACATATCATGGGTAACAAATGACACCTCTGAAGTGAAAAACATAGAACAGACAATACCACCGAAGCTGAAAATAAGAAACTTGAAGGTTAATGAAACCAAAACAGAACATCATGTTGTAAGCAGAAGCCAAGATGAGGAATGGAAGAAGTGTAAATATCTTGGCAGTAACATCGATACAGGAAAGGATATGGAGAGAAGAAAAGCACTAGCATTAAACACCTATAATGAGAAAAAGAAAATAATTGAAAATAAGAAAACTAAGGTACATACAAAAATGAGGATTATCAACGCATATGTTACACCCATATATATGTACAACAGTGAGCTCTGGACTCTCACAAAAAAGAAGGAAAATGATATTGATGTCACACAGAGAAAGATCCTGAGAAGGGCTCTGGGCATATGCTGGCCAAAGAAAATATCAAACAAGAAGTTATATAAAATCACCAAACAAAGAGCATGGTCTGAGATCATAAAAGAAAGAAGGCTGAAATGGACTGGACATCTCCTTCGTCTGGAACCAGAAACACCAGCAAAACAGGCTTTGCATGAGGCGGTGAGAAAGGTCAAAAGACCAAAAGGAAGACCAATAAAAACATGGACAAAACAAATGGAGGAAGATATCAAGTGGCTTAATATAGAACTAAATGGTGATGGAAAAATCAGTAAAAGTGGTGAAGGTGTTTTGACAAATGAAAACATTGAAAAACTAACAGAAATAGCCAGTAACAGAAAACATTGGCAATCCCTGATTAGGCGCGCCATGTCGCAACCATCTACACCAGATGGCGTGAGCGACGCACAGCGTTCCTGATGATGATGATGAGTGTGAATTTGTAGTGTGTATTGTAAATTTGTAGTGTGTATTATAAATTTGTAGTGAGTAGTGTAAATTTGTAGTGTTTAGTGTGAATTTGTAGGGTGTATTGTAAATTTGTAGTGTGTATTGTAAATTTGTAGTGTTTAGTGTGAATTTGTAGTGTGTATTGTAAATGTCCAGTGTTTAGTGTGAATTTGTAGTGTGTATTGTAAATTTGTAGTGTGTATTATAAATTTGTAGTGAGTAGTGTAAATTTGTAGTGTGTAGTGTGAATTCGTAGTGTGCAGTGTGACTTTGTAGTGTTTAGTGTCAATTTTTAGTGTGTATTGTAAATTTGTAGTGTGTATTATAAATTTGTAGTGAGTAGTGTAAATTTGTAGTGTGTAGTGTGAATTCGTAGTTTGAAGAAGGAAAAGTACAAAAATTATCTAAATTAATTATCTACCACCGGGAAATACCAAATGAAACAGTCGGAAAATAGATACAGGCTGCTATTACTTTATGAATTTCATTGCTACCCCTTTTTGTGCGATTCAGTTGTATTGAGCTTCCATACCAGAAGCGAAAAAACAAAATATACTATTTTAAGGAATACATAGACTTGAAGATTGATCTAAAGAAAATGATTTTCTTGGTTAGCCTTGCCTCTAACTTCCGAGGTTAGTTTTGTTTTATCTAAGTAGAAATTACAAATGTCTGATAAAAAGGGACTGTAGGAGTGCTGATGTCATTAAAAAAAGCTTTAAAATTTGGAAGTTAGATGAATTGTCGTACATCTGTGTTATGACTTTTCCAAATTTCATCGGACAGTCCCAAATATTACAAACAAAGCAAAGCAATAAATATTTCTAAGTTGTTGCATGAGGCAAACATTATGGCTGAACTCAAAGCCCGACTTCTTGACAAAATGCTAGAATACATTTTGCGTACAAAAAGGCAGCAGTCCTGCCAAACAGCATGGCTCTGCTATACACTTATAAGTAAGCTCAAGTTTACTTGATACTTTCTCTTTTCTTTAGAGTTGATTGAGGAAAGAGTTGCGACTTCGTTCAGACCCGCAATGCCTTGTTTTAGCCACGATTTTTTTCCACTTTCCTCATCATCTTCAATGGATTGCGCCAGAAGTGTGACCCATTAGGCTCAGCCCTGCCTGACAATGTCAAATGTGGTATATTAGTTTCCATCGTTTGACAAACAGTACTATACTTAATTGGGAAATTGTTGAAGAAACGGATTACACTAGTCAACAAGAATTGCTTCAAGTCTTTGCTGAAGACCAAATGAAATTCTTTCGACTATATACAATGATCCTGAATACGCCACTGTGTTTTCTCTGGGACTCTAAATTTTTTGTAATAACATTCATGTCCTTTTATTAAATGACACAACCCTATCGTTCTTTTGTCTTCTTTAACAGAAGAATTAAGTGAATTCATGTAGCTTTGATTCAGACATGCATTTGAGAAAAAACATATCTTTCATACTGAAAAATAAAACACTGGTCTTCACATTTTCCACGCAGTACGTCAACGTACGTAAAATCTCCCTGTAGCTTAGTTTCTCTTGCATTGTCATCTGTAAAACCTAGCACTGTCACTCTTCAAGAACCGCCCATAATTTCTGAGCATAGCTTTATCCTATCAGGCTTGACAATGGTACTCCATCGTTACACTGGTTTAAAGCAAATTCCTCCAAGCTCATCACTAACAGCACAGTTATTTTCTCGGAAAAAGTCATTATGAAAATCTAGAGAGTGGAGTTTCAGTTGCACAAAGTATCCCATTACCAGCTGCAATAATAGGTCCTGCACCCGTACTCTGTATTTCTTTGCTTTCCTAATATCTAGAAATTTTCTAACCACGCTATTGAATTTATTTCATGTAGTCTGCTCCCTGATTCAGAGGAGTGACGTAAAAATTTAGATTGGCTTCATTCAAAAGTGGAAATTGTAATGGAAGTTAGAAAAGGCTCACAATCATGGATCATTGATTTCACGAGTTGCTTCATCAAACTTAGTTTGATGAGCAGTGGTGGCAGTAGAACTTTCTTTGTTGTAACGGGAGGTAAGCTTTTCATGTTACTAGTTCTCATAATTAATATTTACCTTTTTATTGAAATGTTTGTTGTCCGCTCTCTTGCCTTTAAGCAAAGCAAATAACGTTTAAACAGTCCAAGGACTAATTCGGTCTCCTTCTGATGTCCTCCAAAAGGCAACTTGGGCTGTTCTCATGTAAAAGCCTCAAAGACCTGCTCCATGGCATCATATATTTTTGTAATTTTTCCTATTTATGCAACAAGAATCCTTGGCTGAATTTTCCTGAGTGTTATTGTACTTCAGTTCATTTTTCAAACTGAGTATCGAGGAGCCTTTGAAAAGCCTCAGAGCGCAAAGGCTATTACCAACATCAGTTACACTTATCAGGCATATGTTGGCTAAATTAGCTAGACTGATATTACCTATAACCAACGTCGGTCACACATCAATTTTGACACATCATAACAGTCGCATAGGTAGCTAGACGCACAAAACATTGCCACTGCTTGACTCAAAAAAAGTAACCCTAGAAGATGGATTTAGTGGGTGCAACTCAATCAGTCTCCAAGCCAAAACTTCGTCTTGTGGGTAACCATGGGCAGGTAAACTGGATCTCTGTGAGCACATACCTACTATCTTTTGCTATTTTGTTTTGGACAAGACTAGCACAGCGAAAATTTTGAATCTTTTGGGCTACGGTTGTTGGTTGACACAGTTAATAAGCAACAGACTAAAAAGAAGTCTACACGATTGTTATATTTTTATGTAGTGGTTTGAAAAAAAGATTTTTAAACAACATTGAAGTGAGTAAATACCTCATTATTGTTCAGCTCTTGAGCTCGCATAAAATAGGTTGTTGACAAAATGGGTAAAAGCTCTGCTGTGCAGGTGTCACTGTTGAATCCGGATACGGACGTTAGAGGAGGTGTGGTATCAAGATGGAAAATATGCGTTTCATATTTT
Organism: Morbakka virulenta; assembly: GCA_003991215.1. Taxonomy (NCBI): domain Eukaryota; kingdom Metazoa; phylum Cnidaria; class Cubozoa; order Carybdeida; family Carukiidae; genus Morbakka; species Morbakka virulenta. The sequence goes on from RDPX01000222.1 coordinate 589,706, forward strand.
AATTCGTATTTAGTTGCAAGTAATTTTGCTGAATAATACCCACAAGGTACAATTACTTCTTTACATGGCTTGTCTTTGAGTACGAATAACATTCAGATAGTTAACGGAAAGCACAGTTGAAGATATTATCAGCACTAACTTAGAGAAACTCAACACCTATTTTAAAAAACTCGCAGTGGTCTCTGGTTAATTGATAAACATTACCAGTAAAGCAACCTGTCGATAATTAAAAGGAATTGACATAAAGAAAACTAATATCAAAGCATTTCCATTCATCCAGTACCGTCCATAAAAAGAAGAAGAAAAATTCAGATAACAATACCAATAAAAAGTAGAATGGTTGTTGCAAAAGAATTACGTAACAAAAAGTGACTCATTTTTCCTTCTTAGTTTTACAGCTGCACAAGGAACTTTGACTGATGAGTCTCCATGTCTAAAGCAACCAGGTGGACAAAATCGGACCACGAAACAAGACTTAGTAAAAAACCCAGGAGTTAAAGTAATGCAAAATATTCCTGGGCCTGAAAAGATTTAATGGCTATAAAATCTACTTCTGTATTGACAAGGATGTTGTGCCTATAAAATAATAAAACTATACAGTATCACTCTAACTAAAAGGGTCTATAAAGTCTAAACTGAAGACCCTTGAGTCACAAAACTTTATTGTAAAAGGTGCCAGATGCAGAACGTACAGATAAGACTTCACAAGCGGCCGTAGCGCCTAAAACATAGGAAACATGCATGTTTGTTTTGACGTGCGATCCGCTAATGCAGCAATAGGAAGAATACTCAATATCAATCGTACAGGATATTACATCGAAGCGGAATGGATCGGAATATTTGTCTACATTAGACAAGACACAAGTCATAACGTTATCTAAAACATATGCTGCATGTTTGTGTCCAAGATGAGTAACGGTACCAACTAAAACGGCACTTTATACGTTTTGATAAAGTTTTTAAAGTTTAAGTTTTGTTGCTATACCCAATATCTACCGTTTAGTAATGCTTAAGATCTAAAAGATAATTCTTGATTGATTACTTTAGCTTGACAACGTTGTTAAGTTGGAACACAAGCTTAATAACGTACAGAACACTTAACAATCTGTACTATTAATAAAGCTTAAAACAGTGACTTGACAACTTTTTTCAAGGGTAAACCTTGCTCTAAAAAGACTAAATTAGGCTTTATTTAACTCAAAATATATCCCACCTCAACTACATTTAGAGTCTCCTCCCCTTAACCTCAAACACATTGTTAGTACAATGTTTGTATCAGAAAGTTGTCATGTTTTAATACAAGTTGCAGTTAGTCAGCAAGAGCTTGGTACAAATCCGATAATATAATCCTACACACCAAAAGCTGTGAGGAAAACATAAAAGCATTGGAAGCAAACAACAGTGAAAAAAGTAACTTCAAAACCCAAAAACATTTGTTCAAGGCGTGGAATTCCACTGAAAGTCATTGATAATGAAGTGGTTTCGCAAAGTAAAGAATTCAGTAGATTCACTTACTTGGAATTAACCATGGTCCAATCACACCAATACGCCCTCAAGAAAATTCTGATGTGGAAACTATTAAAAACCACTTGAGGATAATTCAGACAGCTCATACTGGTAAAAAGAACTAAGAAAATCTCTATTAAGCTCTCTTTTAATGCCATTTATGACAGAAGTTTCAACTGCTCAATCACACACTGGTTTTTGTTCCATAAGCACAGTGCTTTTTCTGCTTAGCCTCTCAATATTCTTAATGAAGAAGCAATTTTGAGCCTGAAATTATCTTGAAACACTTTTATTTTTTGTTTTACTCTTGAAAAAAATACACCTTTTGCATTGAATAAAACCTTACTACCCATATTTGGGTATAGCATGACACCACTCAAGAGTTTGTAATAGACCTTAAGCAGGAGGACAGTTTGCTTTTCAAGCTGGTAACAATAGGTTTTTCATAAAAAATACGAATTCTTTGATTCTAATTTCTTATTTCGAACTTCCTTTTTACTTCTTTACCTGAAGGATTCGAATAAGAGAAGCTTTGCTTTCTAAACACGAACTTTTCAGAGATAAGAAATAGGGAAAACAAACAAGTGGTAAAAGTAGGTGATAGCAAAGAATATTGGTAAATTTTGGTTACATACATACATACATACATACATACATACATACATACATACATGTTAAAAAGTCAATGAAAATGTCATTGGGAGTTAAAACTGAAAGCTACTGAAAGATTCTGGACTGATCGCTGAATCGTTCAAGTTGTGAAGAAAACTATTCGAACGTATCAATGCCTCTTTGTGCCCGTGAGATGTGCTCAAAGTGTGTATCTAGTACAAAAATAGCTGTACTATAACATGAATTCGATGACAGTACATATGATATCGTTAACATTGTTATCATTAATTTAGTTAGAAAAGTTGTTGAAAGGACTGAACACATAGAAAAGAAAAGCTGAAGCTATAAATGTTCATGTTTGTTTATGTTTTTTTGTGCTTGATTTCTCTTGAAAAAGAAGTTCTTGCATTTAAAAAAACATGAGAATTTTACTCTTATTCAATATAACACAGGCTGGAATATTCTTTAGGCATTCTTAGAAAATCTGAAAATACTAGCCTCGTATATTTAGAAGCTACATGCTTTGCAANTTACATACATACATACATACATACATACATACATACATACATACATACATACATACATACATACATACATACATGTTAAAAAGTCAATGAAAATGTCATTGGGAGTTAAAACTGAAAGCTACTGAAAGATTCTGGACTGATCGCTGAATCGTTCAAGTTGTGAAGAAAACTATTCGAACGTATCAATGCCTCTTTGTGCTTGTGAGATGTGCTCAAAGTGTGTATCTAGTACAAAAATAGCTGTACTATAACATGAATTCGATGACAGTACATATGATATCGTTAACATTGTTATCATTAATTTAGTTAGAAAAGTTGTTGAAAGGACTGAACACATAGAAAAGAAAAGCTGAAGCTATAAATGTTCATGTTTGTTTATGTTTTTTTGTGCTTGATTTCTCTTGAAAAAGAAGTTCTTGCATTTAAAAAAACATGAGAATTTTACTCTTATTCAATATAACACAGGCTGGAATATTCTTTAGGCATTCTTAGAAAATCTGAAAATACTAGCCTCGTATATTTAGAAGCTACATGCTTTGTAAAAACATCAACAAGTATATTATACAATGGCCAAATTAAAGGAAAATTGCCACCACTGCTGGAAAAGGATTGATGAAAGTCTACTGACACAAAAATCCCAAAAGAAATCAGGACTTCTGTAATGAAGAAAGACAAAAATTTGCAAATGAGCGCAGAACTACCAGACTTTCATATCAAAAGGAAGCAACTACTTATGAAATAAAATCGAAAAACAAGTTGAGTTCAAATTTTTGCATGTCACTCTGTTCCCATTCTCATCTAAAAAGGAAGAATTACAGAAATTTTTTTTTAGACAAATCTCGATTAAATTTACAAGTAATGATAGTGGTAATGATGATGGTAGTGCTGACGATAATGAAATTTAACATTAACTGATTAGAAACAGAAATCGAGTTACCACTAAGGAGATCTCAGGGATTGGAGCAGCCTGTTACATTAGCTGTTATTATGTAACTATCAAATTGTATAAACATTTGCTGAAGCGTGTGGATGATGTAATGATTGCAGCATAGATTAGAGCCAGACCCGCGGACTGTCGAGTCTTGCTTTGAAAAATAAATACTTATTTTTAATCAACATTTAAAGTGAAAGAACATGCCGTTATTATTCACTTGTTTGGTTTTTTTTGTCCAGTGGTTTTCTCACTGGTCTCTCAGTAGGCTATTGCAGCTACTTAATGACCCAAACAGACATTATAATCCAACCAATGTGATATATATCAATCAGGTTTATAGCTAAGAAGATCTACTATTTACCTCTAAAAATGAATGGAGAAGCTCTGGAAAATCTAGACGTCCAATAACCTTTTCCATAAGATTCGCAGTCTGCACATCTTATTTACTAAGCATTCATTTGAAAAGTCCTTGAAATAAAAACTTTGTTGACCAGATTTAATAATAACGATATGAAATTCTTCGGGAAGAAGCTACAATCGTCATAAGCATGATTAAAAAGGGTTTTTTTTCTGTTTTATACGTTATTATTTTGCTTCTAATTTTTCAGGTAAAAGTCCAAATCAAGCTGTGGCGCTCTTTCTGTAAGTGACTAGAAAGAAGGGATAAATAAAAACCAAAGAAACGAATTTGCCGTGTAGTTAAAATAATGTATTTTATGAGAAGAAAAAAACAATTAGATGGGAAAGAGTTGAACAGTTGGACAGTTTAAGAAAGAAAGCAACAATAACGTGGAACCATAGTGGTATCGGGTGAAAATCCTGTGAGTACTCAGTAGTCAAAGTATAAAGATATGTTTAGGAGGCATATTGTACGATTGGAATTTTTTAATGTATCTAGTCTTCTCATTTGTATTAGCCACTCCCGAAGTAATAAACTGAATAAAACTTATAAAAACGTATCATAATAAGTGTCTAATGGCCTACCATTAAATTGTGCTCATAACTTCCTTTCTATACATAGCTATGTTACATACACAAATATATCGAAATGCAAAGGGAAATACTCCGGAAGTAAACGAATTTTCTCAGCAATTACAATGTCAACCATATATTGTTGTCTTCACTTTCAGCTATTATCATAATATTATTATTGTAAACCAAAGTATTAGTTTCCGCTGCATCGCTAAAGGTAATCACTAGCTAATCACTTGGAATATTGTTTCTATTTTGAGAACATACAAGACTACTAGGCTACCGAGACTACTAAATTCAATCATAGAGGGCTACAATTATGTAGAAGATGTACATCAATTGTATCGGAATCTTACTGCTTGGCAACATAGCAATTTCACTTGAAAATATACTACGACTAATATCAATTACAGGTATTTTTCGATAAATCAGTAGAGCTGCAATAAACTAAACAAACAATCCAAAAAGACAATACAAAATTGGAAAACTAGTTTGATCCACTTTTTACTGTGGCATCCTTAAGCCATCGAACCACATAATAAAGTTGATATGTAAGTTCCTAACGTTAGACTATGAACGTTTTAATAACAGTTTTAAATTAACATGTGATCTTTACATCGTTTGCCCTCAATATAAATGACCTTTACTGGAGATGTCAAATTATTTAAGTTTATATCTGTAAACATGGACAATCTATTCTTTTGAGTCTTTTCTACTTATTATATTATACATCGCACTCTACGTTCATTTATTGACAATGTACGACGGAAAACCGAATATACGACCCAAAAATATAAATAGATTATAGATGTATAGATATATAGATATATAGATATAGCACTCTGACAGGATCCTACAGTAACTCTTTAGGCTGTGTTTGCTCCGGCAACATGGCCAGAGAGTTATGTCTCAGAAGCTCTGTGGTGCACTGATGAGCCCACAAAGGGCGAAACGGTACTGTCTGTAGATTGAGGATATATAAATATATACAGATGTATAAATGTACGGATAATGCCTCATACCTTTGAAGTTGAAACTGAGCATTGCCAAAATCATTTCACTGTTGTAATAAAATCTACATATAAAAGACATCTAAATTTTGTTTCTAAGCTTTTATGCTGACCCTCGTCATTTGGACCAAGACCAAGATAAAAATGATTTTAATTACACCCTTTATGTTTTCTACAATGAGCCTACTATTCAAACAAGTGTCAACAACTGGGAGTGTAAAATTTAAAAAGTCCCTGAATTCTTTAAGCGCCTTTATCTCTCCAGGTTTGAACAATATTTACCAAAATTTATTTTCATATAACACCTTGTGTCTTGTATGAACTTACTGGTTTAAAAAAAACAAACAAATCTGTTGCAATTTATATCTACGTTCAATGGATACAAACAGATAAATTATATGGAAAATTTCGAGTTCGTTCAACAGAAGATAACAGTAACAGAAAAAAGCACGTTTCAAAACTTTTCGTGAGTATAAATACTCTTGAATGTCATATTGGTCACTGGAATAAATGGGTAACAAAATTTCTCCTTCTTACATAATGTATATATGCATATATTGAATATCTTAATTTTAAATCCTAATGATATAAGTATGGGTACCATAAATAAATTATTATCCTTGAAAAAAAGCATTTGCTTACCTAATACACATTCTGCCAATAATAAGAAAATAATCCAAGGCATGTTAAATAATCGTCTGGAACGCAACTCCTTCAACTCCTTTAACTCCTTCACAGCAGCCTTTCAACTAAAGAGACGTTTTAAACCGCACCTATGATAGAAAAGTAAAATGCAGTTACGAACAAGTTAACCTGGTCTGAAATGTCTCTAGACAAAAATCTCACCTTGTCTAGTCATTTTCCTATTTTACCTTTTTGTTCTTTTGAGAAGAGTGCACAATATTACTCCTTGCTTGATTAACTAGAAATTAAAAATTTATGATTGAATAATATTGATACGGTCATTGAAAATGTGTTGTTCAGAACACAAAATAAGCGATCATGGAGATACATGGATTTTCAGACTCTACAATTTCTTTGTATAGAAAGGATATTCTTTGGAAATATTAAAAGAGATAAAGATTAGTTTCAGTTTGGTGACTACTTAACGCTACTAACTACTTTAACTTAACCATTAACGCATTTATTTAGATGAGAGGATGTGGTACAATTTTCATTCAATAGGTTTACAAAAATATTAGAATTAAAATGACCCAAAGAGCAAATAATTTTAGATGTGCAAGAAAGTATAACATATTCAAGAATCTTAACTGAAATGAATTTTGACTCAATGCAGCTTACCAGTTTTCTATTTTCTTTTGTGTTGAATTGAGACTGAAATTATTTTAATTCCTTCATATCTTTTTATAGGATATCAATTTAGGATACAAAAAGGATTGTCCATAACATAACATTCCTATTGTTGTAGGATGATTTTGTTAAGCCAATTACCTCCATGAGTAGTGTATATTCAAGTTTATTCAATCTTGTCAAAGACTTTTAACCAAGGAAAATGATTTCAAAAAAGGTTCACAACCAAGCATTAGACCTTTCCTTTTTCCTTGTCTAAATAGCTGCCTTGTTTTCTTCCAGTCTCGATTCAGGAGGTTAGCTTTAATTAATACTGACGAATATCTCATTTTAATGAGATATATATATATATTTGGAGGGGGGAAGGGAGGGTCAGGGATGCTCGCACATGCTGATAACTTTCTTTCATTTTAGTTAAGGTATACAGGAATCTACTTTAATAAAGCAAAGTTTCTTTTGCCTTGCACGTAAGACACGCAGGGCTCGTACGATGCTAATAACTTTCTTTCATTTTAGTTGAGGTATACAGCAATCTACTTTAATAAAGCAAAGTTTCTTTTGTCCTACACGTAAGACACGCAGGGCTCGTACGATGCTGATAACTTTCTTTCATGTTAGTTAAGGTATACAGCAATCTACTTTAATAAAGCAGAGTTTCTTTTGCCCTGCACGTAAGACACGCAGGGCTCGTACGATGCTGATAACTTTCTTTCATTTTAGTTGAGGTATACAGCAATCCACCTTAATAAAGCAGAGTGTCTTTTGTCCTACACGTAAGGCACGCAGGGCTCGTACGATGCTGATAACTTTCTTTCATGTTAGTTAAGGTATACAGCAATCTACTTCAATAAAGCTGAGTGTCTTTTGCCCTGCATGTAAGGCACGCAGGGCTCGTACGATGCTGATAACTTTCTTTCATTTTAGTTAAGGTATACAGCAATCTACTTCAATAAAGCTGAGTGTCTTTTGCCCTGCATGTAAGGCAGGCAGGGCTCGTACGATGCTGATAACTTTCTTTCATTTTAGTTAAGGTATACAGCAATCTACTTCAATAAAGCAGAGTGTCTTTTACCCGGCATGTAGGGCACGCAGGGCTCGTAATTCGCTGATAACTTTCTATTGTGTTAGTTAGGGTATACAGCAATCTACTTCAATAAAGCTGAGTGTCTTTTGACCTGCACGTAGGACACTGAATTTTTTATCCCTTTATGAAAATTGTTTGATCGCAGGGAAGTGTATTCTGTTAAACATTTTTAACATTCGCACTTGCTACGACTTATTTTGTATTACTTTCGTAAATACCATTTTATTTCAAATTTTTTCAAGACTTCAAAGCTATTACTTAAATTTATTCAGCCTTTGTTATAATTTTGTCATTATTTCCTAACTTTGAAGTACTTATCCTCCGTTCATGATAGTTCCACCTAGTGATTTACTGTACATGTGTAAATAAGGGTTGCTTTCAAACTTCCAAGAAATTTTCTTTTTACTGCTCGACAGTACATTACGTACAAAGCTGTTTTAGCCATCTTACAACTTTCAATACATCTTTAAAATAACATAAGGAATTCTATTTATTTCTCTTCTACGTAAAACTATGCTTGACAATTTGGCCCAAGGAGAATAATTCGAAACTGAAAGCTGACAATGGTATTAAGATAATTTAATTTTGACATTTCTCTAGTTTTTTGAAAAGCGTGTTTGTTCGGACAGAAAAAAATTTTGAAACCCTAAAGAACGCATCGAATAAGATTGTTAAAAAATCTTGTTTCTAAGTTGTCTTTATGAACAACCTTCTAAACCATTTCTCAACGTTTTATCAGATAACAGAGTTGTTACCCCTTTATTTAGATTCAGTCTGCGGAAGAATGAAAAGCTAGCAACACAGTTAAAGTACTATCACTTAATGCCATTTGGAAATGCAAAAATTTGCAATGAATAGAAGCTTTATCGTATATAACAGTATCTTTTCTAAGAAAATTGAGGCTGAGGATGTGTTAAAAGTTAAGAAAAACCCTAAGAATATGACTAGGCTCAGGATATTTTTCTTGATACGAAAAAATTTGTGTGACCCACCATGAAATTTTATTCCATTCATTTTTTAAAATTCTTACAAGGTTAATTCCTTATTAACAACTAAACTGAACTTCAACGAATTTTCCAAAGCAATAACATAACAATGTAATAACTTATATAAAGAAATAAGGAAAACAAGCAAGTGTAATCGAGCATTGTGACGTGAGCCATTTGCAACAACATATATTTCTTTCAAGGTATTTAGTGACACGTTATCATAAATACAGATGGTCGCATGGTCGTTATAGTTTGTGGATATGTATTGCAATCGTAAAAGGAAGAAGCAGATGACTCTTGAAGCTTGGAAAGGGTTTAAAAAGTCACCTATTCACAATAAGCTGTAGTCATGCTAAGAATATTTTAAGAATATATAAGGCTGATATTTGTCAAAATGTTAAGAATCCTGAGGATGAAACTATAAACCTAGTCGGTCACACAGCAATGCTCAATTGGAAAATGATTTTCCCTTTATTTTGAAATATGCTACTAAACCAAAATTTAATGCTGAAAAAGAAGAGGCCAACTGATATTTCAAAAAATGGTTCTCAGAATTCCATAATGGCTACAAGAAAGTCTAATATGGCTGCCATATCATTTCTTCACAAAATATAGCCTTCTGATGTAGAAAGAGTGTAATTCAGGTAGATACCGTGCTTAAAATGTCGATAGGAACAGTCTATGAAACTTCACTCTTAAAATTGAAAATGATGCCTTTTAAACCCAAAATAGTTCCCGTAATATTTGATCCTTTGCAAACTAGTATGTGTGTTCTTGCTAAAAATTAAATAAGCAACCTGGATTATTTTCCTACCCTAAATTTGCTTACTACATAAAGCTAAAAGTTCGAACATTTAAAATTTTTATTCGCCTCCTCGTCACACCACCTACTCCTAAATTATTTTGACCCAAAAAAAGTAGGAAACCTAGCTATTCAAGTTTTCAGGCTCATTCATCAAACAATATTACTGTATTTACAATAATCCACAAAGCAACAAGTGTTAACAGAAGTCTGGGGAGAGTAGATGACTCAATTTGGCGCGAAAGAAAACTTGATGCTGGCGTAGTTGTCATCGTAACTTGGTTTTTGTTGAGTTAGATGCATTGATTTTTCATATTAAATAATTTTAATTATTTAAAGCAGCTATTTTGAAATAAGATGTGCAGAAATCAACAGTCGATCAAGAAATGTTTCCAGATAGAGTCATGTACGTTTGCTCAGTAGGTTTGTAGCTAAAAGATTGCGATGGGTCAGTCAACATAGCATGTGCCGGTGGATGCAAGCTGGTCTTTCTGAACCAAAACCTGGGTTTCTTGTCTGTCTACAAAAGTTGTACCTGTCAAATCTCCTTTAAAAGCGTTTAAAAGGAACACTTTAAACGTGGCACAAATTGAAGACCTATCCGACTGGAGTAATTTTAGTCCTTCAGCAAGAAAATGAGCCAAAGGCAAATAACGAATTCAACAAAGTTTTCCAAACTATAGACTTAAATTCTGCAGGAGAAAAATTGGTTTATAAAGCATACAAAGGGAAATGTTTCAAAGATCAATACTTGGTGTCACAAGAGCAATTGCTTGAGACTGACGAAACTCGCTAAAAAGACCCACCCTTTGGGGTTCGAAATCAAGCCAAGATATACGAGAAAGGGCAAAGGAGGAAAAGTGTTAGGCAAAAATATCGATGTGAATCAGCTTAGCAAAGTGCTGATAAGAAGAGGTGTATAGAATGTAATGAAGACAAAAGGATGAAAGGAAGACTTGTCGATATCCAAACAATCTCTCTCTCTCTCTCTCTCTCTCTCTCTCTCACACACACACACACACACACAGCAGCAGATATTCCCTGCCACAAAAGGCTTTGCTATGAATCATTCAGAGGTCACGTTTGTAAGAAGATGAGAGAAAAGGAAGATAGTGGTAATCATACAATAAAGGACGACTGGGTCTTTTGTGAAACTAACCTGTCTATTGAGAAACGCATTTTAACTCAAAAAGAGGTGTACTACAACTAAAAGCATCAACATGTATCAAAAGCTACATGGTACGTTTGGGTCTGAGTTGCAGTTTAAAACCAGTCACTAAGTCAGTAAATATGGAAATGCTTTGCCTTCTGGCCTAAATATTACTGCAAATTGCATCACAGCTTCTTTCTAGCAGGACAACATTTGCGGCAGTTAAAGTGTTCCAAACGCCATACGTAAGTCAGACAAGTTTAATGATTCCTTTCCTTGGCTAATAATGCCACAAGAAACTCTGAAATTAAAAATTGGTGCTTGATGCTCAATTGGTGGATAGTTCGGCCTACGCCAATCTAAATAATAACGGTTTTGTATCTCCGCTTATATTAAAAGCAAGCAAATTATGCAGATTTCTCAGAATATTGAATCCCTCATGTCAAATTCAAAGCCGTCACTTGGTCAAGCTTTACTTTCATTGACAATGCATCCAAAAAACTGGGCCTGGTGAAGTAGTAAGTACCTTGCATCATCTTGGACACGGTATGTTGTTTACATAATCTTGTTTCATTGGAGATAAATTGGCTGAACGGAGTAGGGATAGCTCCTTTGATACGTAATCGAAATCATAAAAGGTCTGCCAACTGCCCATATCGCTAACAATATTCATTGGAACAACCAGGAGCTCAGTGACTACAAGGAAACTCGTAATACTAATTCAATACTCATTAAACGTACATTCGTAAGTGATTCACTTGAAAGAAAGCAAGTTTCTCTGTAGTCTAGACATGATTTTTCAAATAATAACCAGTATAACTTCCAAAGCTCATTGGTTCAAAGCAGAGCGCTCGTAAAACATTTGCTAATGAAGAAGGTACCACCCGCGAAGCGTGTTAGTCATCTTAAAAGTGAAATATGTGTTAGTTGTTTTGCCGGTACATGTCTGCTAAATTATAATTGACCCAGGTAATCCCTGGCTGAAATGGGCTTTACGAAAAGACAGCAGATATTCCATCACAAAAACTCAATGCAGGATATTTACCGACAATCACTGCATCAACAACCAACATGAACGTGATTCTTGATATTTTGGACAAAGGTGTAGAATGAATGAAGCATTTGGGTTTTAGCTACATTATCTTAGAAGTCGATCAAGCTATATACGGGAAAGTTCTGCAAGTACTGCTTGAATACGAAAGCGATGGGCAAAGCAAATTTGACAATGTGATCGCACGAATGGGAGGCTTTCATGCCACAATTGGCATGATAAAGACAATCTATAGTTGATGCCAGTGGTCAGGATTTTTAAACTTCTTTCAGAGGCAGATGTTGGCGCTAAGAGGACCATAATAGCTGCAATGAAGGTGTCAGGTATTACAATATACTTTTTGATGCCCTAGTCATAATGAAACTTGCTTATACAAAGGGAACAAAGAAACAACAAAGACAGATGCAAGTTCAACAACTTTGATTTGGAAATCACAGTTTTTCAATGAAATACAATGTACCGGTAAATCGTTTCAAGCAAAAGTGGCATTAGTTCTCATATATAGGTGTACTTTAGAAGACATTCACAAAAAAAATGGAACAAAATTTTGATAAAACTTCATTAGAATGCTTAAAGCTATTTGAAATTTATTCTGGAAGAAACACACGTATAGCTATTTGTCTGGTGTCTCTCTTACTATAAAGAGAGAAGAACCATACGTGCAGGGTCCAGCTAAAGGTCAAACTATGATTTTGTGGCCGATGTGTTGCCCCTGACTTTAAAGCACGTGTAAAATTGTATGTAGACAGCACAGAACCTACATCAAACAGTTTTTCAAGGATACTGGGTACAATCTTGCTGAGCTGCCTCAATCGCTGGGCAACTAAAATGGCTCAAGATAAGGAGTTGTGACCGTCGCTGGCTATTGAGTAAAGAATATTTTGTGGACAGCAGCTGTGGAAGAGAATATCGAATTCAATTCATTGTTGTTGGATTCGTTGCAAACATGGAATTTTCAAGTCTATGTAGACTAATTGTTCTCTTCTTAACTATAGCTACAAAATTTCATGAATCCTTTGTTTTCGTCACACAAAACTGTTTATTTAACAGCAAAATATATTGATTGCATCAGAGTAGTCAATCGCTTTAGATTCAGATTCAGTTAAAAGTATTCAATTGACTTTAACTTAAACTGAAGGAGCACAAGATCTCTTAAACTTGTTTTTTGCTCAAGTTAACCTCTGCTAACAGGAGACACAACAATTTTAAGATAAACTTGTGTTAGAAATAGTCGATCATTAATCTGACATAAAAGGCGACATACTTTATTTACCTTTATTTTTGTTACATCGCTAATCTTCGTATTTTTCTTTTGGCTGGTCTCCTTTTATTAGCTTAATGAGGAGGCCTTCTTCCCTCTTAAAACTATTCTGAACTTACGCCGGAAAGGCAACAACTTAAAAGTATCAACAGTTTATAGTGTGTTTTAAATAGATTAAACTTTTAGCAATTGTCATCTCTTTTTTATTAAAAACAAGATTGTATTTCATAAAAACGGCTTCAGTCGTTTTCTATCTATGGTCTCAGACAATGTTGTTAGACACATAAGACCACATTTTGCCCCTCTCTGTCACCTTTAAACCCTATTATACCCTCTGTCCTGCTGATGAAAGAAATGGATGAATGCCTTTATCTTGTCCTGATTATTTTGTATAATTCAAGAGGTACACGCAGTCGATATTTTCTCAGGAAATAAAGGAGCACTCAATTTGAGGGGGAAAATCTGGAAGTAAATCAACATTTTTTGGACAAAAGAAAATTTTAATAAGATGCTTCTGAAGCAAGAGGTGAGAATCGTAATTGTTTTTTAATAGAATGTCATCAATCTCAGCAGTTTCCTAAACATATTTTACAGTAATAATGACATAAGCTTATCCGGAACAATACATCCAAAAACAGGTAAGAGTAAACACTTAATGACTCCGCTATACATTTTTAAACTGTGAAGGCTAAAAGCTCCTAGTTTCTATCAGTTTACTAGTTCTCTTCGAGCTAGGAAGTACAAAGTCCTTTTCTTATGTAATTTGATTCACGAAAGTAAATTGATTCAAAGACAACCAAAGAGTAAAACGTTACGGTAGTAAGAACTTCTAGATACTGAATGCTTAAAACATAAAATGACAAAAAAATATTAACACATAAGGCGGGTTTATGACAACGTAAGATTAACGCTTTCTATCTCTTTTACGTCAACGCCCTATACCTGCGAGGCACTGGTAGCCTGACCTCTAGGTATGATTACAGTAATAACAGGGAGAAAGTTCAATCGAGGCATGTCCAACCAGCACCATAATATCCTCAACAGATTTGAATATTCCAATTGTAAACTTATTCTATTCGTTAGTCTCAGCTCTCCATCTCTCTCTCTCTCTCTCTCTCTCTCTCTCTCTCTTTCTTTCTCGAGCTATCTTTGCATTCATAACTGGTGTCTGTTTTGTCATGTAGATACATTTCCTCCTAATCACTCTTCCGAATACCACTCATTAAAACAATAACCAAATGTAGCGTTATCAAAGCAGCCTTGCAATGTTCGAATGTTTGAATGTTCGATTGTTAATTAAATTATTCTATAACATTCCAAGATTGTCTCAATGTTTTTATTTGACAAGTGCTAATGCCTGAGCTTTGATAAAGATTGACGTTGTCTAATTCTGATTGCCCAATGGAACAGAAATCTTCTTCTCATGTCAATGAAAATGTACATTCTTACACTACGAAATTAAACTCATTGCTATTGATTTCGCTTATGTGCATAGCGATAGAGCTTCGACTTTAAAAATCAACGTTGATGTTAAGCGCATCCGCTAATGGGGAAAATCGGAGACAACAATTGCTGACAAGACGTATGAAACTGATATTGTAGCTACGACCACTGTCGAGAAAACGGAAAGTAAAAATAATTACCTACAACAGTGTTGGTGATGCAAAAGTCTGCGTAAGTCTTTATTTGGTAGAGCAGTCAAATGACAGGAAGTTAAAGGTGTTCATCGTCTTCGGTGGAGTTAAACACAAGGCTAAAAGCTTAAATCAGCGATGCAACACAAAATCTCATTAGATCTGAACACAACTGTTAGGTCAACGAGGAGCTCAAACTTGATTGGGATCAAACTGTGTTGGAAAGTCACCATCTGTTTCATTAAATACCTTTGATACGCATATGGCGAAAGACATTTTATCTCTTGTTAAGACACCAAAAATTAATAATGTAGGAATTCCTGGAGGCTGTAGAATATTTATACCAGTGTCCAAACTGTTGTACAGTAAATCGTGTTAAGCACTAATAACTGAAAAATAAAATGAATGGTTGGTCAGTTATATGAAAGAGTATATCAAACAAAATAAGTTGAAGGGTTTAAAGACAAAATTATTTGTCAGGTGGAGAATGGATCTCTGAAATGAGCGCAGTGAAAATATTTTTTAATGTTTTTTCAAAGACTGTGCGCTTTGCTAAAACTCAGTAGGTCAGAGAGGATTCTGACACTCATTGTTTTGAAAATATCAATCCTGTGCTCCTGGGTACAAAGCAACAGGTAAATAAGCTGCAAGATAACTCGTACGGTCCAATACCCTTTAATCAGACGGACTTTAAAGACACAGCACAAGGGCTAGGCCTTGTCGATTCAGACCAAGATGAAGAGAAACTCTTATTATTATTTATTATTATTTATTATTAGTAGTAGTACTAATATCTCAAAATGCCTTTTGAAATAGGTCTTGAGATTATACCAAAAAGGTATAATGTGCCTGTATTAAATAGGAAAAAAATTTTACTAATCCCATTCCAAAAATATTTAGCAAAGAAAGCCCCTAAACTGACAGAAACTGCAGTAAACTTTCACTCTAATCATCTGTGCCATAAGAAAACATTAGTTATAAGTAAGTTTTTTACAGATAAATCTGGTATTTTTCATATTACAAAAACTCCACTTAAAAGAAAGTAACTGAACTCTGGTAAAAATGACTCATGAAAAGTTACCAGACAAGTGAACAAGGTAAACGAACCAACAAAGCTCGTGCTTCCAACAACAAAATGCAAAACGTGTTCCATCATTTATTTTAATGGTATTTGTTATTGTTACTCATCAATTGTTTTGGATATGCGACAAGGAATGAGAAGGCATGGATAACTTTCGTTTGTCTTAAAGGTTACCTTTATCTTTACCAAAACAAATTCTTTCATCATTCCTAGCTTGAGCAACAATATTGATGTTATCTGCTCATTTCTTGTAGAATTCATTCCTTACCTTCTTTTTCATTAATTTTTGCAATTCCTTTTTTTCTATATGAACATGCATTCCTCCACATCTCTCATTTGTTGATTCAAAGTCTCATCTTTCCATTGTTGGCGTCTCTTGACTGGGTCAACCTTCATGCTAATTCCTTCTACGCATTTCTTTACAGTTGTTACAATTGTGTCATTGAAACTTTTAATGTCGTTAAGTATTCTTTCGTTCACGGTCTCCTATTCTTTGTCAGGTTCTTTAGATTTATTATTGAGATCTTTCTTGTTCCATAGAGCATCAAGATCGGTCCTTGGTTGCACATCCTGTGATCCCCCACCTACTAAACATTTGGAGCAATTTTCTTCTAGAATTAGGGAATCGGATGTTCAGCATCGTTATTCTATAGTCAGTTTTGAGTAAGGCTGATATAGCAGTAAATTCAAAAATGTGTAACAAATGTTGAAATCAATAATGTGGCGAAGACGTAGCCTATTATTCTTCTTTTGCCAAATGCAATATGTCCCCATGTCTCACGGTGAATTCCTTTAATTCTGAATATTGTATTCGTTATCTTTATATGATTCTGCAAGCACTAACCCAGTATTCAGTCTCTATTATCATTAGATTCAAGTGTGTCAGGATTATTATGACCCATGATCCCCTTTCATGCTCCAGATTCCTTACTCTGTGACGACATTGTAGCATAAAAGTCGTCAATTGTAGTAATTTTGTACTTTAGGCTCTTATCAACCAGGGTTTTTTTGTTATTTTTACCGCTTTAAAATGCGACTTCAATGTTTCTGCAACTCTGTATGTTTGGGTAAATACATTGAATATTGGTAGTTGCATAGCCTTTATTGTAACTGTTACAGACACTATCCTAGCTGTTAGATACTCCTGATGCTTATTTTATTACTAGAGAGATTATTGGTATTCAAATACCGTGTTCCGGTTTGCACTCTCAAGCTCAGAGTCAGGCAATTTTCTTTTTTATTAGCCTGGAAGACAAATTCATTGATATTGAATGAAAAAATTTATATTTAGTTCAACAAAAATTTACAGCCGTTTTTCTAAATTTTGTGCTTTATTTCCTTTATTTCATATTCAAAACGATTGCCTCCTTTAAAAATTGCCTTCTTGAAAAATCTCTGCCCCAAAAAACAGAATTTTTCAACAAAAACCCTTTTGGTTTCTTGTAGGACAGTATTTACTCACCCCATTCCTGCGGTCTTCGTTTTATTGGTTGTAATTAGTTTATCAGTGTGATATTTCCAACAGTCAATTATTGTTGCTTTGTGGCTGTTTAAAATTCTTTATAACTTCGGTCTCGAGGTTTCATCAATCCCTGTTGACATACGCATGAGAATGAGATAAAACCGCAAATTACGATTATATAATACAAACTCTCATGTGTATGTCGATAGGGATTGAAGAAACGTTGAAGAATTTATTAAGAATTTTATCTGTTTAAAGTATTAGCCAAAATTATGGAAATCCCGAAGATGCTAGATCTCTAACTAAAAACTTATGTTGTTGTAAATGAGATATGACTGCTTAAGTATTAATACTAGCAAACAGAATATTCGTATAGGGCCTCAATATGGTATTTCTTTCCAGTTAATGATATGGTAATCTTTGTATTTTTACATTTTATTGTAAAATTCTCAGTAAGGTTTTACGATGCCATGTGTTCTTAGAACTAAATGTGGGAATAAACATTCTTGGGCAAAGGAATATTTTTTCTATTTATTAGGTTCTTTCGAATAACGTTCTTTACAATGCGTACTTTAAAGGGTATTTTAAAGGGTAACACACGAAAATGCATTGGCTAATAATTTTCTTTCCTTTTCTTATCTGCTCCTGAGCTCTTTCTAAGTTTCCTAAAGTAAAAGCAAAACAAGGCGTTCCCTTTGACCTATAAATCATTGATTAAAATTTTGATTCATTGTAAGGGGAAATGTTTCTTCGAGAAATAAAGGTATTTTCCTACACTGAATTAAGGGCAGATTATTGTGACGCATCAGATCATTTTAGCTGACTGATTAATGTAAGCTAAAGCACAAAGTAGCCAGAAAAAAATTACACAATATCCCCTCTTCAATCTAGACTGGCATAGCTGGATTACAAAATTTTGAATATAGTTTAGCAAAAAAATCATTAGAATTCAAAACTGTGCTGCTGAATATAATCTCTACGTCAAAGTACTTTAGTCAAATATACAAGCAGTACTTGGCTCTCACACTTAAAGCCAATTAGCCTAGAAGATGTATGGTAACTTTTCTCGAGGAGTTCAAGACCCCAACGTAATAGTTATCAAAATTGTGCATTGTATTTCACATAAATTGAAAGTTTTGGATAGTTTACATGCGGATATGAGACTGTGACAAGATTCGTAATATTTGTTTATGTGCCATTTGTAGAAGGGGAACCAGTATGGGACACTTGGTAGGTAAANGTGTTCACTCTTAAGTAAAGTACCTGTATCCTATTCCCAAGGAGTAGATGAAATAAACTTTATTCACAACAAAATCTGAAAATTTATCTTTACTTAAAATTTTTCACAAATGTACTCTTTTGACGAAAATATAGTTTAGCAAAAAAATCATTAGAATTCAAAACTGTGCTGCTGAATATAATCTCTACGTCAAAGTACTTTAGTCAAATATACAAGCAGTACTTGGCTCTCACACTTAAAGCCAATTAGCCTAGAAGATGTATGGTAACTTTTCTCGAGGAGTTCAAGACCCCAACGTAATAGTTATCAAAATTGTGCATTGTATTTCACATAAATTGAAAGTTTTGGATAGTTTACATGCGGATATGAGACTGTGACAAGATTCGTAATATTTGTTTATGTGCCATTTGTAGAAGGGGAACCAGTATGGGACACTTGGTAGGTAAAACATTGCTCATATTGCATGGATATCAACAGGTGGAGTTTGGGACAATATTGGATCAACCAAATAGTATAGAAGGATAAAAATTTTGTACTTTAGTATAAAGTATAAGATATCCAAGAAGAGAGACAGTGTACTGGAGTTCGTGAGTTTTATTTTTGTCGACGTAGAGTCTGTGACAAACGTGGAGGCACTTTCCAAATAAACCGTCAGAATCCCACACACAACTCAAAAATATTTGTTTGTGTTATTACTATCACTCCAGTTACTGCTCTGATTTCATCAACACCTGGACGATTTTCTGCATTCAACAAGGATTTTCTTCTTTACCTAATTTCTGTGATCTAGCTATTTAGAGCACTTCGTGCAATTAATCATACCTGCTGGTAATCCATTTGTGAGAAGATTGTATTTTCAAAACGGTTTAATGGACAAGTGAAGATCTATCTCCTACGTCACAAAATTACATTTGCTGGACGAATTGGTTATATCTGTTTTAATCCTATTTAATCGGTGAGATCGTGATGTCAGACGTTTTACACATAGAGGTCTGTTTTTATGTTTTATGAAGACAAAATAGGAACAACACGAAAAGGGAAATTACTAAACAATGTTGGAATTTGTGTGAGCTGACCCAGAAAGTCGCAAGTTAATTGGTTCAAGACACCGAATAAAGCTAATAAAAAGCTTAAAGCGGCCAAAATAACTTTACAGGCTGCAACCATTGGACTTGTCAAAGCAAGATAGCAGCCGTTAAAGGCGTGGATGTTCTAGGCGTGGGTCTTGTAATCGACTAGGTAGAAGCGTCTTTGGATCATCTCAGTGACAGATTTCTGGATAAAAATGGCGTGGCGCGATAAAAGATGGCCAAGGTCGAAGAAGTTAAAATGGAAACGTTTCCGTGGAGGCCAAAGCAAAAGTGTCTGCCTCTTTGGTATCGTCAGGAGTCGACAATGGGACAAAGACAGCAAAACTGCTAAAACTCAAGATTAAAAAGTTCAAAGGGGTCTTGAATTGCCTTCAATGCTGGGGGTATTTTTAAAAAAAGTTGACATGTCGAAGATGATCAGTTACGTCTTCAAGTTTTTGTAGCCAGATTAGATGTTCCTACTCGACTTTAGAAGCCTGACTGATGGATTGCCTTTTACATCAGAGGGATACAAAAGAAAGAAATCGATTCTTTTATCATATTATGCTCAGCCAAGCGAGGCAGTAACGGCTTATGTGGAAGTAATAATAAGACTACCATCGTAAGCTAGAATACCGATTGGATTAGCGATTTATACAAGATTCCACTAACACATGTACGAGGGTTTGAGGCGATGAAAAAATTAAAGGGAATTGATGAACATTTGCATTTGACTTTGTCACGCGTTCCTGGAATCAGATCGGGAGACGGTACTCTCAAAAGCAAGTAAGATTTCAGGAAGTAAGACGTAAGGAAACACCATCGATGGAACAAGACTCTGCATTTAGTCAGCGGAGGGTCAAGCTGAGTATACTGCGACCAAGATGGACATCGGAGCCTGGATTGCAGTAGTACTAAGTCGATTGATAAAAGGAAACGAATACAACTAGTATGCTTTAACTGCATCTGGGTAGGTCATGTGCGTTGTCTTGCAGAGGCACTTGTTCCTTTCAGAGTGGGAAACGCCATCGTACATTGATTTGCGACAGAGATATGAGAGCCAAAATTATTCTACACCCCACGTTGAAGAAACTTGAGGTGTTTATGGTAGATGTTGCTTTAATTGATGGAAAATTTTCTCTGCCTGTCGAAGTCACTGAAATGTAGAAAACGGCGCTAATGAAGTTGAACAAACCAAATTACGCTTGTATGCTGGAAAACTCATCTTTAAATAACTGTGATCGCTTGCCACGTCAAAAAACCGGAACTTCCCGTTTACATGTTTCTTAACTTTGCTGAATATTCAAAGATCTAAATACAAGTGCCACCAATAGCCGGAAAACCCAGAAAACCAGTTGCAAAGCTGACGAAATTCTGACGAGTCTGCATGTCACCCAGAACTGACTTGGACAGCCAAATACTTATGACTTAATCATCACTGGCCATCTGTGCAGACTCTGCCTATCTGAATTAAAGGGTCGACCAGACAATGACTAGCAAAAGGTCTTTCAAGACTTCAAAAACAGCTAAGTCAGAGCTAATATGGCTGATACGAGATAACACTAATGTGGAAGGTTGGCATCCCTCAGCTGAACAACAGCAAGGATGAAAGGCACAGGAGACTGACAAGCTTGATCACAATATTCAAAAATAACAGAAAATTATTTGATAAATACGATGAGACGATATTTAAGGACCTTTGCCACGTCATCATTCAAAAAGCAGTAACCAGCAAAACAGAGGAGAGGACGCTTTAAAAATCACACAGGCCGAGGAATCAGAGAAGCTGTGAAAACCACAGAGCTGCACATTGTTTATGATGCAAGTCGAATCAACAAAGTGCTTTGTGTAAGGAATGATTGGAAATGTGACCATGACTACATAATCTGCTACTGAGTGTCTTCAACAGGTTGAATCCCATTGGACTGAGTGTAGCCGTAATGCAAACGTTTCTTTGACTACACATACATCCAAATGATCAAGATGGATTTCATTTTAACTGAATTGAAGATAAACAATCTGACGAAGTAAGGATTTACGCTTACCATTACTTTAGTCTTCATTCTTGCTTGATGAAATCATTAAATTGCTACTTGACAACTTTCAAACCAAATATTCAGAAACGAAAAGAACTCTAGGTACCCGAGGTCATAACCAGAGGTGAAACTGAGTCCATTTCCATCTTCTCCAGTGGTGGTTTTATCATTAAAAAGTAACATTCAAATCTACCCAGAAAAGATTCTGGCACTAGTGTTGGAGTGTTGATAGTAACTTTGCCAAGCAGAAGTTTATTGTCTATTGTAAAATATTTTGAGCCTAATTTGGAACAAAAATGCTGACACGATTTTAGTGCGAATTCCAGACAAGCGAAAAGAGACGACCAAGAGAGAAATATTGAAGTTTTTAGCATCAGCCTACAGTCCTGTGGGATTAATTTCACCAATACTGTTTGCCGGGTCGAAACTATTTTAATCTGCTAAATATTTATAACTCAAATGGAATATACCTCTTTTCCTATTTCTGCTTGACCGTTTGCTATTAAGTTGTAAAATACACCAGTCAAGTACATTAATATCTTTTGCTTCGATGACGCAAGCAATATTGACAACTTTACAGTAACTTAAGCCGTGGTGTTCGGGAAAGACAGCATTAGTCAAGGATTACTAACGTTGAACTCTGGGCTAAGCAAGATGCTTGACAATTTGGAGGAACGAACTGGTTGCACCCCCAATGAAAGCAAATGCATAACATGAAAGAAGCTCTTTCCCTGATGTCCATTAAACTCCCTGTATGTAGGTCCGATATCACTACAGCAATGCGTTGGAGACAGGCAAATAGCAATTATAAATCAAATGTAGAAAGCAAATCACTTGAAAACTCATTAGCAGCAATCAGAACCTGTCCCACTTAAGAAGTTGTGGCTGTTATGGTGATCAAAGTTTAAAGGTCCATCTTGGTTACTAAGAACCGTGGCCTGCTGATGCTACAACTTTATCAACTAAAAAAACTGAAGCAGAGAGTAACCAAGTCAAGGTGTAACTGCCGCCGCTATTGAAACAACGAACCATTTGGGTGGACGTCAGAAAAAAATCATATTTGGAACATTCTGAGAGTTACTCTTTGGATTCAGTGATTTGCGTTCAACGCACAACATGAAAAGGAGTTCATTGCTTATCGGAAGTTATCAAGAAGGAAGAAATCTAGAATGCAAAACTAAGTTAGGTAAAGAAAGCACAAGCTGCTTAGTCGACACTAAGCAATTCAAGGCTCACAAGCCAGGGGTTGAACTTCCAACAAAACAAGGATGGATTCTAGGCTTTTCGTGGACTTATCATAAAATAGTATCCCATCTACTTGTCATCCCAGGCTGTTTTTAGCCACAAGTTTATTTAAAATGCCAATCTGAAAACACTTCATGGAAGCATAGGCTACACTATTAGCGAGATGTAAGAAAATTTCTGGATACCGAGTCTCCCCCAACTCACAAAAAAATTATCAAACAATGTCCTGGATATGCATATTTCACAGCCATTTTCTGTCTTTCTCTAGCCGACCAGAATTTGATTACAGATCAAACTTAAGGAAAAAAAGCGTTCCGTGTAGCAGGGCTGAATTGTACACGTTAATTCATTTATTGAAATGTCACTACAATGAAGGGAAAGTCTACATTCTTTTGTACAGTTCCAACTTACGCAAAGCATTGCACTTTGACCTACGTCCAAGCCAAGACTTGAAAATATCTGCTGACAATCCTGAAAAGCTCATTGCAAGACATAGTCAACTGCAAAATGTCTATCCTAATAACTTCTCTACGTCTGTTTCTGAAGCAACATGGCTACTCCAGTTGATGAAATATGAAAAATTAGAGGATTTTCTTGCGAAAAAAGGGGAGAAGTGGCTATTCAACCTAAGTAGAGACCGGTGGTGATGTGGGAAGCTAGAGTGGATCATAAGTCCAACAATCACTGTAAAAGACTATTAGGAGTTCTAATTTACTGTGGAAGCAACTGGATTAAATTCATCTTGTGTTTGAAATCCCTCTGAATAATATACCTCTTACGTACTTCAAAGATAACATCAAAGTTCCAGCACTCATACCTAATTCGCTTATGATGCTCAGCGATACAAACTTTATTCCTGGAGGCAGTATGGATCAAATGGAGGATACGGACTTGCAAAAATAGGCAAATACCTCCAATCATGCAGGGCTTGAATATGGAGACGATTGATATAGAGAACCAACAGTTCCTTTGTGAACGTCACAACCAGCTAAACAACGGAAAGGAATCAAAGATCAAAACTGGAGATATATAAAATGAAAAATGTCCACAAATTCGCTGTTTGGCTGCAATTATTTGACAACAAATATTTCTTACAGATAAGTACTCTAAAGGAAGCATAGCGAAAGTTAAAGATTTTGTATTCGGCTATTAATTTGATACAGAGTAAATGAGGTAAAACTGTTCTCTGTTTAAATTTTGAAAGAAGGACTTTCCATTAAAGGGTTACCAGTTAGCTTGTTATGGTGGGTCGACATAAAGTGTAGAGTGGTGATTGTCCAGTTCACTTTTCAGTAACTGCATATTAACATTAAATTAAATAGAATCATATATATAGATATATATATATGATTAGTGTAGTCGTCATGATATCTTCTTCGTGAGTATACTTTACAATATACAAGCTAAGATAAAATTACAATTACAAAATCTGACACTTGGAAATACATGGATAACATACCAAAATTGAAAACAATTTGATTTAAGAAAAGTGAGAGGAGATTTTGAAAAATTGTACTTTGGCCTGTATAAAAGAATTTAATGATTCATTAACAACTATTTTTCTGGAACCTTAAGAACTAAATGATAATCTGCGTAGCCTTGTAAGAGTTTCTTGGCCTAAGTTAACGTTAGCTGGTACCGCATAACAAGAAGACCAAGATCAATATTTATGTTTGCTTTTATTTGCTATCTGTGATCTCAACTAATCCTTTAAGACATGATCTTTATTAATAATAATAAAGTAATAATGAAGATAAATAGTAAGTAATTACGATCACCCTGATCCCTCCTAACCTTTTGACATTGCCAAGTTACAATAATATCTCTGCTTCTCCTCATCCTCTCTAAAAAATTCCTACTATTCTAACAGAGACGAAGTCTGAGGATCTAAAATATATATGGTATATGGTATATGGTATGTGGTATGTGGTATGTGGTATATGGTATGTGGTATGTGGTATGTGGTATATGGTATATGGTATATGGTATATGGTATATGGTATATGGTATATGGTATATGGTATATGGTATATGGTATATTGTATATGGTATATTGTATATGGTATATGGCATATGGCATATGGCATATGGCATATGGTATATGGTATGTGGTATGTGGTATATGATATGTGGTATGTGGTATATGGTATATGGTATATGGTATATGGTATATGGTATATTGTATATGGTATATTGTATATGGTATATGGCATATGGCATATGGCATATGGCATATGGTATATGGTATGTGGTATGTGGTATGTGATATGTGGTATGTGGTATATGGTATATGGTATATGGTATATGGTATATGGTATATGGTATATGGTATATGGTATATGGTATATGGTATATTGTATATGGTATATTGTATATGGTATATGGCATATGGCATATGGCATATGGCATATGGTATATGGTATGTGGTATGTGGTATATGATATGTGGTATGTGGTATATGGTATATGGTATATGGTATATGGTATATGATATGTGGTATATGGTATGTGGAATGTGGTATATGGCATGTAGAATGTGATATATGGTATATGGTATATGGTATATGATATGTGGTATATGGTATGTGGAATGTGGTATATGGCATGTAGAATGTGATATATGGTATATGGTTTATGGTATGCGGTATATGGTATATAATATAGCCTTATTTCCGTGTTAAAAAGGACTCATTTTTTCATTTAAAAGCTGATCAATAATAATTGATGTGGAAGAAATGACCTGTTTTAACTCCCCACCTGACTTATAGATAAAAATATGAGAAATTAGTTTTGCATGCTGATTCCTGTAAGGAAAATATGATAAACTGGTGGCTATTGGTTAAAAAATGCTTAACTTATTCATGTTTACTAAAACCTAAAGATTAAATTTAAAAAAGTTAACATCCATTCAGTAACCCAAGTCAAGCTAATAGGTTGTTTCAGGTTACTGGATTTGATTTTTTTGCAGGATTTGATCTTTTTGCAGGATTTGATCTTTTTACAGGATTTGATCTTTTTACAGGATTTGATCTTTTTGCAGGATTTGATCTTTTTGCAGGATTTGATCTTTTTGCGGGATTTGATCTTGGTGCAGGATTTGATCTTTTTGCAGGATTTGATCTTTTTACAGGATTTGATCTTTTTACAGGATTTGATCTTTTTGCAGGATTCGATCTTTTTGCAGGATTTGATCTTTTTGTAGGATTTGTCTTTTTTCAGGTTTGATCTGTGTTCGGATTGTATCTTTTTTTAGGATTTGATCTTTTTCCAGGATTTGATCTCTTTGNATTTGATCTCTGTGCAGGATTCGATCTTTTTTTAGGATTTGACCTCTTTACAAGATTTGTTCTTTTGCAGGATTTGATCCTTTTTTAGGATTTTCTCTCTTTACAGGATTTGATCTTTATGCGGGATTTGGCCTTTTTCAAATTAAAGGTTAAAAATGTTTTTGAAATATGTTCTTGGACAATTTGATTTTTCTGTCGGAAGGCACCTTTGTACAACAGTAGTCGAAAATCCTTAATTCATAAAAGGTGATGCAGATTGAGGATCCTCAAAAGTACGTAGTAACGGAGCAGTCTCGCACAGGGTCATCGCGTCAACCTGCCATTAGCAGTACGTTTGTCGAGGCTATAACAAATCTACTTTTTGTAGGTCAAAATTATACCCTGGTAAATTATTTGAAAAAGTGTAGTAAGGTTGTGTTTTGATATTCATTCATAGCAATAAGATATCAATGTTGTAACAATACCATATCAATAGGAGTATTCAGAACTTGGCCAAATTCCAGCTTTTATTTCGAGATACTGAAAATGGTGATTTGTAATGGAGGTTCAGGAATAAACAAAATGACAGAGCATGCTCAAGTTTGATGATGCTTTATGTTAAAAAGTTTGGAGTAGATATGAGAAGTAGAGTGTTGGCAAAAGATGACCCTGTAATAGAAATGGAGTTTCAAATTATGGTGAAGAGTTAAAAAGGGAATTTGTTGAGATTTGACCAATTTTATCAAATCGGCTAAAAGACAAAAAGCCTACAGTGTTAGAGGCAACGGAAACATAAACGAAAGAAATTAATTAATGAGTAAAGAAAGTTGCTTAATCTATTCGCCAGAATTTTCCTTAGTTTATGAGTGTACAAAAAATTCAGGTCCAGCACTAAAGTAGTAAAAATACTCATCCACCACTCTTACGGGGTTTTTTTGATATTCTCTCTGAATATCAAATAGCAATAAGAAAATCAAAAGTCCACGTTATGAAGTGAAAGTAAGTGCTATCTTCAGGTCATAAAGTCTGGTTTGGGGGTTTAAGGACCAATTTTAGCCCATGCAGTAGATCCACATCTGTACAACACAGTACATCAATTGGATTATTAAAGTTCAATAAATTTTAGAATAATGTGTTAGGTAAGGAACAAACAGAAAGTTGTCTTAAAGCCAAAAAGCCACACAATCAGGTATATTCTTCCTTTTTTATTCAATCCCAAACGTGAGGCATTTCAGCCGTAAAGTCAAGTTTTTTCTTTGTAAAGTCAATACTTTATTTTTCAAGTCAATGTTACAGTTGATTGTTAGCTAATCTTATTTTAATAATTTAGACAACTTAAGAAAGAGGAAGATTCTTTTGACAGTTACTGTATTGAATTATCCCTTTTCTTTTCAAATTAGCCTGACAGTATGCCAGCTTACTTTAAACTCAATTGCTATGATAAAAAATATTGTTAAATCTACGTAGGAGCGTCCATTTTCCAAGAGCTGAGAGGAGGAGGAACGCTGTGTTTAAGCGAGAGTAGGGAATTATCAAAGAAATGTTTGTATTATAAAGAAAGGTTGAGTGGTATTACTATGCCCCTCACTCGACCACATCGCTCGTCCTCCTCTCAGCTCTTAAGAAATAGATGCCTCTACTGGGATGTTTTCCCATTTCCGTTCCAAAATTGTAAGAGGGACTCAAAGAAAACTGAAAATGTAAACGATTGAAAAAATAAGGCTATAGCTGCCAGGACTCGAACCTGGCACCTTCTGCTGGGTAGCCAGATGGTTTATACATTGTGCCAGAGGGCCGGTATGTAAAGATTTATTTAAATACAATTTTGGGGTTCCTTATTTACCACCACGCAAGGGTTGTCTTTTCAAGAAAGTCTGTTCCATACTCTGCTAAGCTGGCGACAGTAGGTCAGTGAAAGTAAAAAAGCTAGACTGTGTAATGTTGTCGTGTTTTAGGGAAGCATTAATAAGGTGTTTTACATATATAACGCCTTAGTCTATGTAAATTTTTTTATATGTTGTCATTTTCCAAAACGTTATAGTAGCGTATTCAATTTCATTGCTTAACAATGCAAATTTAACTATGAGATAAATTTCCATTGGCAAGTAATTCATTAATAAAAAATGGTAAAAAAAGAGAGAAAAGCGAGGGAGAAAATTCACATTTTACAATTGCATTCCTCAGAATTCACAAATATTAATTCTAGGCGAGGATGTTGCCCACATTAATGTAAAATCTGATAATATTATGGAAACATAAAATACATCCCTTCTCTTACTGAGGGGTTCGTAATTCTTTCTTTGCGAGGTAATTTAATTCCATCTGTAACATATTCCTGTAATAAATAGAAAACTAATTACTCATTAGGAATTACTAAATACTAATTACTCATCCCTATCAACAAAACGTCTATATTACAAATATTATTACAAGCTAAAATAACCATAACTTTCTTTTCTAAGAAATCTATTTGCTGAACAATCTAGTGTTTTATTCGCATGACCATTAAAAGTAATTACTTTACATCATATACTACACCAGATTATGTTATGAAGTCGTCACAGCTACACTTGGCTGAGGATCGGATTAGGTATAGAATCATTAAGTGTACTT
This sequence comes from Morbakka virulenta, assembly GCA_003991215.1. Classification (NCBI taxonomy): domain Eukaryota; kingdom Metazoa; phylum Cnidaria; class Cubozoa; order Carybdeida; family Carukiidae; genus Morbakka; species Morbakka virulenta. Next base: position 618,564 of record RDPX01000222.1, read on the forward strand.
CTCATCTAAAAACTTTGACCTTGTTTTCAGCTACAGACGTTATACATTTTTAGGTAGTGCAAACATCTATTATTTGAATTGTTAAAACTGCCTCATTATCACGTCTCCCTGCTTTTTCTCGCACATTTTAGGATTCTTCATTCAAATCATTATGAGTACAACATGTGATATTTATCTTTGCTGTTGTTCCGAACAATCTTGACATTTCTCTCCGCTAACTTCTTTGACAGGTTTATCAGGTCACATCTTAAACGCTTTATTGCCGAAAGAAAAACGCATAAAATTGGCATTGAATTGTTTGTGTTACACGCCAGCTTCTACTATCCTTAAAGTGTTTAGCACTGAAAAAGAATATTTTAAATCCAGTTTTATACATTATTTGTTTTAACTAAAAAATATTGTGTACTGTCTTAACTGACGTATCAAACACTCGTGCAGACAGATAAAAAGTATACGATAAAGAAAAAGGGGAAAGGTTTTAAGTCCTAACGCTAATAAAAATTACACAGCATCTATCAAGATTTTTATTTTCCCCAAAACCCTCATCAAATATTTGATCACATATAATGATAGTTTAGAATTGCTTCGTTAACAAAAACGTAGCGCTTTTAAAATTACTGACAAGGTAATATGAAATGACAACGATTCATCTCTGTTGAAACAAATTAGTATATTGTTAAACTATCTGCAATTACAAAAGATTGGTGATTTTACGTGATAATTTTAACCTGATAATTGTATACAAGCAATATGTTGAGCATTAGTCTATATCGCTTTTACAAAAATGTTTAACAAACCAAATTTGGGATTATTTGCAACATTGAAAACATCCACCAGTTTAATTCGACCTTCTAAAAGTCGTTAAGACCAAATTAATCTGAAAAAAGACGAAGAAAAATTGCAGCTTCAAATCTGTAGCAAAATTAGTCTCTACTATTTTTTCACTATTTTATTCACAGAGAAGAAGAAGAAGAAAGAAGACAGAAAAAAATCAGGCCAAGAGATAAAAGTTGACCTTAGACTTGATCATGTAATGAAGGAAAGCAGTCAAAAGCATAACCGTAGATTGAGTTAATGTGTATTAAGCTCTACTGAAATTCATATTCAACATCAAACAGTTTCCTTGCGTGATCCTCTGAGATGCATTCTCAAGACGCATGACCTTATAAAAGAAAATAGATTGTTCTACAGGTATTTTTTGTTATCCTGGCTGAATTTTACGGATTTTACATCCAAACTATGGAATATTATGTTTAACTTTTTCCTTTCTTGTAGGAAAAATAATTTGAAACAAAGCAACATAAGGCACTATAACACAATGAATATAAACACAGATTTTAGGAAAATCAACTTTAACATACCGAAAAACATCAGCCTCGCCCACTTACAACACGCACCTACACACTTAATGCACCTTCAGTATCTCCCAAAGGATTAGGTAAATTAGGAAAATATATTTTTGTTTTGAAATTAGGTGTGGGTGTATCTTCAGTCCTCCAATGAAGCCTTTACATAATTTATTAGTGCTCATACTGTTTTACTCAAATATTAACGTCAGATGAAGTGGGTTCAGTTAACTATGTTGTATACTGTACCTTAAAAAGATAATAAAGATCTTCTGTAGTTTCCCTTTGCTTATGAGATTTATCATCTTTGTGATTTGGCTGATATTTTACAGATAATGGAAAACATCTGTTGATATCGGCATGGGTAGAAAACTCATTTCATTCACTTCAACATTCATAAAATAATTTTTCACATTTTTTTCTCCTAAATCGCAATTTACTTCAATCCAAGTTTTTAAGTAGATAAACAATCTACCTAAAAACTATGATTCCTGATTCTGTGTCAGTAGACAACAAAATATTGATACTAGGTAGATAATATCAAGCTGAACATTGTTGTCGTTTAGGATTTTGTGGATAGAACAAAAGAATAAACAAAATAGTTACATTTGCGAAAAGTTCTTTATCTCCTTCTCACAGTGTTCTCGGTAAGATTTGTTTTCTCGTCTGATTCAAAACTGAATCAGTGAAGCATTGACGGAATTGTTTTGCAATTCCTATCTCGATTATTAAAGCACATTTAACAAACCCTCGATTAAAGTATTTGCTTCTTCTATCGAAAATGATCTCTTTTTTCTCAGTTTGACAAAAAGTAATTCCAGAAAGCTAGTACTTTGTGTCTTGTATAGGGGCCACTGCTCAAGTCAGATTTTTTTGAAATTAGAACAATGATATTTCCTTCGATAATTTCTTTACTGATTTCTACAATCCTTTAATTTTAATGACATTTTAAATCTCAGTGACATATTGGCCTCAGCCCCCCTTGAGCAAAAGAGTTGCATCACGTCATCGCATTCTTACCACATGATTATCAAAGAATGGTGGTCTGATTGACTGACTTGAGTGAAGATGAATGCAGATGTTTTAGAGAAACATCGACTGACTGAGGCTAATCAAAAATTGTGAGTTATTATTTAACAAAAAATTCTTAAACTGGCTTTAAAAAGTACTTTTTCTACACTGACTGAACAGAGAAAAAAGGTTTTGCTTCAACCATTAAAAATGGTCTGGAAATACTTCTATATATTTATTTAGCTAGAAAAGATTCTGGAAACTAATTGATGTAATTGACATTAGCTGGGTGATGATGCCAGTGCCAATTGTATCTATACTGGCAGTCAATAATCATCGCTTGCGACGAGGCAGCAAATTGAAGTTCATCAGTCACATTGTAAACGTTGCTTTTTTGAAGGTAATCTCTTCGTTAGATAAAGCTCTGTTCCAAAGGTTTCTTATAGTTTGTAATTTTTGCCATAAATAGTATGTGCATTTTCCAGCGTCCTCGGGCTTCTGCAAATTATTATTTTGTCCAAAACTGAAAGTGACTAATAACAGTTTAGGATATTTATTTGAGGCATAGCCCCAAACCCACTATTAGGGGTTGAGGGCTACATCTCGTTACCATTGCTAAAAATTGAAGATTTCAGAAGCATCAATAGATATTTAAAAGTGTGCAAGAAGAGTGTTACTGTGATTTTCCAGGAATTTAGAGGCCCTAGTTCTGGAAATGTTTTAGACCCAAATAATTGATTCAATTAATTTTTTTCAGGGATCGATGCTGCTCTACTATATGCATGGCCTGCAATTTCTGGTCTCTGATGCCTAGCAGTTAAAAATATCTCAACAGAGTTTTTTATAGTAAGCGAAACTTTGTAAATAACCCTTGGTGTTCTTTTATGCTTGTCATTTAAATTTGTAGGCAAAGCTATATTTAGAATCTAAATCTTATCCTTAAATGAAGTCTGACTTAATATTAGATTTGAGTACTTTCATTTTTTTTCTCGCTTTTTCCCCGTCTGTTTTTTGAACTTTGTCAGAAAAATTATTGCTAAACTAAGCATGTTCGCTATGAATATTAACGACGGAAGTTTTAATTGGAAATTTTTAGATATTGAAAGTCTTTGACAATACCAATAGGAGTACAACTAAATGAACACAAACACTCCAATGCTGTTGTGTTCAAATGCAAATATTTTGTTTTGGACGTGTTAAGTCACAACCCTAAAGTTTAATGAATTTGTTTAACGCTTATTGGTAATTCTTTGAAAATATAAACAGGGTTCTTAAATAGGGCAGTATCGTCTGCATACATAAATCCGATAAACGTCCGTTTTAACAGTCTCCAATTTATTCTGCCTTTCAGTATCATTTCATCATTGATCTCTCTTTAATGCGCCAGTTTTTATTGAAGAATAAAGTATGTCTTTCTATTCAGAGTGAGGAAATTTGCCAAGGTGGTGGTACACCAAAGTTTCGGGGCATTGATAATCTTTACGTTGTCATATGTAACTGGTATTGCTTTCTTTACACCTAAGAAAAAAATGACGGCTTTACTATGATGAATATTAGCTTCTTCAATTATCCATTATAGTCCAAGTAGATGCATTTAAGGGAACGATCAGCTAGAAATAACTCTTATTTAGCATTTGGTGCTTCTATTATCATCGAGCATATTCGATTTAAAAGACGATTATACACGTTAAAGATAAACCTTGACAATGAAATACCACAATAACAATCATTCTCTTTCGATTTGTCTTTCTTAAGAACTAAGATACAATTGTATCTTCTCTATGTCTAATGTTCTTTACAACAATGAAAACCTCACTCTTAAAAAAAGTTGCAATGTCGAATTTCAGAGTAGGGCACCAATAACTTTGCAATTATATCAAGGTTAACAAAGTTGATGCTATTAACAGTTACAAAATATTGAAAGTGGGACTGTATTAAAAACCAAAATAGAATCCATAAGTGTTCAATGATCACTCGCAATGCGACCAGAGGGAANCTCTTTCGATTTGTCTTTCTTAAGAACTAAGATACAATTGTATCTTCTCTATGTCTAATGTTCTTTACAACAATGAAAACCTCACTCTTAAAAAAAGTTGCAATGTCGAATTTCAGAGTAGGGCACCAATAACTTTGCAATTATATCAAGGTTAACAAAGTTGATGCTATTAACAGTTACAAAATATTGAAAGTGGGACTGTATTAAAAACCAAAATAGAAGCCATAAGTGTTCAATGATCACTCGCAATGCGACCAGAGGGAAAAGCCTAGAAACTAGTGATGCTGTTGCGCTAAATGTTACAACAAAAACAGAAATTCGTGTGCGTTAGATCTCAACTTCATACCCTGTTCGATTTTTGAATTTTTTTTTCTGGAAAGAGATTCAATTCTTAACATGGAGATCTACATATAGGTTAAATTCTTTACATTGTTGACCCGATTTTGCCCATCGCGATTTTCGTTTTAATGAGGGATATGATTAGAGTTGTTCTTTCATGTAGGAAACAGTTATTAGCATTGAAAATGAAAATTTGCACAACTTAAGTTAAAGCTTCATAAATTCATCTCTTTTAGCCCAAGGTGACAAATTTATTGAATTGTACCAAGAAATGATATCTAGTTTTGGACAAACTTCAAAATATTCCGCGTATGATCTATTCAACAATCTATATTACTCCCATTAAGTAAATAAAAAGTAGGAGGGATGTTTTCACAGCAAGAATAAGGAGCCACATTTTTCTTTACAAGTTTATGGTTTACCTGCAAAGCTGATGGAGTAACAACAATATAGGAGCCAACAGTGTAAGTTACTTTTTAAGTTTGAGTCTTGATGAATAAAACAGTATTTTTGAATATATGCTATAGGTATGTCGTACTTCTGCCTTTTTAACTCAGTGCCAGCAAATTCACTACTACGTGGTTTATAATGAAATGTAAATTTTCTGGCAACATTACTGTTTGTGAGAGTCTGTTTCTTTGAAGACTATCAGAACCAGAATATAATTTTGTATTTCACTTGTTTATTAAAAAATGTATTTTGGACGTTGCATAAAAACTGAGGTTCAAGTGCTTTATTTGTTTAATTAATTCGCAAATCGTTAGATATTTGTGTTGATTAGCGGCATCTACTGCATAGTTAAGGTACATTACCAATTTAAAAAGCTGTGCTTTTAAGTTTTCAAAATAAATTGGTTCTCTGCCAAAATCAATTTTTCATGATGCAATAAAACCAGTAAACCACAGTTCCTAACAAGGTTACTGGTAGATTTTCATACAAAATGCTGAATATGCATTCCGAATTTGAGTTACGCTTGCGCTATACTAGCATCTGTAATTGTGATGTGGCCACAGCAATAAATAGATAGTCTTAAAAAAAATTTCATCTTCCAATGTAAAACATTGACTTTTGTTGGATACCAATCCGATTATTTATGGCCTTCGTTGGGACTGACACGTACTGCGTCATCCTCAATGATGACCCCATTGACCCAACTAAAAAATCTAAATGATAAATTTCAATATTTTGTATCAGGAATCGAGTATTCTTTTATAGCTTCACTACATTATTTTGTTACTACATTGTACAGTTCTATAGTAGCCCTCTTAATATAAGGCCTTTTCATCCATTTTATTCTGCAAGGTTTCTTTATTGTTTGTGTTTTTGCAGTTATTGTAGGTTATAGGTTTACATATTTCTGTTACTAGGTGTCTTTTTCTTTTTCGAGGGTTTTTCTTAAAAGTAAGCAACTTTTATAACAAAACAAGTCAACCTATGAAGATACTGGAAGGTAACTGCAACAGCAATAACAAGGTTGAATCTCTGGCTTTGAAGAAAACAACTAAGTGTATAATGACAGTATGATTTTGCAATCTTATTTCTGTCATCCTCATTTCATCAACCACTTTTAATGTTGACCCCATATTTAAATATTTATATACAATTTTAATACATTGCTAGAACTCATTTTTTACTTGTTGACATTACTGCTTTTTATTTACCTATTAAAAAAACATTTTCCACTTTAAGAACAATCGATCTTGTTTATTGTAACATAATTTTGTACTACGTTGTGGCTTTTTCCTAACTTTAGTACATATTGTTCTCTTGATCGGCAAGTGAAACTTACTTATTTATAAACACGATTAGTTTGATGCCAGAAACCGTTAGATTTGTTTAACATTGTTACAGGACACCAGGAAAGGAATTTCTGGAACTTCATTTTAATAATTGGAAATACTAACTGCCTTCTCTACTAAACCAACCTTCTTACCTTTTAAAAAATTGTATTCAATCAATATAAATGTCATTTAAGATATAATAATTGTTAAAATGGATAGTGCTAAAACTATTAACATTGGCTAAAATACAGTTTTCCTTATTTTCTTTATTCAAAAATTGTCTGATCTACAATTTCCCTTCTACATTTTAGCACAAAAATTTGTTGGTACCCGTCTGGTCAAAGATCTTGATCTTTCCACCTACAACTGTTTCTTGAACTCAGACCTATTATAGGAATTCAGTTGAAAAGTATTATTTTATCGCATATCAATGTCTTTCAGGAATAAGCTTTTGGAGTACTTTATTTTTAAGAAATTCATATTTATACTATTTTTTTGCACTGTTGTACTAGGTTTTTTAAGTTACGAATATAACCTGATTACCATTGAGCAGTCAGATCACCACTGGAAGCTATCGGTCGTGTCAAAATATACACTGACACTTACAAGTCTTAATCTAAATCATAGCAGTGTTAAAAGAGCAGGATATCATAAGCAAGACACCTTGCTTTCACAGACGCCACATCGTGAAGACACTCATAAAGTCAAAAAAGAAGTGAATATTCTGCTATGGTCTAATATTTATAGAACAAATTACAATATTTCTGCAGTGGAACGAGATTATTTTCCAGCTTATGGTGAATCAAAATTTTCTTGTCCAGTGAACTACAGATTTTATTCTGATCGAAATTCTTCGCGTCGCTATGAGGCCATCCTTGTCCATGTTTCTCAAGCCAATGACTTACCAATTATTTACCATAAGACCCCATGGATTTTAGAATATGATGAGACTCCGCTTGTCTATCCATCACTGTCTGACCCATATTTTATGACTCTGTTTTCATATTCATTAGGATACCGTAGAGATGCCGATTTTTTTAATCCGAAAGTTCAAAGACCAAAGAAAAGAGCCTCTCGTGCATTGCTCACCCACCCTTACGATTATGCTGCTTCTGTACATTCAAACTGTGAGAAAGCAAGAACATTATACCTGAAAGAGTTTCTTAAGCATTTCAAAGTTTGGTTTTATGGAGACTGTCTAAAAAATGTTGAAAATAGCAGTTTGGTTAGAAAAAGTAATTATGGACATAGACAATCAAAACTTAATATTTTAAAACATTTTAAATTTACCTTAGCATTTATGTCTCAAGATTGCCAGGACTACATAGATGAGCAGTTATTTGAGGCATGGGATGCTGGATCATTACCTGTATTTATGGGTACAAAATCGATAAAACACTTGTTGCCATCTTATCTGAAAGACTCCGTTATTCAAGTAGGTGATTTTTCTGACCCCAAATCCCTTGGTCATTACTTAAATACGTTACTGGAGAATACTGAGTACTATAAAGAACTGGCAAAGATAAATGAACCTATCTCTTATCACAATGAAAGCAGTCCACTCTTTAAGGTTTGGTATCCAAAGTATTCTCTCGGGTGTCAAATAGCTCTCAAGGTGCTAAATATCACAGAACCAAATTTGAATTATCTTCGACCAATAAAGTGCAGTCCCAGATCAATCCATCAATGGTTGGGAACAACAAAAGATAATATTAATGAGAAGCCAACCACAAGATAAGTTAATTCTTAACTAACCTTTAAAATGTTTGAAAACGGCAACTATATTTCTTATCCAATTTTGTCGATAGTGTTGCTGTTTTTTCAGATAGATTCAATTTTTGTATTAACTTCACCTTGATATCATCGACGGTAAAATTTCACTAATCTGAATATTTAACTCGTAACATGAAACTGTGTCCTTGTAGTAGGTATTACTGAATAGTAAGTTGTAAATTGGTGATAATCTTATCATATAGCATTTGCTCATAGTATTCTAAATTACCGTGAGCATAATCATAAGGATCTTTTCAGCTAGGAAGAACCAAATCCCTGTGTACTATGCTATTTTTGGCAGCCTGTTATATACCATGACCCTTAGTCTTAATATGTCTGTCTTTCATCCAAATTTTTACCATTTTTAGCATAGGGACCACGAACTACATTGGTTTATTTCCTCTTACTAAACGCTTTATTCAAACCATCCAATTTGTTTTTCCAACTCCTGGTGTGCAAAAAGCACTACTATGTCTTGGTTATAATAAATTAGAGCAAGCTTTGAAATGTCATCTCTTGATACAAATATTCTAGTTACTTTCTAATTCCATAAGGTTTCTACTTACTTCTATTGCTGCTTGAATTTTTTATTTGAAAATACATTTTTTTCCTTCTCAAATTTCTATTCTTTGCATTTTGGTTTAGTTGTTGAACATTTTTCATCTATTTTGGATCTCTAATTTTATTTTGACTTCTCCTACCTTATTTTTCAATGTAACAGAATTTACCCTGAAAAAAGCAGTAATTATAAATTTTTATTGTAATGTTAAAGTGCATCATCTTGTATAACTAAGCATTCGTGAATAAACAAATTCATGAATTTTGAAATGATTTTACAATTTTACCTCTTTGTAATAGATTTGTATTCCTGATGAGCAATATTTTACGAATAAAATATTCTTCAATCAAAAGCATTCTTCTATCATCGTCAATATATGATCATTGTCAAAATTACAGAATATAAATTTGTTCTTTGTTTGAACTGGTTCTTCCATGTTTAGTTCTTTTTCCTTTTCGAATCAGGGATAAAAAAATTATTTCCCGCGCAAACAAAGAAATTGAAAAAACTCTTTAGAGTCCAGATTATAAGGTACACTTGTGAAAAATGGTTAACCTTGGAAAGTAGCGTCTTTTATTATTTGTCTGGGACATGAAATGTGTATATCATACTAATCTTAGCGCTAATGCGTATGGATTTTTTTATGGAAATAGCCATACAGCTTTGTTTATTAATGAGTAATAAAGTAGCTGTGAAAGGTCTAATGAGTATAGTTAATAATGACTCTCTCAGAAACGTTCTAAAACTTGATGCGTACGCCTATTTCTTGTTAAAACTACTTTAATTTTACATGTTTTAATAAGTCTTTGGAAATCAAACCTACCTGAAAGTCTCAAAAGAAACTTCTTCTGTGCAATAGTAGAATTCGTTATGTTGTATGGCTCCTCTGCATGATTTCTGACAAGGAAATTAGGAAATATGCTTGATGGCACATTTACACGTATGTGGAGAGCACTACTTAATATAACATGGCGCAACCTTTCAACCAAGAACGTCCTACATGGCTGCGTACATCTAGTATAATTTAAAATCAAGGAAAGAACATTACATTTCTGTGGACATGTTTGTCAAGATGTCAAGATGATCTGGGAAGTGGTATTCTATGACATCCTAAACATGGCTACAATTTTATTGGATGTCCTCATCGATATTACATCACAGGGCTTGTTGAAGATCCTGGATGCAAAATTGACGAACTTCTTGCAGAGATAAATGCAAGAGAAGACAAACCGTCAAGCAAAGAGCTAAGAGGGTCTGATTAATCGACCTTGGCCTAGTAAGTTAGTAAGTTAGTCAGTTAGTACGTTAGTACGTTAGTACGTTAGTACGTTAGTACGTTAGTACGTTAGTACGTTAGTACGTTAGTACGTTAGTACGTTAGTACGTTAGTACGTTAGTACGTTAGTAAATTAGTAAGTTAGTAAGTTAGTAAATTAGTATGTTAAAAAGTTACAAATTTTCTCTATTTAATATAGGAGATATTTTTTAGGTATGGACTTTCTAATGTTAACTCTTGTCAAAGACAAAGCGATGATCATATGCAGTTTTTGGCAATAAGCAGTAGAAAAAACGGGTCCTTCAAATAAGTCCTTCCTAACCGAGATGGGGACTTTCCATTTTGATTTTCCTCATCAGAAATTAATGGTTCACTCTGGATACAGCGACTGCAAAATTTGATAGAACAAGAGAGGGCCTTCAGAAATGGTTTTTCTCAAATGGACCTGAATGTTTCTGTGATAAGATAATAGAATGAATAAGCTACATTATACGCAACTGCCAATTGATAACCAATTTTTTAGACATTTATCCAAAGGCTGTCGACGAGACAGCTTTTCTATGAGAAGAGAAGTAGTGTGGCAAAATATGATGATGGTGACAATTTTTATTTATAGAGGGAAAAATAAATATTTAAGAAAATTATATATTATTTTTAGTGTGAACCTAGAAAGAATACAGAAAACGTACCTTAAAGAAGAGAACGAAATAATCGCCTTATATTGAAGGATACCTGTTCAGCAAGTGAAAAGAATGTAAGTTTATATTCAAATCATGTGGAGTTAAACCATATATTCACAAAGCCATTCTAAAGAGAAATCCAAAACAAGGTTTTACATTTCCAAGTCATCATTACAAAGCACCTAGAAACGACTTAAAAGCCAAGCTCAATATAATGATATTGGCCTTAAATTGGAAACGCATTGCAATTCTATGGGATAGAATGCTGTTACTATACAAGATGATGAAGATTATAAAGTATTGACAGAAAAAACAAAAGCTCAGATGAAAAATTGGGATGTAGGTATTTATGCTTACAGAAAATGGTTTAATAAACACTAGCTGACATTCCTAGCACAAAATGCACTTTAAGGTGAAAAAAAATTAGATATACGGATATAATTGAAAGACCAATTAGTGAATGAGTTTTCATAAGGCTGTTTAGAAACATTTCAGAAAGAGGATCTTGGTCAATAAAATTAATTAAGTTTTTGCCAGTGGTTTAGTTGCTCTGTAAAAATCGTCAAAACCTATTAAAAAAACTGTTAACGTCTGTTGACTGTCATTGATATACTTTGTAAATTCAGTTTGGTAACACCCTTGAAAATTGAAACTAATGTGAAAATGCAGATTCTTCCCAAACATGGTAACTTAAGGAAATACTCCTGAAAAGGTGGTTGATAAGGAAAATACCTGACAAAAATATATTATAAACTATTAGGTAAACACAATATATCAAGGCATAGTAATGAAAATGAGCAAAAATCAATTTTTGAAAAATGGAACAGGATAAAGAAAACTTTATAATTATTATATAAGGCTTTCTTTATAATTTCTTTTACCGTGTTTGACAAAACGTATCGTGTACTGGTAATTTGTAAGGGCTCTTTTATTGACAGGTTAACCTCTGTTTTAATTGCCCTGTTAATTCCTTCTTCTTACTTTCGTCGAATTCTATCTTATTTGTGTGAGATTCAGTTTTCCGTGGATTAAACCATGCTATTTCTGAAGCTCTTGTACAGCAAATTGGAAGTTCTCGTGAGTTATCTTTTCATTATTAGGAGCTTTACACATTACATTATCAATTGAATTGTTTAACCTATGAAAATACGGGAGTTAAGTCATGTTTTCCAACTTTTAATCTAATTTTTTTTCAAGTGGCAATATTTGTACGGGTGGTTACATGTTTACAATTATTATAATGGTTGGACGGCAGGAGTAAGTAACAACCAGAGAAACCAATTGACTTGTGGCAACTCTTCGAAGAATAACCCCTGTAGGAGATGCTCTGGTACTTATCACCGAGAACATTTATACAAAGCTGGTATTTTGTTGAGATTTTCTTCCTTTCTTGAACTCTTACTTTATTCAATTTCCAAGATTAATAGCAGATTAAATTCTAAAGCTGGAGCTAGATGTCTCATTCTAATTTTAACGTTCCTCTCCAGGAGAGGGATGTGAATGACGAAAATCGTTATTCCTTAGATGCTTGTTACCTTTTACCTTTTTCTAAATTTTTTATATACAATGCTTTTACAAAAAGCCATTCTTTACTATAAAGTACATGTTCATGCCAACCAGGATCCTTTCTTGAAAGAGGTCGCTATTTTCCATACCCTCCACCTTTAAACTAAGTCCATAATAATAATCACCTTCAGGGGCTATCAAATATGAAATAGCAAGAGAAATTTATTAACCTTGACGTTGAACAACTGTCAACGATTTCCTATAGCAGATTTTACGCCTCCTGCTTTAGAAATCTTTAAGAGTCTTTTAGCAATTTCTTTGCTTTAGCATTTTAATAGCTTTATATACTTTATATATCATTATATAAATTTATGTTTTAAAATGTTATATTTTTTTCCTCGCAGGCCAAACACTGACAACCGTTTTTACTTTGTAAGTGAACTGAATTTTCTTGGTATCCTGTATCAAGATTCATGAATGAATGAATGAATAAAAGAACAAAAAAATAAATGGAAAAATGTGATTTTTGAATTTCATGGAAGCCAGACCTATCCAGGGTAGTTTGTGGTAAACAAATCATTTTGGGAATTCCTATTCCACATAATTTTGGAAACTATAAGGTTATGTCAAAAATTGACTGTGGGAAGAAATAAAAAATTTAAATGGGCTTAGATATAGTGTCTGTGTGAGGTGTCAGCTTGGAACATGGTTGGCAGCAAGCGCAAAATTAGTCTTCCTTAGTCCTCAGAAAATGTATTTCTTTGCATTCAATTTCACAATTGCTGTAATACACTGAAAAATTTTACGATCTAATGCTGATACTTGAAAAAAAACGCTTGTCTGAACGGCAAAATTGGGGGGCCGAAGCCCGGAAGTTTTCCCCTTTTTGCCTTCCATGCTTCCCTTGCCCTTCCCATTCTCTGTCCAACGCATGGCTAGGGAAACTATTACTCAAAAAAACTCGCTTAATTTATCTAGTTTTATAAAAATTTAGGAGAGCAATTAATGACGGCACGATAAAACATTTTTACGAGGCCAATTTCAAACCTTCGTGGAGCTGATATGTGCTAAATGGCTGTTACTTCTGTTTTACCCAACACTGAAAAATACTCTAGTTTTTGTATTTAGTAACATTCTACATGAATTAATTGATTAGATAAAGAAACATCTTTATTCGAAAAGATTATCTGCTAATTTTGGAAAGAGTATCTGGAAAAACATAAGAGGACCTAAGTGAATTAGAAAATATGACCTGTATACCTGTGGTAAACAGGTCTGACATTATGGATATTTTCTAAGTATCGATTAGAATTATGAATAAAGCAGGTCATGTAACGCCATTGCAACAGCAATAAAACCTTGTTACTCTTTGATCAGAAAAAAAATGTACAGAACTCTTTGACTGCAGGAGTCACATTGCACACATGGGAGGAGCTTTTTTTTTATGAATCTCAAAAGAGAAGTACAATTAATCGAGATTCCAGGAGGGAAAATGGCATTAATTTACAAAAAACTTTTATGGACTCCAAAATATATATTTCTAAGATTACAAAAAACGACACTTTACGTTAGGTGAAACCAGTCGTAACCTATATGGCTAAAGCTACAACTTCAGGGCTCTTTCAGGAAGTCCAGGAAACTAAAAAAGGATGAAGCAACAAATTCACCGGAAGAATCATGTGCCTCATTGAATGACTTTGATATAGCTTTGGAGGATGTTAAGATATTTACCAAGTGTCTAGGAATACATAATAACAAGATAATTGAAACATGTTTAACGAATTAGGTTATCAAGACGATCACTAGTTCAATGGTACCATCATCTACCTAAAGGACACAAAAACCACTTTAACGTGATTATTTGTAAACCTGTTTGTTTTGGTATTTTTCGAAGGATTGCTACTACAAAAAAGATCGTAGACACAGCTAAAGATGAAAGCAGATGTCAAGGAAAGCGTTTCCTGTTTCATGTTTGCCGAAGACTAATGTTATTAAGTAAACATGTGATGGCTATTTTTGACTTTTAAGAATGCTCTAAGAATGCAAAAGAGGTCGATGTATCAATGGTGATAGTTGTAAAGAAAAGAATAGGCATACCGGTAATACCGTTGAGACATAGTGAGAAATATATGTTCTATGATTTCGAAGCTAGTGTTAACATATCTAAGTCGATTGGTAAGCCTATAACGACACAATCAATAACTGTCACAACGTAGAGGAACTTTGCAGATTTGCATTTCATGTTAAACAAAAAGGACTCATAATAAATAGCGGATAAGGGGAAAAATTTTAAAAGTTCATTTATTCTGATATACTGTGCAGAAAACTGTATGAAGTCTTATTGTATCTACTCAAAACGTTATATAGTCAGTATGACAATTCACAGGTATATGCTAAGACCTACGTTCAATATTAACTTTATAAATGGTGCTTGGAATACACTCCCTAACAACTTTGATTTCAAAGAGTTGAGGAAAGCCTACTTCCCAATTACTTTAATAAAAATGCAATCAAAGTTATATGAATCCGGTTGTTAGTAAGAGGCAACGGGAACAACGACATGAGCCCTAGTGCTAGGATAGCTCTTAATGAATGGTATGAGGCTCTATTTAAAGAGGACCTTGTATCTGACGTCAACAAAAAGGCTACAAAATATTAAAGATAAGATTTTGATAGTTTGTTCATTGTTACCAGCAAGGAAATAAATAGAAAAATGAGCACTGAATAGTTAGCTTCGGTGGGACGAAAAAGGATTTTTTGATACAGCAACTTCTGAGCGGTTGTGAGTAGGAGTCTAGACCCATATGTAGGGCTGCTATAGTGATGATGTTGTTAAGACTAAGAACCAGACTGATATGGTTACACTCAGAAAAGGGACTTAAAATAGAGCCTTGTAGATGAAAGGAAAGTGAACTTAACAAAAATAAGGATTAAGCATTTCGACAAAGAGAGAATTAGTAAAGGTGTGTACCCTGGGGATGCATTATTTGGTGGTAAAAATGTAACAAAGCTTACTTATAATTTCAGAAAATCAGAGTTGGAAATACTTTAGACCGAAAGCTAAAAACCCTGTGATTCAGTGCAATAAACAATATCCTGTAGATAATTTTACCAATATTGTAGAACCGGGATGATACAACAACAAATGGTTTGGACTTTTTGGCAATGAGGTCCTTTATCCAAGACGTTTGTACCATCTTATTCTTTCTGTAAAGACAGAATGTAACAGTTCCAGCAAATGTTCTTTCTAACTGTTTGAAATATATACTAAAATGAAATAACAAAAATGTAATAATATAGATTAATGCAGGCCTTTCAGAGGTTACTTGACGTTGTAAAAGATGTAAATAGCTCTTCAGAAAACTTTCAAAACCAAAAGGATAAACTATGTATAGAATTTTGCAGAAGGACGAATGATAATTTTTATTAAGGTTATGATACAGTAGCCATGAAGATTAAGATGGAGGTCCCAGTACTCCAAATTGCTCTTGACTATATATACAAGAAGGCAGGTGAATTCAGGCAGGTAGTTAAAGGAAAACTATGTATTGAGATTTGAGAGATTGAGTACAACTAAGGGCTTACAGCCATTACTAAAATGTGCTTCAAAAACGTTTGGGATAAGCTTGGGAAACGAAATAACACGAAGAGGACTAAGCAAGGGACCGAGGTTAAGGAGTACTGCAATATACTCTTCTATGTTATTATGAGAAACCGACAAATAAAGTTCATTAATAACGATATGGTTAAAATGACCTATAAGTTGATAGGCAAGTTCTCAGACAAGAGCTCCTGTACAACTTATAGACATTTCATGATACACAGTTGTTCCAGAATGCGAGAATCCTGATTTTTAGTGTACTTGATAAGCTGGAAGACCTAGTGTTAAGAAATAATACAAAGAATGCTTGGTATGTAGGACCGACAGGCAAATTAGGTAAACAAACATATTATCGTCTGGTGTCGGAAAGGTACAAAAAGCTGCTCATACATAACAAGCAATGGTCTGTAAAGTAAATATGTTTCCCAGCAATGTATCAATTTTAGCCAATGAAACAGATAACTAAAGTTCAAATGCAATGCATTATGATATGGAATATGAAAGTGATTATCTCTGATATTAAAACTAAACAGATTTTTGAGTAGACACAAGTAGGAGGGTTTTAAGTACGCCTTCGAGAGCCTGTTTATAGGTAATACTAAACTTGAAATAAGTACTTGGCTTTTTGGGTATCAAAAAAAAATTAGTTAGCTGGATTTAATTAGCTCACAAAAAGATGATTAACATACCTAGCGTCCTGGGATCATTACTACTTTTACGTTTTAATATACGACACACTGGTGTGCACTACTTTGTTTTGAACCATATAGATTGCTGGAAAATTAAAAGTACTCTTTGGTACCGCACATGTGTTTTTCTTTCAGTTACTAAATCATTAAAGGAAGCTTGAAAAATTAAAGACATTTAACCATCTATTGAAAAGTACTACTATACTCAGTGCCCATTGCCTCTAATCAAAAGCAAGTGTCAGAATGGGACTATAAAACTGAACTTCAAATTTCCAGAACAAACTGTGGCTTGGACACCAAGTAGGCACCAAGCTCATTGTAAACAGTTTCAGCAGTGTGGTGTATTCACGAAGTACTTTTTTGTGTATGTCGGAAAATAGCTGTGAGTGACGAAAAATCCTATAAAGGTCTGCTAAATAGATTCTCTTCAAAACAGATTCTGTTGGACTTGGATCTCATGTATAACAAGTGACATGACAGCAGCTGACTACCAACAAACATAGGCTGTTGTTATACGGGCAAATTGGTCCGAGGGAGCATTACATTGATGATTCGTGGACTTAATAGAGCAACCTGATACAAACAATTTGAACCTAGGACGTTCATGGGGATTGAGGAAAGCAAGTTTGGGAAGTTACCTACACAAAGACCAATAAATGTTTCATTACTCATCCTTACTCCCTTACTCCTTACCTTTTCTTTTTCCTGTAAACAATTTGTATTCCCGTAGGTTTATGGAAATCCCTTCAGGGTTCCCAAACGGCTGGACCATAAAATATGTATAGATCTCTGCTAGATGCAAACTGTGTTCTTTGCAAAGGCCACAGACTTGGAGAAAAAAGGACTAATTATAAAGTTGTGCTATCATTTTTTAGAAAGAGTGTGAAGTTAAACATTAATAAAGATAAATGATCATTAATATTTAACTTCTTTCTTTCTTTCTTGGTGCATTAAAATTACTAAATTATTATTCATATTTAAACTACAGGCTTTGGCTAGGCATGTTAGCAAAACTAATTGATATTTGTGGGAATTTTTACAATCCCGTATGCTTGACAAGTTTTTCCAACGGTCAAAAACAATCACAAGAGCTGTAGTTGCAGACAGGTATAGTTTTCAAACAAAACAGAAACTTGTTTTTTTCTCGATGAGTATAGAAACTGCTCTTTTACAAAAAGTTCTGCATTTGTTTGCTTTCCAGTGAGAACGCTGCGGAAACAAAATCTGTTTTGTCTTCTGTTTTAATTATTATGAAGACGCTTTGAATTTTATGAAGAGGAAATTTCAATGCTTGGAGTTTTTGTAACCCTTCAAAATCCAGAATCTAATGTCGTCTGCAGTTTGTTTTCCAAAAGCTACTATCATTGTGTCTGTTCGCTTTTTTAACATCAGATGAGGTATCTTCCTCTTTCAGTAACTTCTGTTAAGCCTTCTCTTGCAAAGTTTCTTCCTTTGTCGTTTCGACCATCTTCATACCTTTGAGTTGGTACTCCTGTTCATCTTCCTGTATCGATACGGCTTTCCTTTTGAAAAACCTATCAAGCTTTGGATGACTTCAGCAGCTCTTTACTTTCTTTTGACCTTTTTTTCTTCTGTGCCCTGCTCTCAAATCTCTTCATACTGCTCCCTGAGAAGTTAAAAGCAGAAACCTCACGACAAAACTAAGCTCGAGTCCGGAATAAAAGGTAGAAACCAAGAAACTGTAGGAGCTGAAAAATGTTTGAAATTAACCACTTGCCCCAATAAGCCAGGGGTGGAAAAATAACTAAAATTTAATTAAGGGAGGGATTCCAATAAATGGGTTTTTTTTCATGAACCTCATATTTTTTGTAAAACATACTTCTATCATTTTTTAATGAAATGCTACTGTTCGTTCATACTTTTAAAAGGTTAAAAATGTTACCCTTTTCTTTTATGTAACAAGACAAAAATAAGAATGTCCTGGTTGATTTAAACTCATGTGAAATTATTTCAGACTGCAGTTCACAGTCATACAGGAAGTGATATAAACGCTTTGTTCAAAGTGAATTCAACCAGAGAAAACTATGTATAATGCATTAGTAATTTTCAATGTTTTGGTTACATTTCAAAAAAATTATTCTGTCCTCTGTTTCTATTAAATTAATATATATTTTAAGATTTATTCTGTGTTTTATAGTTCTATTGTTGGACTTGTTTAATATTACGTGTTTGTTATCTGCCACGGCTGTGGATTATGTGATTGTCCGTGACGGGATTGCCCCCATCCTATGGTATCATGATGATTCCTGAAATTGTCCGAAACAGTAGTTTTTTCTTCTATTTTATAACTAATATAATCATGATTTTTCAAATAAAATATTTGAATCTTTTTCTATTAAACATCTGCAATCAAGGCCCTTCTTTCACAAGAAAAACAAAGATTTGAGGATGTTGGGTCATTAGGAAGTCTATTTAACCTGATATGTTATGTACACGTGTAGTTGACCTAAGAGGTTTTTTTCCATATTTATAAAGTTCAAAGTCTGTGTGCATGCATGCTTGTATGTTCCGAAAGGAATTGCACACCAGACAACTTGGAAAGCTCAAACTTAATGTCATGGCATTTTCCGACCCTGTGCTGAATATAAACTGACATTTTTAGGTATTCTGGACAAGACAGCAATCAGGGCCAGATTAGGGAGTCCAAGGGACCCATTCTCAAATGTAGTAGCTTATGAAGTTTTCCAGATAACAAAGAAGGGGCAAAATTGAAGTTTATATGTACCCATGGTTCAAAGCAAAGACCTATAATTGGAGAATGATTTAATCAACCAAATTACAGAGCTAAAATTTAGTGTCAGTATACTTTGCAACCCTTGGCTCAACTAAAGCTATGTTAGTTATTATATAACCACTGGCAAAGCTTCCAAGATTATTGGGGGGGGGGGTATGTGGTCCATTATTCAAAGACAGGAATCTGCAATCCGAAAATGAACTTAAAAGATGCAGATAAGAGACAACCACCCAAAGTATTGGGGCAAAAAAAAACAGATTTTGATTTTGACTTTATTTTATTTTCATAATGATTAAGAACAATACAAGCCATAATGCCACTTGGTGTATGGAATTGCGAAGATATATGACGGAAAAGAAAGTAAAAAGAAACAAAGAAAGAACAAGGTTAAGCCAAGAGATAAGAGTTGGCCTTAGACTTAAAGGCANCCAACCCTTGGCTAAACTCAAGCTATGTTAGTTATTATATAACCCCTGGCAAAGCTTCCAAGATTATTTGGGGGGGGGGTATGTGGTCCATTATTCAAAGACAGGGATCTGCAATCCGAAAATGAACTTAAAAGATGCAGATAAGAGACAACCACCCAAAGTATTGGGGCAGAAAAAGACAGATTTTGATTTTGACTTTATTTTATTTTCATAATGATTAAGAACAATACAAGCCATAATGCCACTTGGTGTATGGAATTGCGAAGATATATGACGGAAAAGAAAGTAAAAAGAAACAAAGAAAGAACAAGGTTAAGCCAAGAGATAAGAGTTGGCCTTAGACTTAAAGGCATTTACATCAGATGATGCAGGAAAGCACACAGATTTCAAATTATTCCACAATTTGCACTCCGAGGAAAAAGACTACAATCATAGAAAGATATATTATAGCGAGGGACAACAACTGCAGGAGGATTAAGAAATTAAAAGCAACGAGTTACACGAAACGCAACAAAGTGAGCTTGTACCAAGGAGGAAGGCTTATCAGAACATTTCCTATGATGATACCTACAGAAAAGATTAAGAGAAGCCATACTACGCCAACGAGACAAAGGTTGAAAAAAACACCAAGGGTTGGACCTATCAATTCAAAAACATCTCTAAAAACTCGATCAAGCACATCAAGATAGATGACGAAGAGCAGGTCCAGGTATGGCAACAGTACTTAATGCAAGGCCTGGTGGTAGACTTATACAGATACAAGATGGCCTCAGGTGTAATGTAATATCTAGCACGATTATAAAGATCCAACCTTTTTAGACGCAGACTTGCCAATAGATTAAATATAAGAATCCCAAGAGCGATCGGAAGAGTTTGACAAACCAAGCATCCCCATTCATGAACATTCCTCAAGAGTAAAAGCAATCTCACCAGGGTTAACATCACAACGTCATTCCATCAACATTGGACGGGGATAAAGGCTCAGCTTTCTACTGAATGACACCATTTGCGTTTTAGCTGCATTAAATAAAAGCATCCACCCCATTCCCATTCTCTGACACCCTAAAGGTTAGATCCTAAACTTGTCCCAAGTTTGACTTGTTTCTACAGAATTGCCTTGTGGTCAGTGCCAGACAATAGAGTAGTGTTATCAGCATAGATGTTGATAAAGTGAATTAAATTACCAGAACGGTCATTAGTGTTGAGAAGGAAGAGAATTGGGCCAAGAGTAGAACCTTGACGAAAGCCAGCTTTAATGGAATATTCATCAAATGTAATTCCATCTAATGTGACATGACTTTTTTGATCTAAAAGAAAGGACTGAAGGATTTCAAAGGCTCTTCCATAAATACCATAACCAAAAAGCTTATGAATCAAACCAGTTTGCCGCTCCTTATCAAATACCTTGGAAATATAAAGCGCTAAAGTTCGTCCTTCACCAGACTTATAGTGAAAACAGGAATTAAATGTTATGATGATGACTTAGTCAGAAGCTCTGGCAGCGTCCAGTGCATCTGCTAGTAAAGTCTATATGTATGCAAAAACAGTAATAGTAAACAATGTTAGACAAAATGGGAATGTTCCGTTATCATTTTTATTCAATCATTTTTACAGAAAAATTAAATGACTAAAAAATATATGCAAAAATTATTTCAAAAAATTTGCTAAGCATATACCATCTGCATATACCAACTGTGATACTATTTGGTGAAAAAGTGATTATACTGTTTAATAATCGGAGTTTTTAAAATCTCTCGTTGAATTTTTAGGAGATGGTCCAATGAAATATGTTGGTTTTCTTTCTGAGCAAAGAATAATATTGATATGCAGGCAACTTCCTCATTTTCACATTATTCTACTCAGATTAAATTCCTTTAGTAAACCCACGTTTTCCTCACTAGTTGTTGGGGTTTCCATTGCAATTAGTTGTCGCCACCGCAGTGTCGAACGCACATTGTCTGCGCATTTAAGTAAATGACTCGTTGTTTTTTGGATGTTTAATCAGTAGACTTGATTAAACATGTAATCAATATTGTTATTTGTAGATTGTTTATGCGAATTGGCACTGAGACAGACTAATGTTTACGTAAATTGTATATCCTGTTTTTCTTTATTCTTATTGGTAGATATTTTTGTAAGTTCCTTTTAGAACAATTTATTAACACGCGTTGTATCGGTAGAAGTTAATAGTTGTAAGCTGAGATTGAAGAGGAATATAAGACTCAGCAAGAATGTGCAGTGTTTTTCTCACGCGTTTACTCTCGAATACTTTCAAGAGTTCGTCGAATTAGAACTAGGGAGTTTATAGTAACAACATAATTGGTTCCACCGAGCTAACGGATCTTGGAAGTATAAGATGGACGAGCTACCAAAGTTAAGGAAAATCAGAGGAGGCCATAAAGCATATCTGTCGAGGCTGATTTTAAGAGTTGAAGAAAGCGGAGAAGATGAGAAAGCACTGAAGCAATTAGAGATTCAACTGAAAGAACAGACAGAAACCGTAAAGGCCTAAAAATCTTCTTCCAATATAATAGGCGCAGATAACGAAGAAGAGGACGAAGAAGTCTTTACCGAAATAGAAGAGTGTGGAAAATTGAAAGAAAAAATAAATTTTGCATTGATTTCTATAACTGAAATATTGAGGTCAAATAATGATCAACAAACGGGAAGTCTAAAAAGAAGCGATTCTCGAACTTCAGTTGAGAGCGTTCAGTCGCAATTGTCATCGGTTTCATTATCGCTTCATAAAGTTAGAGCAAAACTACCAAAACTAGAATTAAAACGATTTTCTGGAAGGCCACAAGATTGGCAGGAAATTTGGGACAGTTTTGTGAGTGCAGTACACAGTAATGAAGAATTTTCTACAGTCGATAAATTTGCTTACTTGCGACATTACCTAAAAGATTCCGCAAAACATGTAATTTCAGGATTTCAGCTAACGAAAAACAACTATGAGACTGCATTAGATCTTCTCAAGCAGAGATTTTCCAAACCATCCTTGATAAAGAAAGCTCATATTAAGGATTTTTAATCAATGCTCCAACAGTGTTCAGCGGAAGAAATGTACCTAAAATGCGTGAGCTTTACGATACCATTGAGACACACTTTAGAGGTTTGGAAGCATTATGTGTAGATCAGGATAGTTATGCGACAATAGTTGCCCCAACCCTTATGGAGAAAATACCAGAAGGTGTCAGATTAAATTTGATATAAGGGACAAAAACTTTGATGATTGGAAAATGGAGACACTTTTAGAAGGATTCAGAAATAAATTAAACATCAGGGAACAGAATGTCTCTGTGATACAAGAAAAGCCCCTAAATCAAAAGAGATGACGAGATGAGAACAAGGCCATCCATGAAAACACAAAACTTGAACTCTGCCAGTGTATTGCTGTCAGGCAAAGATATCGCCAGAAAGGCAAGAAAGGTTGGTGTTTGCATCTACTGCGATGAAGAGCACGACGTAACAAATTGCAAGACTGTTTCAAACATTGGAGAACATTAGAACTTGGTTATTCGTAGTGGTAGATGTTTTTGTTGTTTGAACAAGGGTCATCGTGCGTTTGATTGTCGTAGTAAGGGTAACTGTAGAATTTGTAGACGAAGGCATCACACTTCACTTCATACGCGCGGCGATTCCCAATCCAATAAGACCACAGATAAGCTATACAGCTCACCACAGCAAAAAGTTAGCACTACGTCTTGCGTAGAGAATATAGAATGCGAGGTTAAGTCAGCTTCGCAAACTGTCCAAGCCTTTCTTATAGGTAAGAAATAGGTTAGAGCCAGAGTTTTGTTTGACACTGGTTCACACAGAACGTTTGTTACTAAAGGAATAGTTAACAAGCTAGTTTTAAGCCTAGTTAGGCAGAAATCTCTTGGGATTAAGACCTTTTGTTCCAATAAAGTGAATGAGAATGTGAGAGACATTGTAGAGTTGGAGTTATGTTTAAGAAAAGAAGGCAAATCAGGTATTAAAGTTAATGCTTTTATGGTGAATCATATTTCAGATGTCCACACAGACGTTGTTAAGCATCATTTGCTTAACAACGTCATTTCTCACCTCACTGATCTA
This sequence comes from Morbakka virulenta, assembly GCA_003991215.1. NCBI lineage: Eukaryota > Metazoa > Cnidaria > Cubozoa > Carybdeida > Carukiidae > Morbakka > Morbakka virulenta. Next base: position 642,381 of record RDPX01000222.1, read on the forward strand.
TGGTTTTCAGATGTTTGTACTTCACAGGAGTCATTAACTATAGATATATTACTGTAGTTTGAATAGACTACTTTTACATGTCTCATGAAGACGAAATTCTAAGAGGGAAGCCAAGATAACAGGTTGCAGTTAACACCAAGCCTGGCTGGGTACTGTCAGGTCCATTGACAGGTAAGAAACTAATTTCTACAGAGAACATAAACTTGAATTTGGCTATTGGTTATGATGTCTCCTGCCATTTAAAAGAGGATGCAAAGATAGCATAAAATTCAAAACTTATGGAACTCAGAGACTATTCTCAGACTCGTTTACAGGACAGAGATACTCAGTTAGATTGCCTTGGAAAATGGGGGCATAAACCCCTTCCAAATAATCTTGCTCTTTGTCTTTCTATGCTGAAAGGCCAGTTAAGAAAACTGAGGAAAGAACCTGGAGTACTTGAATCGTATGATAAAATTATACAGTAACAGCTTAGAAATGATATTATTGACAAGGTAACAAAGCTTGAAGTGTCAGAGAAGCAACACATTTTACAACATCATGAAGTCATAAGGAATGATGCAGAAACAACAAAAGTAAGAATTGTATTTTATGCATCATCCAAGGAAAGTAAGGCAGGTACATCTTTAAATGATTGTCTTCATGTAGGCCCTCCACTCACCCCATTGCTTTTCGATATTTTACTCAGATTTTGAGAATATCGGATTCCAATAATAGCAGACATAGAAAAAGCTTTTTAAATGTTGAGATTGATCCTTTGGATACAGATGTCCTTAGGTTTCTTTGGGTAAAGAACATTAATGATGTAAACCCTCCAATTGAAGTTTACCGGTTTAATAGAGTTGTTTTGGGGATCAATTCATCTCCCTTTTTTGTTAAATGCTATGCTACGATACTATATCAGTAGGTATCAAAATTAAGATCCAGAACTTGCATCAAAATTTGCAAACAGTTTCTATGTGGATGGCCTTGTGTGTGGAGCAGATAGTTTAGAAGCAGCTAAGAAACTTCTTGCTAAATCTGTGGAGAGGTTGAAAGAAGGAGACTTTAACCTCAGAAAATGGAAGACAAGTAATCTTGGTTTCCAACCAGATTCACAGAGTCATGAACAGCCAAGCACAAGGAATGAGGAAACCTATGCAAAAGAAATGCTTGTGACTGAAAACTCAGAATGGTCTTTGTAAGGTTCTTGGTATAGCATGAAGCACATCTTCTATTAGAATTTACTTTAGCAAAACTTGGTAAGCTAGAAGAAGGTAACAGGATAACTAAGAGATTCATACTAAGTATTCTTGCCAAGCAATTTGATCCTCTTGGCATTGTAAGCCCATTGATGGTTAATGTCACAGTTCTCTTTTAAGAATTGTGTTTGCAAAAATTAGACTGGAATGAAGAGATACCTTATGAGCAAAAAAGGAAATGGGATAATTCAGTACATGATTTCCAGTCAGTAGGAACTATTTCCTTTCGACTTTTTTTTGTATGATGCCACACAGGGAAATGTCAGGAATTGCACTTTACATGGGGTTGCTGATGCCACCAAAAGGGCTTATTGTGCAACAATCTATCTAGTGTGTGAGACTGAAGAAGGTATAGTGTCAACTTCGGTGTGTACAAAAACTTAAATTGCACCTCTAAAGCAGCTAAGCATTCCTAGACTTGAATTAATGTTCGGTAGAATTCTAGCTACATTGATGAGTGTTGTTTACAAAGCATTAAGTCCACAGGTCAAGATTACTGAATGTCGTTATTGACTGGACTGCAAAACAGCACTTTCTTGGATTAATAATTCTGGGCATTGAAAGCAATTTGTCCAGCATCGAGTTGATGAAATACTCAAGCTTTCAAACAAAGCAAATTGGGGTCGCTGTGTTGGGATTTGTAATCCAGCAGATCTTGGGTCAAGAGGTGCCTTACAAGCACTCTCAAAAAGAGTCAGATGTGGAGACATGGCCCAAACTGGCTTTTACTTGGAAGAAAACACTGGCCTTCAGGACTTATGTTAGAAAAGAATAATGACATTGTTGCTGAAAGAAAGATAACTGCCATAGTCATGACAACCACAGAGAAGAAATTAGGTATGTCGGAAATCATTGACATTCGAAAATTTAGTACATTTAATCGACCTTTGAAAGTTACAGCCTAGGTATTCAGATTTATTTTGAATGTGAAAGCAAAGAGAGAGAAGAAAGATGTTAATATCAGTGAATTGAATACCTCAGAGATATCAAATGCAGAGACTCAATGGATATTGGAAGGTCAAAGGGACCTTAAGAAGAATGTGAATTATAAACAACTAGCATTACATTCGGGGATTTATGACGGTGAGGGAGTGCTGAAATGTAAGGGAATGCTTTGGAATTAAGATTTAGAAGTGGAAGTTAGATTTCCTATCACTTTACCTAAGGAGCATAGGCTAACAGAATTGATAATACTAGCTTGACACACAATAGTCGGTCACAATGGTTTAAGGTCTACATTAGCTGAGCTATAATCACGTTGCTGGGTTCCACATGGGAGGCAGCTTGTTAAGAAGCTACTTCGGAAATGCGTTAAGTGTAAACATGTACAGGGAAGACCTTATCCATCAGCAAAGGTTGGAGATTTGCCCACCTTTCGGCTTCAAGAAACATCACCATTTGCCAATAGGAGTTTCATAGGACAAAATCAAATGAAATGCAGAAATGCTACATTGTTTTGCATGTGTGTTGTACATCAAGGGCCATACACTTAGATCTTATTGAAGATCTCACTGGAGTAACTTTCATTTCTGTAATCACTTTAAGCAACTCATCAAACGTTAATTTGGCATTTCCTAAAACCTTTTAAACCGTAAAGCCTTAGACTATTTATTGCACACAGAGGCACTCCAGTTATTATTAATACTGATAATGCAAAGACTTTTAAATTTACCAGTAAATTCTTAGAGAAACGTGACCAGGATCAACGTTTATCATCATTTTTGTTGGGTAGAAGAATCAAATGTAGGTTCAATCTGGAACGTTCGCCTTTGTGGGTGGAGGGGGTACTTCGAAGCAATGGTAGGTAGTGTGAAGCGGTGTTTAAAAAAGGTTTTAGGAAATGCCAAATTTAACGATTGATGAGTTGCTTAAAGTGATTACAGAAATTAAATCTGGATTTACAATACACCGCTGACGTACATTTACGACCAGGTATGTCATCATTATTTTACTCCATCTCATTTAATGTATGGTAGGAAGCTATAACAGTTATCTGAAGGTATCAAGTTCAAATCATATTTATACTAAGCGATTCTTATATCTGATTAAGATACTTAATCATTTTTGGTTGCGCTGGAGAAATGAATACCTTGCAGATCTACGAGAAGTTCATAGAAACAATGGAAATAAAATTCTAGAGATTTCAGTTGGAGATATGGTGCAAGTGAAAGATGAAAATGTGAAAAGGGGCCAGTGGAAACTTGGCGTGGTGGTTGAACTAATTAAGGATAAATCTGGAATCATTAGAGGAGCAAAGTTTCGTGTAAGTGGGAAAGGTAAGCCAGAAATCTTGAATCGACCTTCTCAGAAGCTTTTTTCACCTGAAGTACAGAGTCAGTTGATGAGTGAGGAAGGGAAAAAAATGGAGAGAGGAACGGATAATCCAACACCCTTATCACCTCATAACAGTCCTAAGCGAGCTCCAGCCCAGAATTCGCAGTGGAAAACGCGTTTAGTTCTTGACTCCATACGAGTCAAGGTGGAGAGTGTGTTGAGATTTCCATTGCAATTAGCTGACGCTACCGCAGTGTCGAGCGCACATTGTCTGCGCATTTAAGTAAATGACTCGTTGTTTTTTGGATGTTTAATCAGTAGACTTGATTGAACATGTAATCAATATTGTTATTTGTAGATTGTTTATGCGAATTGGCACTGAGACAGACTAATGTTTACGTAAATTGTATATCCTGTTTTTCTTTATTCTTATTGGTAGATATTTTTGTAAGTTCCTTTTAGAACAATTTATTAACACGCGTTGTATCGGTAGAAGTTCGTAGTTGTAAGCTGAGATTGAAGAGGAATATAAGACTCAGCAAGAATGTGCAGTGTTTTTCTCACGCGTTTACTCTCGAATACTTTCAAGAGTTCATCGAATTAGAGCTAGGGAGTTTATTGTCACAACACTAGTAGCAAAGATTAATTTATCCTTTGTGTAAGGCTTCTTTACATGTTGTCGTTACTTTGAATGAAATCAGGAGACAAAATTTCTTCCTTGAAACTGTGTTTATTGGCATGAACACCAAAGCTATTATAATCTTGAAAATGGCTTTTTCACAATCGCAACTCTCAAAATTTAACTCAGATGAGTTATTCTTTGACAATTTTTCCCCTTAATTTCAATCAAACAGCATGATCTCTAACAACTATGTTTACATGCATACATGCATACATGCAGACATACATACATACATACATACATACATAAATACATACATTCATATATACATACATATATACATACATACATACAAAAAACTTATGTTTATGTCGTTTAGTTTACACTGTTTCGACTTAGCATCTAAATGGTACTGTTACCTTGTGAAACGGAAATGAAACTTTTGTGACTTGATTTTGAAAAGTGGTGAGATAGCTTCCAGCAGGAATTAAACTGTCGAATTGAACGACAAAAAATAACCCTTGCCTCCACTTCCCCTGGATAAAACGTCCTTGGCTTAAGTCTCTTCAGACTGTGCGTAAACTCGCCCCTGCCGCTAAGGCTCTGCGTATGCCTTGACATCCATTTAAATTTTACAGTCGTTTTTTGTGTAGTATCGTAAGGACGCATATTATGTATTTCAGAACAGGTGACTTTGCTGATTGTGTGACTGGACAGAATAAATGGATTACCAGACTAGACGCTCTTACTGCCCTAAATCATTCTTCAGTTGAAAGAAATTATTCTAAGCTTGATCGATAATTCTTTCAGGTTTAGCCTGGTACATGTGGAAGTTGTTCAGGCAAGCTGAAAATTTTGAGGATTGTGTAGGGGGTGTTGCACTTAACTATGCTCTTGATTAATAACTTTAGTCTTTAAATGGAGTTTTGTGTGTGTTGACCAAAAAAGAAGCAATAATTTGACTGTGACCACAGAGGAAGGACGACGGAAATGCGCATTTCCTTTGTGCTGTTGCTAATAACACTGATGAACGTTCAGTGAAATTCTTCGTCAAACGCTGCCTAATTCTAAAAAATGCAGATGCTGTTTTTAAGGATAATCGCCATTTTGTAAGGACTTAGAACAAACAAAGAATGCAGTTCATTCCAGACGAAATTTAAGATAAAATTTTAGGTGAGCAAAATCCCTGAGTCAGAGTATAGCCTTTAAAGAGCCCATAATTAGGTACAATTTAAACTTACTCATATTTTCTTCAGTAGAATTATGACAGAGTTATATTAAGGTTAAGCATTCCATGGCAAACGAGTAATTGTTTTGGTAGATTTGATGAATACTTTGGAGTAAATAAACTTCATAACGTTCGAGAGAGCAGTTCATTTTAGGAATAAAATTACATTTCGATTTTCAAATAATCCAGGTGTACTGGATAACTAAGGTTTGTAAAATGGTTAATGTACTGTGTTTAAAAAGTCGTTAACTGTTTATATCCATAATTAAATAATCAAATGCTGTGAGTGATTTCATAGTATTTCTGGTTTGGGTGGTAGGGCCAACCTAGTATTCTAGGTGCTCTTTTAACACCCATCCAAATCATCTACATTCAAACAGATATATTGTAGGGGGATCAAAAAATTAACCACAAAGCTACTTCGTTTTTAAGGTTAGAAATAGAACAGCTTTGACTTTGCGGACTTTGTGCTAGAACCCCGTCCCCTCCGTCTCCGCCCTACTTTTCCACAACCTATTGTATTTCTTTATCACTTTTCCTTACTTGTCCATGGCCCCAGACTTATCATAGCTAATAAAATCATTCATTCAGGGAAGTTTTTGAAAATATTTTGTCAGCTGTGCGAGCACCGCAGTAAAACTTGGAGCGATTCTTATGCCTTACATTGTCTTATTTCCGACCATATTTATTTATTCCGCCACTCAATTTGATCTTTCACAGATCATCTGTGAAAGTCAAAAAGTATCCCCTTTGCTTTTTGGGGTGCCACTAGTCAAAGACCTTGTAAAACTTGGAACTGAAAATATTTACGAAAATAAAAACTCCCTTGACCAAGAAAACAAGTCANATCGCCATTTTGTAAGGACTTAGAACAAACAAAGAATGCAGTTCATTCCAGACGAAATTTAAGATAAAATTTTAGGTGAGCAAAATCCCTGAGTCAGAGTATAGCCTTTAAAGAGCCCATAATTAGGTACAATTTAAACTTACTCATATTTTCTTCAGTAGAATTATGACAGAGTTATATTAAGGTTAAGCATTCCATGGCAAACGAGTAATTGTTTTGGTAGATTTGATGAATACTTTGGAGTAAATAAACTTCATAACGTTCGAGAGAGCAGTTCATTTTAGGAATAAAATTACATTTCGATTTTCAAATAATCCAGGTGTACTGGATAACTAAGGTTTGTAAAATGGTTAATGTACTGTGTTTAAAAAGTCGTTAACTGTTTATATCCATAATTAAATAATCAAATGCTGTGAGTGATTTCATAGTATTTCTGGTTTGGGTGGTAGGGCCAACCTAGTATTCTAGGTGCTCTTTTAACACCCATCCAAATCATCTACATTCAAACAGATATATTGTAGGGGGATCAAAAAATTAACCACAAAGCTACTTCGTTTTTAAGGTTAGAAATAGAACAGCTTTGAATTTGCGGACTTTGTGCTAGAACCCCGTCCCCTCCGTCTCCGCCCTACTTTTCCACAACCTATTGTATTTCTTTATCACTTTTCCTTACTTGTCCATGGCCCCAGACTTATCATAGCTAATAAAATCATTCATTCAGGGAAGTTTTTGAAAATATTTTGTCAGCTGTGCGAGCACCGCAGTAAAACTTGGAGCGATTCTTATGCCTTACATTGTCTTATTTCCGACCATATTTACTTATTCCGCCACTCAATTTGATCTTTCACAGATCATCTGTGAAAGTCAAAAAGTATCCCCTTTGCTTTTTGGGGTGCCACTAGTCAAAGACCTTGTAAAACTTGGAACTGAAAATATTTACGAAAATAAAAACTCCCTTGACCAAGAAAACAAGTCAAGTTAAGTGACCTGAGGATAAAGAAGATCAACAAGACCGTGTTCAACAGCTCCTCGAGCATGATGCTCAGCTGATGCTATGTCAGTCAGGAAATCGTATTGTCTTTTTGGTGTTGTGCCATTGAGGATTCTCATTGGGAGATTGGATCCGAGCTTATTTTCACAGCAAACGGGCATTTGATTTGTTTCTTGTCAAGGTCAATATAGGTACAATGTAATCGTTAAATTTTTTCTTTCTCGGATTAGGCAAAGACAAGCCGCAGCTTAATTACAACAGCATGAAAAGCTAGAAAGTAGTTGCATGCAATAATGTCGTCGGTCCGTTCAGAAAGCTTTGAAGGAAAGATTACCACTTCCTCGACCACTACTAACAGTGGAGTTCAACCGAAATTTCAAGAACCATGGCAAGAACAAAAACTCAGGATGGATAAGATGATAGATAGTCTTAAGAGGGAACTTAAAGAAGTTCAGACTATGGATAAACACCTAACGAAACAATTTATTGTTCTCGGTGGCCAGATTAATAAGTTGAAAACTACAAGTACCTTTTACGATGAAGTAGATGATAGTTTTGTTGAAGGTGACGAAAACATTTACGATGGAAATACTGATGAGGTTGATCAGTATGACACTAAGTTTTAGCTTTAGTTAATACTACAAATATAGTCATTTAACGATTTTGTAATTTTTGGAGCTACCAATATTTATAATTTACTAAGCCGGAAGCCCTGGAACCGCGAGAAAAAAGTTTTTTGATTTTCTTGTGATTGGTCTGCATAAGACCGGTATTTATTTGACCTGAAACTTTTGGAAGAATTAATCATCAAACAGTAGTGCTACAATACATTTCAAATCCAATGTGGAACAAGCTTTTTAAAACGAATTTCATTATACAGGGTGAAAGCAGTTTTTTGGATATTTGAGTGAGGTTTGCTTTGATTTGTTCTTTTTTGACAGTGCTTACAACCAAACCCAGTTGTATCAAGTTTACTCAAAGAGAAATTTGGTTAACTGCAAGGCGTCTGGTATTGTTGCAGCAGCCATTAACAGCATTTGGTTAATATTTAACACGCAACTCTTACCATGCGAGAAATACTTCCAAAGACGTCATGTGGATAAGTTTGAAATACGGATCAGCTCTCAGTTGGTATGGTTGGCGTCCCGCGATGCGATGGTGTGCTGTGCCAGAAGCAGCAGAAGAAAAATTGTGATTAATTCAATGGAGATTATTTTGCCCGCAGTGGCAAACTAACGGCGTGATAGTTTGAATCAAAGCAAAGCCCGACAGGATTTTTAGTATATTGTTCCTACAATAAAAATTTACAAGCTTCACCTAAAAGTGTGCAAAAGCACCAATGTTCTTTTTATTGTTTGTTGGTTTTAAGCTTTCAGATACAGGGCTTAAGGTAGCAAACTCACTTTTGGGGTTTTACATCTTGTCATTAAGCAGCTGCTGTTTTTATTTGATTTTTTTCCCCAGTTAACCACAGTACCCAGTGTATTAAATGCTGTTTTATAACGGTGACAAGACAGTATAGATAAACACATTAACATTTTTTACAGGAATATGGTAGTGTGATTATATTAGGATGTGTGTTGTAAATAGACTGATGTAAAACAGTAATTCCATCACAATGCTATGGTGCAGGAACTGTAATAACAAGTAAAACAACGAAGTAGAGTATATTTCCTGGTTTGATTTATTAGCAGATTTGTAACTATTATGATGCTGTGTAAACATATTTATGTTTTGTCACAGTTATTTGTGAACTTTTTATTTGTATGGGTGTGTGCTGGTATATTTTTTATATTATAACAAATAGCAATTGTTGTTCACTCAGGTTCGAATATTAATTAGATTACATTTATTAAAACTATATACAGTACATATTTATAAATCTGTATATAAATTCAGCAGGCATACGTGCATTTTATGTTAAAAGTAGCAGTGTTGCCACAGTAGGTTTACATGAAGCTGACTGCAAAGGAATGAAGAGGAACTGGTTTAAAACCTCTTACCCCCAGAAAGGCACTTATTGGAAGAGTATACTCTATTTGGCATAGTAGAACAGTATATATGTTTTTTCAATGGAAAGTAGTATGCAACTGTGGTAAGTTAGACAGTGTAAAGAAGGACAGCCTTGGTAAAAAAGAGGGTACATAATTACTTAGTGAATATTGGTAGCCAAGAGTGAGATCATTGTTTAACATATAAACCTGCCAAATTTGTATCATTTGATAAGCAGGGAAGATGAAAACAGCTTAGAGTGTACTTCTTGACTATATACTTTGGTTACTTTAATGGGTATAAACATCATTATTGAGTTTGCTAGCATTTATTGCTGCCTGTAAATTTTTATCTTAAAACTGTTCATTGATGACACCTACAATTTGTTTGATATTGACCATTTCTTTGAGTTAAGAAGTAAGCAAACATTGTTTCAGTAGTTGATTTTCCTTAAAGGTTGAGGTATTGACAGTTAAATGTATGTTATGGTGAGTACACCAAAAACAGTACATATGCCATGTATTTTAGTACTATACAAAATTGGCTATTCATTTTCTATCAGTACTGTGCATGTTTGTAAATAAGTATTAACATTTTTATAGAATGTGACTGCCATTTTTATGTGACCTTTGGATTTTCATTGGATCACTGGCTCATTTTTTATTACAAACCAAGGTTAACAGCTTCAATATGCTTCTTGAAGTCAGAATACTTCAAGTGCATCTTGTTTGTAAGCTTGTTTTCTAAGGTTCTTTCCATTCACTGAGGAGGCAGTTTGTTTTGTGTAAACTATTTCAACTTTGAAAGTTAGTTTCAGTTAAATCTTTATTGCTAGAGTCCATGATGACTAACAGTATTTAATACTATATTGATGTACATGTATAAAAGTAACCCTTGTCCTGTTGATTACTGTAAGGCCCTTGGAAAATTTAAAGCAGAGAAAAACTTGAAGGGCTTCAAATATTTATCTAAATAAAGAAGAAAGATATAACAGTTTAAAGCATGTGTTTGTTTGTTTGTTAATTTATTTGGAGCACTTAATATATTTATAGTTAGCATAATAAAATATTAAATTTGCAACAATTTTTAAGAGGATCATTAATTACAGGCCTGGACTTTAGATTTATTTCCCCTTTTTATGCCATGCAGTTGTCAATCCTTGTTGATTTTGACTTGATAAGTGTTTTCTAAGCATAATGGCCATAGGGTATGGTAGTCAATCCAATCACACTGTAAGGCCACCTAATCATGGTCATATGGAAAAGTTAGTTATGAATTACATTATTTGTGTACCCATTTATTCCAAAAATCAGATGAACTTGGAAGAAAATCAGTTCAGCTCAATATAACCATTGGACAATATAAGATGACATCATACAGTTAACTGAGTTATTATTCCATAATGAAGGTGGATCTTTGGTGACAAAACCAACTTGCAAGAATACTGAATTTGGTCATGTGTAATGCAATATACATTACTAAAATGCATTACTAATATTCAGTTAAGCATAAATTTCAGTATACTATGTTTTAATATCCCTGGTTTAAAGTAATGGTTTTGTTTGTGTTCTAAGTTAATTGATTTTACATTTTTGTTTTGCTTCACACATCATTGACATCATTTTATCATTCTTAAATCTTACATTTTGACAATTGATATTACAACTTTTTCCTGAGACTTTACATATATTACCTGCCAAAGCCTAAACAGGTCCTCACCTTTTAATGAACCTAGTCAAGATATAGGTGAAATTGACATTTCTTACATAATGTTGACAAGAATTCTGTTCTTCAGTCAAGATGTACTTAATGCAGTAATTTTGAAGAATAATTGTCTTTAGAGCTCAGCTTTAGATCATGGTTAGAGGTAACCTGGTCAACTTGTACTGTGGCTTTGGTATTGTGCATTAGGGGTTCCAGAAAAATTCTCTCTTAAAGCAACTACTTGCCATCTTGCTGGGCTAAACTGTTGCCCATATCTTCAAGAGTACTGCACTGTCCCCCGTTGGGGTTTTTTTGCCATCAATGCTTCTTATGAAGAAGACTGTTACAATTTGGCTGTTTTACTTTACAAGTAGTAAGAGATTGTTACATTGAGCCAGTTGTAGAAGGAGCATGATTTTTACAAATTCTAATACCAGACTTCCATACAAATGGACAGGCTGCAAGTACTTTACTGCAATACACCCCATCCTGTTTTTCTTTCATGAAGCTCTACAGCAAAAGCAGTCAGTTTGTACATTACCATTGCTAATGTAGCAAATGAATACAAAAAGTTGTGCCTTCCTACTAACATTACTGACTCATTTCATTGGAGTGCAGAGATGCCCTTTGCAGTGGGGGACGCTGTTTCTTCACTGACCATGGACATGTCAGTCTTGATGCAAATGGTGCTATTTGACAGTTAAACTTTTATTTATTTTTTTTCTTCTGTCCAGCACCCAAGCATTGTACAACAGTCACACAGCAAGCATAAAGGATAACTGACTCATCTTCTGTAAAAGGTCTTATACTCTTAGCAATTATTTCAGCTAATAAGTAGCTGGCCACTTAAGCCAAGGTCAAAATGTTTTAAAGGTTTATTCTTTTTGCTGTTGGCTTGAAGGAATTTCTCAAAATTGTACTATGCTATGCTACTATGCCACATTGTCAGATGTGTCTTTAGTTTGCTAGGGGCCAACAACTCAATGAAAAGTTTAAACCATTAACAACATATTCAGCCATGGGATTATCTTTATGGCAGCTTATAGTAAATCCATATTGCAGGCCAAATATTATCTGACCAATGGCTTTATTCTCTTGACATCTTTTGTTGTTGTTGTTTTTTAATGGGGGTGTTTTTGCAACATCACTTTCCCTACCCTTTTTTT
>RDPX01000222.1:661241-688406 GCA_003991215.1 Morbakka virulenta
GCGAACGATGGTACCCAGCTGTTGAAAAGGAAGCACTGTCAATCATTGAAGCTGTCCGAAAGTGGAACCATTTACTATCACGACAACGATTTACCTTGATAACTGACCAACGCTCCGTTTCATATTTGTTTGACAATCAAAAGCATACTAAGATAAAGAACAGTAAAATTCAAACTTGGCGGATCGAGTTTGCTGAGTTTTCGTACAGTATCAAATACCGTGAAGGAAAGAGCAATGTTGTCGCAGACTCCTTTACACAGGCTCACTGCCTCGCAATATCCAGTAATCTAGATGACATTCATGCGCAACTCTGTCATCCCGGTTTTACCCGTCTATTGCATTTTGTCAAATCAAAGAACTTGCCATTCTCAACAGGAGATGTTAAACGTACCTGTGCGAACTGTAAGATTTGTGCAGAACTGAAACCACAATTTTACAAACGCCCTGATGCTACTCTTATAAAAACAACCAAACCGATAGAACGATTGAGTCTGGATTTTAAAGGTCCTCTACCATTCGCCTCACGCAACAAGTTTATGTTAACTGTCATTGATGAGTATTCACGGTTTCCTTTCGCAATACCTTGCTCAGACATTTCTACACCTACCGTTATCAAGTCCTTAGACTCACTATTTTTCCTATGTGGCATGCCAGGCTACACACACAGAGACAGGGGAAAATCCTTTATGTCAGAAGATATTTGCAGCTACCTTACCAGCAGAGGAGTGGCTACCAGTCACAGTACACCATATCATCCCATCGGCAATGGCCAAGTGGAACAATATAATGGAATCATTTGGAACGCTGTTCGACTGGCTTTAGCATCCAATCAGTTACTTGTCACCCAATGAGAGAAGGTATTACCGGACGTCCTACATTCTATCGGTCCGTTGCTGTCAAATGCTACCAACACCACCCCACACGAGCGATTCTTCAACTTCCAACGAAAATCCAGTAACGGCACCACACTTCCTTCTTGGTTATCTCCAGGACCTGTTTACCTTCGTAAATTCGTACGTTCCAGTAAACATGACAATTTAGTTGAATCAGTCGAGTTGACCCATGTCAGTCCAACTTATGCTTATGTTCGTCACAATGATGGTCGGGAGTCCACAGTATCGCTTTCTGACCTTGCACCTTGTCCAAGGGAGATAGAAGAAACCCATCTGAACAGATCAAATGGAACCTTGGATCCGGGAGCGACACAAAGTGAAGTGACTGTAAGCGAGAATAACGTTCTTGACAAAACGACTGAAGAAACCGTAAACAACACAAACCAATGTCCAGTAGACGATTTGAAATCTGAACAACCATCACCAACAGATAGTGTACGTCAGTCATTGCGTATTAAGCGAAAACCATAAAAGTATGGATTTGAAGATGATTAACTTTGATAAAAACCAAGGAACTCCTAACTGAGGGAGAATGTCATGAAATTGTTGTGTTTACTATTAATTGAACAGACCTTTAATATGTTTCATTCTTTTATTTCTTTAGGTATATATATGTATTAACATCTACGCTGGTTTTGTGTTTAATAAAGCCTTTTGTTCAGGCATACGTCTGAGTCGATTTTATTACAGTCCTTGAAAAACGAATGTTCATAATCGTACCATTTATGTAAGTACTACAAACAGCGTTGAAAAAACTGGTCAACTTCTTGCGTAAATTTTTGTCTGTCAGAGAAATTGACTTCGTCAGACTTAAGAAGTTTTGCAGCATTACTTCCATAAAACTTGTCTAATTCGGCGGAGTTTGTGCCAATGAACCATCAATATTACACTCTAAATTAGAATTACTTTGTTTAACAGACTCGGTCTGTGAAGATTCCATGGGATCAAAAATTTTATCAAAATAATGAAGAACTTCCACAACACCTGTAAACAAAAAATCCCGCAAATCTTTGGTAACGTTTACATAATATTTTTATGTTTAAATACAATAAAACGCCTTAAACAACAGTATTTTTAAAATGTCACCTTCCGACAAATTTAATAAATGAAACACAGCAAAGTTAGAAGCTATATTCTCCTAAAAAATCTATCACAAGTGTTTTGAAATTTCCACGATTGTCCAAATCTGAAAAAAACTTCGGTTGAAATAAAATAAAGTTCGTATTATTGTTTCCTCCAACACAAAAATACACTTTAATGAACTAATAAGCACTTTTAACATTTTTCAATCGTGTCTGATTATTTTATAAATTATATACATGAAATGTACGTTCTCTCTTTTTAAAACAAAACTCAATTTCCGGTTCAATCGAAAACGTGCTTCCACCTTTAAAAGGGGGCGGCCATAAACCCGACACCCAAATGCATAGAGAAAACAGAAAAAATACTTAAATGTCGCAACAAACAGTTTACAATTTATTTTACTCGTAGCTTTCAGATAAAGGATTAAGATATTTAAATTTCAAAGATATATCGATCTTAATTTAAGGAAATATAATACATGAACTCTTACAAAGAAAAATATAAATGCTGTGCTCTAATAATTTTGACTTCGGTGTTGCCGTTTATGCCGATAAAAGCGCTTCAAATAGCTGCCAAAAACTACTTCTGATAATTCAAGAATAGCAGGAGCTCTGTTAACTATAATTTTCTACTTAACTTATACCAAATTAACAGCAACACAAAGGCAATTATACAATTAAAAGATACAGCACAGAATATGTCACGTAGAGCTCCTACTGACAGTGGAAGAACTGCTCCTATGAAGAAAAAAAATTGTTTTAGTAAATAGTTGCTACTGGGGCAAGCTCTAGCCTGTGCTTATTGCAGAGCTGTCAGCAACTTCCAGGCTAGTACTAACAGATCATATGAAACCTGTATTAGGGATTCAGTGAAGTGTGCAGCACACTTGGAAAACTGCTGTTTCAAAAATCAATTAACCAATTTGAAGTAAAGAAAATTTCTTTAAGCATTTGCTACGTACAAGCTCGTAAGACCGAGACCACTGGAAGGTAAGATCTACTGTATAGCAGTAAGATAGGAAAGAAAGATTCCATATAACGATGAATATTAGACTTTAAGGATTATAGATCGTACTGACAAAGAAAAGAAAATCATGGATAAGAATCCCAGAATTAAAGGATGCGAACAAAAGGCTGTTCTTGTACAATATTTCACAATAGAACGATTTCACCCTACACTGAAGACAGCTGGATGAAATTCTTGTGGATTGCTGGCGAGTTGGGTTTTTTTAAACGTATCTACAGAAGCAAGCTCCACTAAACATGAAAATTGTGCAAAATAATCCGTGAAGTCACCAAAGTTAAGCCTAGGGAAAAGTACTAGCGTTTAATACCCTACACCAAAAAAGGTTAAGAAATCACCCCTGTAATGAAACCAAAAGGTCAATGGGGGACTAAAAGACCTGGCAATGGGAAAACTTGTTTTCCCCCTTTATGAACTTTTATCGTGAAACAGAACTCAGAAAGTTTGCTGCTCTTTAACCTATTGCTTAAACCCTGACAGCTGCTACCTTTTAAGGCTACGATGAACCTGGCAACAATAATAATTTCAAGAATTGCTTCAACACTGCTAAAACTACAAAACCAGTATCCCACTACCAAATGCAGTTTAAAGCTTTACCAAGGACGTGAATACATCACTTTTCGAAAGCAAGATTTTCATGAATTTTTGTACCTAGAAGACGCACATTTAATGAGGTATATTAGGATTAGTTTCGGATTAAAGTATATTAAATGTCTGAACGCCTGCACGTTGTATATTGCGAATGCGCAAATGTATGTCTGGTATGTGATTTGCGAATAGTAAAAAGTGATGTAGATTCCAGCTTACTTACGTTATTTTTCTCTACTACTTAATGCGTGCAAATACACTACAATAAACTAGTGACGAGGATTCAAAACCACATAGAAGTGTAAACAAAAATATGTGTTATGTGCACATCTACCTTTCTTAATTTCAACGTACGGTTTTATAGTAAAATTCTTTGGAAAAGGGGAGGAATTCGACACTTGCATGGAATGTCTGGAACTCTACTTCACCGCCAATGATCTTGGGGAGACGACATCTACCGTAGACAACGCTGTCGAAGATACTGCACAAAAGGAAAAGCGAAAGAGCTCCCTACTGATTGTTATTGGACCGAATACCTACAGATTGCTTCGTACATTGTGTGCACCTATTTGACCTGCCGAGAAAACCAACCACATTGAGATCCAGAAACTTTACAAGCTATAATTTGGCTGCCCATTGGGAGACCAAGACAAGTCATGGGACCCAAACGTCTGTACATCCTGCTCAAATGGGCCACGAGACTGGCACAACAAGCGGAAGACATCTATGTCATTTGCCATTCCCATGATTCGGAGGTAGCCAAAAGACCGTTTGACAGACTGTTATTTGTACAAAATAAATGGCACAGGATATTCAACTACGAACAAGGACAAAATCGTGTACTCAAGCAATACTCTGCAATGAGGCCTGTCCCTCACAGTAAAAGTATGCCAATCCCAGCTTCACCAGATGATACTGAAGCTTTAGAAGATGATCCTGAAAATCACAATAGGGCTGACGAAGATTAGGTACTGGACGACGGCGACTGTGAGCCCCAGAAGTTTTCTCGGGCTGAACTGAATGATCTTATCAGAGATCTCTTGCTCTCAAAGGATAAGGCTGAGTTGCTGGCATCAAGACTGAATGAGAAGAATCTGCTAGAATCAGGTATTCGAATAACATACTTTGGGCAAAGGAATAAGGTTCTACAACCCTACTTTTCTGTAGATGGCCTACTCTGCTTTTACAGTGATATTAATGGACTTTTCAACCATTTACCTTTAAATCATGATCCCATAGAGTGGCGCTTTTTATCGATTCCTCAAAACCAAGTCTGAACGTTGTACTTCTCTATAATGGAAATTCAAAACCATCCATTCCTATTGAACATTCAGTTCATCTTCATGAATCCTATGAAAATATGGTTTTCCTACTTCGTGACATTAACTACGACTGATATTCACGAAAAATATGTGGAGATTTAAAAGTCATTGGAATGTTGATGCGAATGCAGTCTGGTTTTACAAAGTACTGTTGTTTTCTGTGTCCCTGTGTCGAGCAACTGATAAACACTATGTAGACTCAAACTGGCCATCCAGAAGATCATACACACCAGGGCAATACAGTGTCAAGAATCGACCACTTGTCGACCCCGATAATGTCCTATTACCTCCTCTGCATATAAAACTTGTACTGATGAAGCAGTTCGTTAAGACTCTTTGGAAAAGAAACTCCAGAATCTTTGAGTACATCGTTAAGAAGTTTCCAAAAATTTCACAGGCAAAGTTGAAGGAGGTTATCTTTGTTGGACCTTAAATCAGGGAAGTACTGAAGGACGTCAGCTTCAAAACAACTTTGAGTGAGGTTGAATTTGCCGCCTGGGATGCTTTCTGCTGGATTTGCAAGAATGTTTTTGGATCAGCATCACATGAACATGGTGAGCGCTTTCACCAAAATATAAGTGCTATGGAGAAACGGCACCAGGGTTTCTGGAATGACAGTATGCTAGCAGATTATTGCTGAACACTATACCGTGATCATCAGGTCAGTAATGTCGTCATAAGTCTAAAACGCAGCCTTTCTAACTCATTGTGTGTACTGTAAGTACTAAACCTCTTGATGATTGAGGTCTTTCTGTTCATTTTTTCTTTTTAGAAACATGTTCTTTTATAAATCAAAAATAAATAAAATTTTATTTTATCTAAGTTTATAAAATTAGAGATGTTCCATGTTTCTAGGTTTGATTAAACTGTAGTATAAAACTTGAGTATAATCATATATTTGTATATGCATATATATGTATGCGAATATATTTATATGTGTCTGTCTATTTGTACAGAAAAATTGGTACGTGACACATAAAAATGAAGCTCATTTTTGTAATCAACATGAAAAATTAGTCCAACCAGATACATTTTTGTATCTGATGAAGAAAAAAAGTTAATTTTTGTTAAACAGTGTTATCTGACTGACATGCTGAGTGATTGCCTTATTTTTGGTATAAATTATGAGAAAATCCAACGGCAGTTGTTCACTGTAAAAGACCTTAACTCCAGAAAAAGCAAATCAAGCGTACATAGCAAAGAAAATCGTTTCTAAATATACTTCTGTTCTTAACGGTGAACATGTTAACAAAATACATGCACAGAAAAAGCCACCTGAAAACACTAAAAATCATGCAAAACAACATTCTGAAAAGCAAAATCGTGGTAAAAAGAAGATCTGTTATGGTTGTGGATATGAAACCCACATAGCAACACGTTGTATTCATCTCAAAACGCAATGGAACTATTGTAAGAAAATAGGTCATTTAGCAAAGTTGTGTTTAAAAAGAGGAAAGGATAAAATGGAAACAAATGCAGTAAATGTAGAAAATAGTGATAATGACGATCGTAGTAAAGAAAATGTACCCGTGTCTACTATCTTTGAGAAATACAATATTTACAATACAACAAACACTGTACACCCTCCTATCACCGTGCCCTTGTTGCTAGAAAATATTACCACTTCCATTGATTTTCAACTTGATACTGGTTCTGGAGTGTCAATCATGAATGAAAACCAATTTGTGAGATTATATAGTGATAAAACTCTCGAACCTGCTCACATGAAATTGACAGCTTTTAATGGCCACAATATCAAAGTCTTAAGCAAAGCAGATATGACTAAACCGTCATATTCTGTGAACAATGTCAAAGCTAGCAATTTTGTAGAAATGGTCGTGTCAGATTACTCAGAATTGTTCAATGATGTTACAGGTAAAATGAAGAATTCGTTTTGCAAAATTAGATGTACGTGATAACGTAAAACACGTGTTCTGCAAAGCTAGAGTGGTATCGTTCCATGTCAAGAAAAAGATTCAAAAAGAACTTGACAAGCTGGAAAGTGAAGAAATTATCAAGAAGTACAAAACAGCGCCTCGGCTACACCACTTGGGCCAGTTATCAAGCCTACAGGTAAAATACGATTATCTGGTGATTACAAAATTACTGTGAATAAAGCGATTGATCTCGATACTTATCCGCTCATCGATAAACTTTTTGCCAGTCTTTGTGGAGGTGTTAGTTTCACAAAGTTGGACCTCTGACAAGCTTCTCATCAATTACCTCTTGCTGATGAATCAAGAAAGCTTACAACTGTCAATACTTCAGGTGGATTATACGAGTAACTACGTTTGCCTGACGGAACAAGTTCTGCCGTTTGAATCTTCCAAAGAACCATCGAATACATTTTGAAGGGTCTCAATGGTGTGTGCGTCTACTTGGATGACATTCTGGTTACTGGACAATCAGCAGAAGAACATGTAAAGAATCTCAGTGCCGTACTGCAACGTTTACAAGAAAATGGTGTTACTCTGAAGAAAGAAATATGTAAGTTCTTTCTGCCTGAAGTGGAATACGTGGGATTTAACGTGAGCAAAGAAGGTTTGCGACGGACTGAAGCCAAAGTAAAAGCGACCAAAGAAGCCAAAGCCCCATAGTGTCTCTCAAAATTAAGATCATTCATTAGACTTGTGAAGTACTATTCGCATTTGCAACTAAATCTAGCTCATAACATTGCTCCGGTGTATTCTCTACTAAAGCAAAATCAGAAATGGAAATCAACTGTTGCTCAACAAAATTCTTTCGATACTATCAAAAAAGAACTGTTTGATGAAGTACTGCTTGTGCATTATGATACTGAAGTTGAACTTCTATGTACATGTCATGCTTCGCCATTTGGTCTCGGTACCGTGCTACAACGTGCTCGTGATTTAACTGTACGTCCTATTGCTTTTGCTTCTCGTACTTTAAACCTTGCTGAAAAGAACTATGCTCAAATTGAACGGGAAGCTTTAAGTACTGTATTGTGTTCGGTGCAAAAAAGTTTCGTCATTACTTGCTTGGACATCAATTTACGCTCGAAACCGATCACAAACCCCTGCTTACTCTGCTCGGTGAACATAAAGGCATTCTCGAAATGGCCTCTACTCCGTTAAAATATTGGGCAATGAAACTCGGTGCATTTCAGTACAACAAAAAATATATTTCATCAAAGAGGAACGTCTGTGCCGATTTTCTCTCTAGATTACCTTTACCCGAGCCTACAGAAGAAAAAGCAGAAAATCAAGTACTACTGATTTAAGACGATCGTGTAACGATTACTGCTAGAGTCATTGCATTTGAAACAGCTCGTGCTCTAATACTGGCAAAAGTAAAGTACCTTACCTTGGCAGGATGGCCTAAAAAAGTCGATGACAACTTACAGCCATATTGCCAGCGTCAAACTTAACTTTCCGTGGATCAAGGTTGTACCAAGGGAAACACATGTAATAATTCCTGCTTCTTTGCGTTCCTCTCTTCTGCTTGATCTTTACAGTGATCACATGGGGTCTGTACGTATGAAGGCGACGGCGCGTCAATATTTATGATTGCCAAGGTTGAACTCCGAAATGGAGGAAAAAGCTCACAAGTGTGAATCGTGTCAGGAACAAGATTTCATGCCTTCGAAAGTGACCACCGGTAATTGAGATTGGCCAGCTGAACCATGGAAGAGACTTCATATGGATTTTACAGGTTCCTTCCTGAACAAAATGTTCTTGGTTGTGATAGACGCTCATTCAAAATGGTTCGAAGTATTTTCTATGAAAACAGCAATATCAGAAACTACAATAGAAGCACTTTGTCGTTTGTTTTCTCAGTTTGGACTACCAGAACATATAGTGACTGATAACGGAACGCAATTCACCAGCGCACAATTCAAGACGTTCCTGGTCAAAAACATACTTGTTCTGCCCCTGGAAACCCTGCTACCAATGGTACCGCTGAACGATATGTTGGCTATTTTAAACACCAAATGAAAAAAATGAGTGATTGATCTATCAGCTTAGAAGAAAAATTGGCTAGCTTTTTGCTTTCATCCCGCTCTACTCCACATCCTTCTACAAATGTAACACCCAGTGTATTGTTAATGAAACGTAAACTTCGTACCCACCTATCTGCAGTACAGCCTAATCTGCAATTAGGGAAGAAAACTGAAGTGTTGGTGAAGAACATACATTCACCAAAGAAGCGCGTTGGAGAACCTGTTTATGTTTTCAATTTGAGATAGGGGCCAAGATGGATGCCTGGAATTGAGGTAGATGTACTCAATATAAACTACATTGTACAAATGGATGCAATTGTGACAAAAAAACATAAGGATCAGTTGCATCTCGTTCAGTGTCAATGGAGAAAAAGAACATCCCTGTTGTCACTCCACCAAACCTAACTCCCACTGTGCCTACTTTACCTCCAATCTCTCAAACTCGCCGTCGCCTGACGAAACACCTTCACCTTCTCCGCCTGCATATCCAGGTACTTCACTGATAAATCCGGCGGAAACATCTCCGTCTGATGGAAGGCCAGCATCTCCTCTTGTGGCGCCTCTGCCTCATTCAGAAAAATCTACGTCACTACTGCGTAGGAATCCAAGAAGGAACATTGTTAAACCGTTTAGATATAGAGACAAGTAATAACAACAACAACAAATTGTGTAGAAATTAAAGATTAAATTATGAGTCATGAACACTTTCTGGACAATGTTTGTACTTATATAAAACATTTTTTTATGATGCTAAATGATATTAAAATTGCCTTTTTGGATTGATGTTTTCGTAATGCTGTAATGTGAAAAAGTGTTACTGTCACATTTTTATGAGTTTTGCTGGTTTGTTGATGAAATAGATTTTTTAACATCATGGGGGCCATAGAGGAGGTAAGAGGACCAACAGCTTATTGCAAGAAACGGCAAAAAGATCGTAAATCATTTTTATCGTAAGCTTTTTGTATTCGTTAACTGCTATTCATTTTTCATTTTTTACCTTACGCTGCAATTTTCCTTTAAACTCCTTGTCATGAAGGCAAACTGATCCTAATCGCCATTGTGCAGTACTACGTTACAGAGAGCACGTTTTTTCAATAGCTGCTGGCTGAAAGACTGGTTGTTCTGGACAAATTCAGCTGCCACAAAATAAACCTGACGTTCAAAGTTATTCCAGTGCCATTAGACCCAGATTCTTTAGCCTTTCAGTAAAGGTTTCCAAAGTTTTTTGTAGCCCTAATTTGCTGAAGTCGATACATTTCAGTGTCTTCACTCCAGTCGCACCAATTTCTTCTTCGTTCATAATTTGATTTTACGCCTACCATCTTGTAGTCAGCATTACAATTAGTAAGTCGCAAGACATTCACATTACATGCATTACCAAGTTCGTGTTTTCGGAAGATAAAATCAATTCTTTCCGTGCTTCCGTTTCGATAAAAATGGATGCTCCGAATGGGAAATTCTGAGCGAGTAAGAGTAGAGAAAATACAGAAGTGGTAAGTTTCTGTATTTCGTTCAGAACAGATACATACACATACATATATCCATGCATATATACACATAAAGAACTAAATAGATACATACACATACATGCATAAACACCTACATACATACGTACATACATACATACGTACGTGCGTACGTACAAAAATATCGATAGTCACAGAAAGATAAAGGTAGGTAGGAAGATTAACATTAAATGATAGATATGTAAAGACAGGTGTACGCCAATTAATTAAAATATGATTGAAATGGGTCTCATATGATGTATTGAAACTGTAAAGGCACTTCCTGGAAAATCCCCGTTTTAAAATGCGGCATACCCTTGCCTACCCTTTTTTCAACTCAAAGGCATTTTCCTTTACTGTGGCTGTACCCTACTTTTGTTTTTTATCATCAAGTACGACTAGAATAAAACCTTTTTTTCAATTTTCAAAATATGTCGATCAAAAATTTCATTCTAGTATTCGCTTTATGCTCAAGTTTGCTTAAGTGGGAAAAATAAATTTTCTCACAGTATGATATACAAAATGCGATCAGAGCACTGAAATTGTTCTTGAAAAAGGAGCAGTCGGTTATTCTAATGGCTGAGGTAATATTTAAGCGAGATTAGTTTCCGTGATTTAGAATTTGTCACATTAATTTCCGACTGATCACACCGAGGGTGGTATTGAATAACGCAAGAAAAATTATATTGACGTTACAGGGTCAAATATGCATTTTGAAGACACTTAACTGACTACATGAGGCACAGTATTTGTCCAATCGACACCAAACTTGGACGAAACCTCCATGGGAACGCAGGGGGGGAAATGGGGGCACAGGAAGTGACGTCATGAAACAGGAAGTGGCCTTTCTGGACAAGAAGTAGAGCTGTTTGCAGCCCCAGAGACCTCCGATTGCAGCAAAACTTTGCGGGAGGCTATAGCTCAGCCAAAAGGAAGTGACTTTATAAAGCTGGAAGGTGGGTTGTTTTAGCATTACAAAGCTCTGATTTCGACAAAACTTGATAAGAGGCTATAGTGATGCCTAATGAACACAATGAGAGGACTGAAAAAACAAAACAAAAAAAGTTATCCGAAAGTTGGTACAAAAACAAACAAAAGGGAATGCTCGGTCGAAGCCGGGTTTCCCTGCTAGTGGAAAATTATCAAAAAAAATCATCCCGCATCGCTCGCCTCGCGGTTACACAAGGAGAGCATTCCTCTGTGATGGACCAGGCTGGGGCCGAAAATGTACTACTGGGACAAATTCCTCCAAACCCTTGGGGCTTTCTGTAATGAGGACAATACTCAAATAGGTCCTCTAGATTGCAAAGCTATGACCCAAATAACACAGAGAAAGAGACAGAAGTGAACAAACGAGGAATACATACACGTCATGAAAGCTTATTACCAGGCACTTGAGCAACCATCTAATGAGAATAGCACAACCCATACCTACCAGATATGGAAAAGGGTGAATTTTGACAACAGAACTAACATAGATGCAAACAAACTACCAAATGTAAGGAGAGACACAATAAAAAAAAAGTATTAACGGGAACTGAATTAGAAATAATAAAAACAGACATTAGGAGAAACCAGCAAAAATTAGACACGGCAGAAAACGAAATCAGTGCAAGAGAAGATGATAGGATGACACATAATAAAGGATATGTTACGGACTTGCGTCAATCAGAACAAAACGAGGAAGGGAGAAAAACAATAGACATGAAACAACAAATATTAGATAAATGGGAGGAAATTAAATTCGTAGAAATAAGAAATCGAGTTATGCTACCAAACATCACCAAAGACCGCAAGGCTAAAGAATTGATAAAGACGTCAAATAATGCTCTGTTAATAATAAAGAAACAACGTCATGAGCCATTAGATGTAACAGAAATAAACGAACTGATGAACGCAACTGCTACAGTTGTAACTGAAAACAAAGGTGTCAGATTTAAAAAACAAAGAACTTAGAGAGAAAAAAACCTGCGTGGAAAGAGACAATTAAAAAAGAAATTACTAAGAGAGGCAATTAATTGATCCTCACAGAGTGTACGAAAGATAATGGAATTAGTGAGAGAAAAAGAGAAAAGGGAGAAAAATTATGAGAAGATACACTATTAAGAAAGAGAAAGACATAGACGCTGTGAAAGTTAAAGCGGAAGATACAGGCAGACGCTCAAAGAATAAGAAGATTTGAGGAAAGGAATAAACAGTATCGAAAAAATAGAATGTTTACAACTAACCCCAAATTATTTTACCGAGAACTAGGGAAAAAACAAATGGAAGTTAATAAGCCGCCACCCTTAAACGAGATTGAAACGTTTTGGAAAACAATTTTAGAAGATGATAGACATCATAATGAGGTGGGTAAATGGATAAGAACACAAGAAGAAATGTGTGAAAATTCACCAGAACGTGAATGGAAAGAGATAACTAGGGATGAAATTGCAGCAGCACTTCAAAAATCAAGTAACTGGAAATCCCCTGGCGTGGAAAAAATACCAAATGTTTGGTTGAAGAATTGCGAATCCCTACACGAAGAACTAGCAAGGTGTTAAAATGAAATAGTAAGAGAGCCCGAAAGAAGCCCGACATGGTTACCACAAGGAATAACATAATTATTGCCTAAAATACAAGAAACAAATAATCCAAAAAACTATAGACCAATCACATACTTACCAACCACATACAAAATATTAACATCGATTATAATCGATGTTAATATTTTGTATGTGGTTGCTATGTGGCTGTTATGTTGTTATGTGGCTAACAATTTATTACCAGCTGAACAGAAAGGATGTAGGAGAGGTTCATATGGTTGCAAAGACCAACTTCTTATAAACATAATGATTCTTGAAGATTGTAAAACTAAGAGAAGAATTTGAGTACTGCTGCATAAACTACAGAAAAGCCTTCGACAGTGTTCCTCATAGTTGGATTATTAAAGTAATACAAATCTATAAAGTTTCACCAAATCTAATCAAATATATGAAACATAGCATACAACAATGATACTTAATTTCTCCTCTGGTTGCATAACAACAAATCCTATTAGAATTTAAAATGAAATGTTTCAAGGAGACTCATTATTTCCTCTCCTATTCTGCCTATCTCTTGCACCTCTCAGCAATCTACTAAATCACGCAGAATTGGAATACGAAATTAACAAAAAACTACTAAATCACCTTTTCTACATGGATGACCTGAAACTATACTCCAAGAATGATAATCAATTAGAAGGACTTTTGAACACAGTAAAGATATTTAGTGATGACATTAAAATGCAATTTGGATTGGACAAATGTGCCAAAGCACACTTTAAAAGGGGAAGACTGACAAATACATCAAGCGTAAAGCTAGATGCTACAACAACTAATCAAGAAGTCGATCAAGAAGGCACATATAAATATTTAAGCACAGAGGAAGGCAATTGTATCAAACATGCAACAATGAAACGAAGGGTCAGAAAAGAATAGTATCGAAGAATTAAGATGATCCTGAAAAGTGAGCTAAATTCATCCAATAAAATCACCGCCATTAACACTTTGGCAATCGCAGTGGCGACATAGAGTTTAAATGTAATTAACTGTCATATGAAAGAAATAAAAAAAATGGATGCCAATACGAGAAAGTTAATGACAATGCACAAAACGAATCATCCTAAAGCAGATGTAGAAAGGAAATACCAGATAAAAAAGGAAAGAGGCAGAGGGCTGATTCAATTGTAATGTACTCACAAAACAAGTATACAAACATGAAAGTGACAAGAAGTTATATTCGATCCAAAAAGAGGCTAATACGTTTCAAAGGGAAATGGGATTACAAATGGAGAGTACTGAAAATTAAATAGCCATGCCAATTACAAAGAAAATGAAATCTCTAAAAGAAACAGTAAAGAAAAAGATTATGATCAATATGAAAGAGAGACGGAAAGAGAAACNGTTACCACAAGGAATAACATAATTATTGCCTAAAATACAAGAAACAAATAATCCAAAAAACTATAGACCAATCACATACTTACCAACCACATACAAAATATTAACATCGATTATAATCGATGTTAATATTTTGTATGTGGTTGCTATGTGGCTGTTATGTTGTTATGTGGCTAACAATTTATTACCAGCTGAACAGAAAGGATGTAGGAGAGGTTCATATGGTTGCAAAGACCAACTTCTTATAAACATAATGATTCTTGAAGATTGTAAAACTAAGAGAAGAATTTGAGTACTGCTGCATAAACTACAGAAAAGCCTTCGACAGTGTTCCTCATAGTTGGATTATTAAAGTAATACAAATCTATAAAGTTTCACCAAATCTAATCAAATATATGAAACATAGCATACAACAATGATACTTAATTTCTCCTCTGGTTGCATAACAACAAATCCTATTAGAATTTAAAATGAAATGTTTCAAGGAGACTCATTATTTCCTCTCCTATTCTGCCTATCTCTTGCACCTCTCAGCAATCTACTAAATCACGCAGAATTGGAATACGAAATTAACAAAAAACTACTAAATCACCTTTTCTACATGGATGACCTGAAACTATACTCCAAGAATGATAATCAATTAGAAGGACTTTTGAACACAGTAAAGATATTTAGTGATGACATTAAAATGCAATTTGGATTGGACAAATGTGCCAAAGCACACTTTAAAAGGGGAAGACTGACAAATACATCAAGCGTAAAGCTAGATGCTACAACAACTAATCAAGAAGTCGATCAAGAAGGCACATATAAATATTTAAGCACAGAGGAAGGCAATTGTATCAAACATGCAACAATGAAACGAAGGGTCAGAAAAGAATAGTATCGAAGAATTAAGATGATCCTGAAAAGTGAGCTAAATTCATCCAATAAAATCACCGCCATTAACACTTTGGCAATCGCAGTGGCGACATAGAGTTTAAATGTAATTAACTGTCATATGAAAGAAATAAAAAAAATGGATGCCAATACGAGAAAGTTAATGACAATGCACAAAACGAATCATCCTAAAGCAGATGTAGAAAGGAAATACCAGATAAAAAAGGAAAGAGGCAGAGGGCTGATTCAATTGTAATGTACTCACAAAACAAGTATACAAACATGAAAGTGACAAGAAGTTATATTCGATCCAAAAAGAGGCTAATACGTTTCAAAGGGAAATGGGATTACAAATGGAGAGTACTGAAAATTAAATAGCCATGCCAATTACAAAGAAAATGAAATCTCTAAAAGAAACAGTAAAGAAAAAGATTATGATCAATATGAAAGAGAGACGGAAAGAGAAACCGCTACATGGACAGTACCCAGAGAGAATTAACAGAGCAGATGTTGACAAACAATTGACACACAAATGGTTGCAAAGCTCAGGATTGAAAGCGGAGACAGAAGATTTGGTGATAGCTGCATAAGTTTAGCAACACGATACTATCAGCACAAAATTATAAAAAATGGATCTGACCCGAAATATAGATTATGCCATGAATTTGATGTAAGTGTGGAGTACATTATATCTGGCTGTCCTCTTGTAGCAAAAAAGGATATTTAGAAAGACATGATAAGGCATTCGCGTATATTCACTGGAAGATTGGTAAATGCTACCAGATTCAAGTCAGTAACAAATGATATGAACATAAACCAACCAAAGTTGCTGAAGGAAATGATGTTATAGTATTGTGGGATATGTCTGTTAACACAGACAAAAAATCAGAGCAAACAGGCCGGATATCGTAATCAAGGGTAAATCAAAGAGTTTATGTACTTTACTTGATATGGCTGTACCATCAGAAAGAAATGTTGCGACAAAATAGATCGAGAAGACTGCAAAATACAAAGGTCTCGAAATATAAATTAGCAAAATGTGGAGCACAAAAACGAATGTCATTCCAGTTGTAATAGGAGCTCTTGGACTTATTAGAAAAGGAATAAATCGATATGTTGAACAAATACCTGGTAATATTAGAATCGGAGAACTGCAGAAAACGGTGCTATTTGGCATTGCACATTTACTAAGAAGAACTCTATCCATGACTTAGCCCCAGGACCATAGGTTGATCCCAGCATATTCAAAGGACTAAAGTACACAAACGTTGTAAAGCATGTTTTATTATTATTATCATTATTATAATAATACAAGTGGAAAAATTAAACCGGTGGAAAATTTAAGTCACCTAGCAAAAATTTAGTCAAATCCTGACTTTGTTTTATCGGTAACATACTATCTTTTACCTTAAAGGGAATACTGTAATATTTGTAATGCAAGTTATGCAATATAGATTGTTGACACATAGGGGCATCAAAATATTCCAATAAAATATAAGCGATTTACAAATGAAGCTAGGGAACTTCTTTGTGTTCTATTACATTGTAATTTGCTTTTATTACTTCCAAGAGCTGCTCCGCTGTGAGAGGACCACAATCTGTCTTGGGTGCCTTGTAAGATACATATGGTTTCAACTACGTATATAGAAGGAAAAAAGTAAAAACAGAATAAAAAACTGAATAATACTCAATTGCATAAATAGATGTATGCATCAAATTATGGATCAACAGTCATCAACTAAGTTCTTTCTGCGCTGAATACCTTAATCTCTATTTGCTCTATCGGTTGGTTGGTAGACACTGGAGTTAGATAAAGTAACCAACATTAAAAACAGGCGCTCCTACTTGTTAACGCTCTTAACCTGGGAATAAGTAAATCTAAAGGTTTAGCAACAATTTACACACAGCAAACGAGTTACATGTATAATCCAAAGAGTTCCATTTGAAAATAAACTTTAAAAATCATCCTCTTTTCAGCTAATGCATCGCGTACTTTCTTATCTCTTCCCTGGCTAGTAACTCGAAAAGGAAGACTAAGCTTAGCGTGTATAATTAAAACGACAGTTCATATTTTACCTGCTACCTTTCAAACTAAAAATAAAACAACACTTTGAATGTTTTCTGTTCCCGCAAATTAACAAAAAATAGTGTCCCAATACTCTTGATTAGCTCGAGACACCAGCTGGTTCCCCTCCCACACCACCAACTGTTACAGTCGTAAGCACTTCCCGTCGTTTCATTCGTTCTGTCTTGGCAGCTCTACTGACTGACCACAATTAAACCTGTCTACTGAAAGAAAGAATTGATAACAGACCATGGCACGAATATAAAAAAATTAGCATTGCAGTACACAGTGCTAATGTTGGCCGACTACATTCTTCGTTATATTTAACTTTGTAGCAGGTGAAGTTTTATTTTTAAAAATTTCTATCGTTCCTTTGACTGTTTTTCTGTCACAGTCAAAAAGTTAAGTACTGCTTCAGATTATATCTAAACCCGAATTACCTTCCAGAGAACCCCCGCCTCTTGATGTCAATCACTATACCTAACAGCTGGAATATTAATGGTTATAAAAAAATAATACAAAAATCTGCAGAAAGTTTCTTAAATGAAGCAAAAAGGGAGGCAAATTACAGAGAATTCAAGTCCATAATGCTATGTATGGATGATCTCAAGATGTAGGGAAAGAATCAAGATCAAATAGGTTCGTTAATCAAGACTCTTCATCCGTTTAATAGGGGGAAACGGCATAGAATTTCAACTTCAAAAATTTGGGGCTCCAATACTGAAATAAGGAAATTTAGGGTGAAGGGAGGGAATTGAGCTTGCAGGTGATCAGGTGGTGAAAGGAGTGGTTGAGTTGGGATATCCCTACCTCGACCGGTTAGGGTGATTGATAGGATCCAAGAAAATGAAATGAATGAAAAGTTGAAAAAATAATAAAAAAGATGTTGAGCATGAAATCAAAGTGTAACATAAGAAACAAAATAGTAGCAAAAAATACTGACACTGGCTATATTGAGATATGGAGCAGGTATCATGATACGGACTGGCAATGACGTAAAAACCTTGGGAATCAAGACCCAGAAATTAATGATAATCTATGGATCACTAAATGGCTACATCCATCAAAATAAGAAAAGAAAGCGGGCTAACAAGTTGCTAAGATTGAGTTAGGTGTGAAGAAGAGAGTCTGGAAAGGCAATATATTAAGAATTCAATTGAGATATTACTTCAACATGTATTAATTTTTGCTATAATTATGAAGTAACAAATTGTAACTAAGAAAGGCTTGAAAGATCGTGGAAGAAATACCTCCGGTGAATGTGGAATGTTACAGCTGCGTATGAATTTCAGTGAAAAAAGGATAAATTTAATCACTTGTTGTTCCTGCAATATCTAAAGTTATTTGGTAAAACGCAAGACCAAATAGGCTCATTTACAAAAATCATACATTTGGTCAGTAGTGATACGGCTATGGTATTTGGAAAAAATAAAGACAGTAAATAAGGAAAAGTGGAAAGTTAGTAAAATGTAATGAAATTGAATTGCCGACTGGCGAAGTGATCAAACAAGTGGAGAAAGGATAGACAAACACTAAAAGTCATGACCTTGATAGTAAAGATGATTGATATTGCGATTCCTGGAGATAGAAGGGTAAAAGACAAAGAACAAGAAAAAAGAAATCCTAATTTACTGACAATCATTTTGGTTTGAGTGTTGCAGAGAGCAGGCTCCCAAGGTGGCTGTGAAAATAGAATAAAACACTACTACTACTACTACTACTACTACTACTACTACTACTACTACTACTACTACTGATACTACTACTACTACTACTACTACTACTACTACTTATACTACTACTACTGATACTACTACTATTACTACTACTACTACTACTACAAATAAGACTGCTACTATTATCACTGCTACTACTATTAGGATGATAACAACAAAAATGATAAATAACCCTAAAATGGCAAATATTTAGTCTAAAATGTTTCAATACCCCGCAATCAAACCATTTTATTTTTATTAAATAGGTGAAAGAAAACATGGTAAAATACAAAAACTTACTTTGCAGTCTGTAAGATCTGGTACTATAAGCTCTGGCACTTTTTTGGGCACAACCTTATACCTCCCTATAAAAAAAGTGAGCAATGTCAAGGTATGTTCATTAAATATCCAAAAGAATAACTGCTACAACTTCAAGACCACCACCAAATGTTTGTTAAAAAACTATGTAGCAAAACGTTTCCTCAAAATCATGGTACAACAATGGCATGGTCCAGACAGGCAAAACCTCTTACTCAAGGTATAAAATTGGCATGGTCCAAACAGGCAAAACCTCTTACTCATTGTAAAACATTGGCATGGTCCAGACAGGCAAAACCTCTTACTCAAGGTAAAACATTGGCATGGTCCAGACAGGCAAAACCTCTTACTCAAGGTATAACATTGGCATGGTCCAAACAGGCAAAACATCTTACTCAAGGTACAACATTGACATGGTCCAGACAGGAAAAACCTCTTACTCAAGGTAAAACATAGGCATGGTCCAGACAGGCAAAACCTCTTACTCAAGGTAAAACATTGGCATGGTCCAGACAGGCAAAACCTCTTACTCAAGGTATAACATTGGCATGGTCCAAACAGGCAAAACCTCTTACTCATGGTATAACATTGGCATGGTCCAGACAGGCAAAACCTCTTACTCAAGGTAAAACATTGGCATAGTCCAGACAGGCAAAACCTCTTACTCAAGGTATAACATTGGCATGGTCCAAACAGGCAAAACCTCTTACTCAAGGTATAAAATTGGCATGGTCCAAACAGGCAAAACCTCTTACTCATTGTAAAACATTGGCATGGTCCAGACAGGCAAAACCTCTTACTCAAGATAAAACATTGGCATGGTCCAGACAGGCAAAACCTCTTACTCAAGGTATAACATTGGCATGGTCCAAACAGGCAAAACATCTTACTCAAGGTACAACATTGACATGGTCCAGACAGGAAAAACCTCTTACTCAAGGTAAAACATAGGCATGGTCCAGACAGGCAAAACCTCTTACTCAAATGCTACATAACGTTACTTAAACAATTCATTGTAGGCACAATTATTTATTGTTTATAAAAGATTTAAGTATTAATATCACCCTTAGTTTAACATATTGGTTAAGTTTCCAAATCAACTGTAAAAACTAAATAAAGATTAAACGAGTATTTATTTATTTCAAGTTTCATTTTTCATTAAAAATGCATATTAAAATAAACGCTTTTTAACATTTAAACATAGAATAAGATACTATACAAAACATTGCTTTATGCATAGATATGTAATAATAAATTTCCCTTCTAGATCTATGTTTCTAACACAGTCTCATGTACATTTCATACTATCTTTATCCTGAAAAATGAGAGAGAATTTTTCAATAATAATAAAAAACATTTGTACTAAACAATAATTTGAAAACAAAATTAAATTAAACACTCACTTCAACTGCACTTCATTTAATTTGCATTTACTGCCAATTCAACACTGTTTTTTCTATTCCAAAATAGTGACAAGTAATTTAGATATTATTTGAGTCTTTTTACCTTCAATTAATAGAAAATTGCAGTTTTAACATAGTACTCCCTATTCCCAAAGGTTTAAATTACTAAACTCAGTAACTAAAGCAGTGAATGTGGATTTATTGATGAAAAATTTTATATTTTTTATCCTTCCTGTTATACCAAGCTACATCCATTTCTCAGTGTTATTAATTCCACTTCTAATAATAAATGCAGCATTCCAACCAATGGTTAAAACTGGGCAGTTTAATGTTAAGATCTTCTATGTCCTATCTGCTACATATATAACATACACCTTAACAGAAAGCCTTTTATGCCTATCATTAAGATGCTGATATCATTATCATCATCATCATCATCATCATCATCATCATATTCAGTTTAACATCCATTTTACATGCTAGTATGTGTTGGACGCTTTCTGGAAATTGACTTCCAAGTTATCCTATCCTTCACCAGGTCTCTGTTGACACCTTTTTGTTTGAGATCCATCCTTATCACTTCCTCCCATGTTCTCTTCAGTCTTCCTCTGCCAGTGGTTCCTGTCACCCTAATTGTTCTGCATCTACTTGCCCAAGCATTCTTGTCCATTTTCTCCACATGACCAAACCAATGAAGCCTCCTATTCTGCATACAGCTGCCAATAATTTCCAGATTCAATCTCCTTCTGAGTTCATTAGAACTGAGCCTGTCCTTTA
Organism: Morbakka virulenta; assembly: GCA_003991215.1. NCBI lineage: Eukaryota > Metazoa > Cnidaria > Cubozoa > Carybdeida > Carukiidae > Morbakka > Morbakka virulenta. Next base: position 682,697 of record RDPX01000222.1, read on the forward strand.
GACGTACATTGCACACCCATCTTGTCATTCTCATGTCATTCTGCTCTATGCAGCTGACATCTTCAGCTTTAACTGGCCAAGTTTCACAGCCATACATCATTGTGCTACGTAGAGATGCCTGGTAGACTCTACCTTTGGTAGGTAATGGCAGAGCTCTGTTGGTTAACAATGGCATTAGCTACCTGAACTTACTCCATCCACTGTTAACCCTTGCTGTTACACTTGCACCAGCTCCTCCCTCAACTCCAAGGGTGTCACCAAGGTAGCAAAACTTCTGGACAACTTCAATTTCCTCACCCTCCAAATGCACTTTCCATAAGTCTAAGTCACAGGTTGCCTCTCCTTCTANGTCATTCTCATGTCATTCTGCTCTATGCAGCTGACATCTCAGCTTTAACTGGCCAAGTTTCACAGCCATACATCATTGTGCTACGTAGAGATGCCTGGTAGACTCTACCTTTGGTAGGTAATGGCAGAGCTCTGTTGGTTAACAATGGCATTAGCTACCTGAACTTACTCCATCCACTGTTAACCCTTGCTGTTACACTTGCACCAGCTCCTCCCTCAACTCCAAGGGTGTCACCAAGGTAGCAAAACTTCTGGACAACTTCAATTTCCTCACCCTCCAAATGCACTTTCCATAAGTCTAAGTCACAGGTTGCCTCTCCTTCTATGCACCTCTTGCAGCTAAAACAGTTACTTTCTGTCAGTTTGCCTTTTATTTCACTGCACCGTTTATGTACCCAGTGCTTGCAAGTACCACAATAGATTGAGTTGCTCCCAACTCCCTTCCCACAGACTGAACGAGGAAACTTTCCTTTCTCCAATGGCATAAATTGGCCACTGACCATCACTTTTGTCTTTCCCATGTTAACTCTCAAACCTTTACCTTCCAAGCCCTTCTTCCAAGTCTCTAGCTTAGCAAGTAGACCATCCAATGTCTCACTGGAGAGAACCAGGTCATCTGCATATAGCAATTCCTCTGGGAAACCCTTTCAAAACTCTCTTGACAGTGCCACCAAAACACAAAAGCAGTGGACTTAGTACTGATCCCTGATGAACTCCAACTCCCATGCCAAAACTCTTAGTATAGGAACCGTCGACCCCCACCCAACTTTTAGCATCTCCATACATTGCCTGAACAACCTTAATAAGCCATTCATTTACTCCTAGTTTCTGTAAAGCCCACCAAACAACTTCTCTTGGCACTCTGTCAAAGGCTTTTTCCAAATCCACAAAGGCAAAGTACAGCTTCTTGTTCTTCCAGAGGTACTTCTCTTGCATTTGTCTAAGGATAAAAATGGCATCAATAGTTCCTTGTCCGGGCATAAAACCAAATTGCATGTCATCAATGTTTCAGAGCCCATCGAAGCATTCTCATTTCTGCTACGTTCATCTGTTTCTCGAGTTCTGCCATCAAAGGAACAGTTTCCATGCTGTACATCATTGCCGGTCTTATTATTATCTTGTAGAGCTTGCCCTTCTCTTTCTCTGGCACTCTTTTGTTGCACATCACTGCCATTGTCTTTTGCCAACTGGCCCATCCAGCTTGGATTCTTTTCTTCACCTCTTTGTCACTGCCTCTGTCATATTGTATAGTTGACCTTAGGTACTTGAATTCTGTCACTTCTGGGACCTCCTCACTGGTGATTGAGATCAGTGGTAGGTTCACATCTTTGTTAATACACAGGTACTCTGTTTTTGACCGGCTGACCTTCATCGCTCTTTTCTCCAAGGCTCCCCTCCAATTTTCCAGCTCTTCTCTAGCTTCTGCCTTCTCTCCATTGATCAGTACTACATCATCTGCAAACATCATGTTGTCAGGGCTTGGCCTCCTGATGGGGTGGGTGAGCATGTCTTGTACACACTTCACATACTTTTCTGTGATGCCTCTCTTTCTCAACATGTACCATACTTCCTCTCACTGTAGCTGGTCATAAGCCTTTTCTAGATCAATGAACACACAATGGAGCTCTTCCTACCCTTCCCAATGTTTTTCTGCCATCAAACGCAAAGTGAAGATGGCATCAGTCATACTCCTTTTTGGCATGAAGCCGAACTGTTCCTCACTGATCTCTGCTTCCCTCCTGATCCTGCTATCGATCACTCTATCTCCCATAGCTTCACTGAGTGACTCATTAGCTTGATGCTCCTGTAGTTGGAACGGCTTTGTACATCCCCCTTGTTCTTAAAGATGGGTATAAGGGTGCTCTTCCGCCAGTCTTCAGGCATGTGCTTGGTTGCCAAGATGTCGTTGAACAATGACGTCAAGAACACAAGGGCACTACTTCCTAAGCATTTCCACACCTCTGCTGGGATACCATCCAGGCCAACTGCTTTTCCATTCTTCATTCGACTCAGAGCTGTCTTCACCTCTTCCTTGCTGGTCCACTCCACAGCTCCTTCACGTATCCCTTCTACTTCATCTTTCCTTTCCCTTGGGTTTTCCTCATTCATTAGCTTTTTGTAATACTCCTTCAATCTCTTTAGAATGTCTTCTTCTGAATTCAGAACATGGCCCTCCACGTCCTTTATCATTTTCACATGCTGAACATCCTTGGAAGCTCAATTGAACTGTTTTGCCATGTGATAGACACTTTTCTGTTCTTCAGTAGTCTTAAGGTTGTTGTAAATTTCTTCAAAAGCATCAGACTTGGCTTTTGCCACACTCTTCTTTGCTTCTTTACTGGCATTACAGTACTTCTCTTTGCTTTTATCAGTTTGAAATTTACTCCATTTCTTGTATGCCTCTTTCTTCTTCTGAAGATATTCCTGTACTTTGTCATTCCACCACCAAGTATCTTTGTTTGGTTTTCCCTTACCCAACGTTTCACCAAGTACCTCCTTGGCAGTTGACTTGATGGACCCAGACGTAATATTCCAGTCAACCGGGAACACCTCACCAAATTCCTTTTTCACTTCTGAGACAAAACTATGCCTGCACTCTTGCTCTTTCAATTTCCACCATCTCATCTTTGGTTCCATGCTCTTTGCTCTCTTTGCTTTCACACTGAACTTTACCCTGCAGACAACTGGTCGATGCTGACTTGCAGCACACTCCCCTGCTACTGCTTTGCAGTCTATAACTTCCTTTAGGTGTTGCCTCCTGCAGAGGACATAGTCGATCTGCATCTTGTAGTTTCTGCTGTGATAAGTGATTCTTTGTCTTTGTGATCATTTGTCTTCGTGAAGTAGGTGTTGGTAATAGCCATCTCACAGCTTGTTGCAAACTCAACTACTCTTTCACCTCATTCATTCCTTGTTCCCCACCCATAACTGCCCATTACATATTCATCTCCAGTGTTGCCTTCGCCAACATGTCCATTCAGGTCTGTGGCGATGAACAACTGTTCCATTCTCGATACTCTCATCATGGTGGAATCTAGGTCACTCCAGAAGTCCTCTTTCAGGGCTTCATCACACCCTACTTGTGGTCCATATGCACTGATAATGTTAGTCTGCAATCCTCTTCCTTCCAGTCTCATCCATATGATTCTGTCACTAACTCACTTTACTTTGATCACGCTTCCAACTAGACTTTGCTTGAGGATGATGCCAACCCCATTTCTCTTGTTGCCTGTGCCGTAGTAATACAGCTTGTACCCATTACCTATTTCTCTGGCTTTTGCCCCTTTCCATTTAGTCTTCTGGACACACAAGACATTGATGTTTCTTCTTTGCATGAGGTCCACTACTTCTTTTGGTCTTCCTGTCATGCTGCTGACATTAAGGGTGCCTACTCTTATGCTCACTTCCTCCATCTGTTCTCTCTTCCTAGCTTGCTTCTTCCTTACTCTTCCTCCTCCTCTTCTCCTTCTCGCACATCTGTTTCCACCAGTAGCATAGTTTCCAGTACCATGCTGGTATTTCCCAGTCCTCAGGAATGACACCATCTCTTATGATCTGATTTGTTGGATCAGTGATTATCTCTATATCTCTTTCACCTGCAGCTTTGACCAGCTCTGCCACAATTCCTGAAGGACCAGCTGCTTTGCCTTTCTTCATTTTCTTTACAGCTTTCCTTACCATTTCTTTGTCAATGAAAATGGCTGGTCAAGATACTGATTCTACCTCTCCAAGATTTTTTCTGTCCCAAGAAGACTGTCTGTTCAGCAATCTCTCATAATAGCACTTCCAGGCATTCTTCTTTTCAAGTTCACTTGTTGCAAGTTCTCCATCATCATTCCTGATACACTTTTCTCCAATAATATCCTGATTAGTCTTGGTTATCTGCTTAGCTATCTTGAATACTTCATCTCTATGCATTATGTCTGGAAACCTTCTTTTCTCAGCATCCACCTTTGCTTTGCAGATTGCTTGCCTAGCTGCTCTCTTGGCCTCCAGGTACCTTTCTCTTTTCACTAACCCCTTTTTCCATTGACTCCACAGCCTTCTCTTCTCTTTCACATAATTTTCGACAGAAGTATTCCACCACCATGTCACTCTATGACATGGAGGTACTTTTGTCCAGCCACGTGGTGGCTTTTAAAAGTGTATCCTTGATTTTCTCCCATTGCTCACCCACACTTCCTAGGTCTTTTCCTGGACTAGCAACCACAATTCCATTCACTTGATCTTCAAAGGCCTGCTTTACTTCTCCATCATTTAGTCTCCACACCTTTCTCCTTGGGATATACTTTGTTTTCACTTTATATACTTTCTTAATCATGAAGTCACAAATTACTGGCTTCTGCCGGGTCACAAATTCTTCACCAGGTATCACTTTTACATCTTGCAAATACTTCCTGTCTTTTGTCTTTACCAAAATGTAGTCCACTTGAGTCATAGCTGCCCCAGACTCATAGGTTGCCAAATGGCCATTCCTTTTCTTGAAAATAGTATTCACCACCAACATGTCCATGGCAAGTCCAAACGCTAGAATTCTTTCACCCTCCTTATTTCAGTCACCATATCCATTTGCTCCATGGACTCCCTCAAACCCTGATGCTGTTCTTCCAACATGGCCATTTAGATCACCTGCAATAGCAACAACTTCTTTCTCTGCCAGCATACCAGTGACTACAATGAGACTGTCATAGATTTCATCCTTGATTTCTTCACTCAAGCCAGTAGGTATTGTGGTGCATACACTGATATTGCCGTGAAGATTGTCTCAACTATCACCAGTTTAATCAGCATAATTCAATCACTTATGCATTTGACATCAATCACCTTGTCTATCCATTTCTCTGCCACAAAGATACCTACTCCAACTGTGCCCTTTCCATTAGAAATCCAAAACAGCTTGTATGTTGCCGTTTTTCCTTCTATCATTCTTACAGATTTCCCTCTTTATTGTGTTTCTTGGATGCAGCACAAATCAATGTGTCTTTGCTCAAGAAACTCTGCTACTTCACCAGATCTACCTCTCAAACTTCCCACATTCAGACCACAGAGTCTGAAGCTTGTCATCACTTCTTTTAGTTGATGTAGTAGCTTGATAATGGTCTGATTTTGCCTGCATTGAACAAAAGTCCTACTGTGCACGATACTTAAATTAGTTCCACTCTTGTTTATGCAGTTATGCAAGAAATCTTTGGATGTCATTTCATGATATGATGAGGCAGTGTTTTTATAGGCTGGATGGCCTTCATGACACCAACACATTAAGGTAATGGGGACCAGTGTTTTTATTGAGATACCATCCATAGGTGATTGCCATCCAAGGCTGAAGAGGGCTTCACCTGCCCATGAGAGAAAGACTATACCC
>RDPX01000222.1:690483-707392 GCA_003991215.1 Morbakka virulenta
TGCTGTTCTTCCAACATGGCCATTTAGATCACCTGCAATAGCAACAACTTCTTTCTCTGCCAGCATACCAGGGACTACAATGAGACTGTCATAGATTTCATCCTTGATTTCTTCACTCAAGCCAGTAGGTATTGTGGTGCATACACTGATATTGCCGTGAAGATTGTCTCAACTATCACCAGTTTAATCAGCATAATTCAATTACTTATGCATTTGACATCAATCACCTTGTCTATCCATTTCTCTGCCACAAAGATACCTACTCCAACTGTGCCCTTTCCATTAGAAATCCAAAACAGCTTGTATGTTGCCGTTTTTCCTTCTATCATTCTTACAGATTTCCCTCTTTATTGTGTTTCTTGGATGCAGCACAAATCAATGTGTCTTTGCTCAAGAAACTCTGCTACTTCACCAGATCTACCTCTCAAACTTCCCACATTCAGACCACAGAGTCTGAAGCTTGTCATCACTTCTTTTAGTTGATGTAGTAGCTTGATAATGGTCTGATTTTGCCTGCATTGAACAAAAGTCCTACTGTGCACGATACTTAAATTAGTTCCACTCTTGTTTATGCAGTTATGCAAGAAATCTTTGGATGTCATTTCATGATATGATGAGGCAGTGTTTTTATAGGCTGGATGGCCTTCGTGACACCAACACATTAAGGTAATGGGGACCAGTGTTTTTATTGAGATACCATCCATAGGTGATTGCCATCCAAGGCTGAAGAGGGCTTCACCTGCCCATGAGAGAAAGACTATACCCCACCAGTCCTCAAACTGCTATGTCATGCTTGAATGAGACCAAGCATGGTCCTTGGGGAAAGCATGGTCTTCAGGGAAACACAAAAATAAACAAATACACAACTATGACTACAGTTTTTATTGTCAATAATGACGTTACTAAAAACTTGTGTGCATTAAGGAAAAACCCAGGAATTTTCTTGCTACCTTTCTTTCTGGAGTGTACCATGTACTTTGTATCTTTAACCTTACCCTCATTCAATGTACATTAAACTGACACAAATTTATCATTCATGAATGAAAATACAATGATCACATATGAAATCAAGATGGTAGCATTTGAGCTAACTCACTCACTATTTATTTGCCCTCTTACATGACTGTGATGGTTCATATTGTGCAGACAGCCACCCAAGGTTTTGCTATTACACTAAGTAACAAAAAGTACTCATTATCTAGTCACTCAATCACAGTGTGACCACTGTTTAAGAGCAGTTTGGAGACACTGATCCTTAACTTTTGTAGCCAACAAATTACTTAATGTAAGGGCTTTATCACATAATGAGTCATAAGCTTTTTCTGGGCTATATTTTGATAGATATTTCTTCCATCTTCAGGCTACTTAAGTGACTAGATTCAGTTGCTTTATACCTTGGCAATGTGGACTTGTGTGCAAACATTGATTGAGAATATGATGACACCCAAACATCATATTCACAATGGAGAAAGAAGAAAGAGAAATAACTTTCTAGTTGTCCTAGTAAAGAGACAAGGAGATTGCAGCATTTATGCTACCATCTACAGGAAACCAACTTCACTGACCAGTACCTGAATAATGAGTCACACCAGCCATATCTCACAAAAGTGTCATCACCAATCTATTTGGAAGAGCAAGAAGCATTATTTCCAACCTATATGACCTTAGAAAAGAAGAAAGACACTTTCAGAAGGTTCTCTTAAACAATGACACTAAGGATGTCCAGAGAGCCTTACACAGAACTACAGAACCTAATATAATGAAATGGAACCTCTGAAACATATGTCTGCCTTATATAAGGAACATCAGTGAGCACCTAAAATGAACTCTCCAATAACACAATATTCAGTTCTCCTTCTTCACTCTTCTTCTTCAGCCTTTATCTGACGTTTGTCAGGTTGGCCACTTGACACCTTTTTCTCCACTTAACTTGGTCTTCCCAATCAGTTCTCCTTCTTCACTACATTCACCTTAAGGAAGATTCTGTCAAAAGCATAGTACACAGTCCCACTTGAAGAAAGGAACAATGTAGTTTCCAGACCACAATGTAAGGCCTGTCCTGCCTTCTACATTGATGAATCAAAGCATTCCTTGGCTCAACAGAAAAAAGAACACCAGATAGCTGTTCAAAAAGGTGACAGCAAGAATCATGAAATAGCTAAACACTACTGGACACAAGATCACACCTTTGGCTATGAAAATAAAAGGATTATGGTCAGGGAAGTCAACAAGAAAACACAAAGAAAAAAAAGAAACAATCCTTTTCCTACAGCACTGCAATCACATTAACAGTATATCCTGAAAACAACTTGATCCCTGTCTACACATAGGTCTGCACTGCCAAGGTATAAAACAGCTGTACCTAGTCACTTTGGTAGCCTGATGATGGAAGAAGCATCTCTCAAAACATAGCTCAGAAAAAGTTCATGACTCGTGACATGACAAAGCCCTTATGTCTATGGGTTCCTCTGAGTCCATAAAGTTCAGAATTTTCAAGATTACTAAAATATCATCAATACTTTAACCATCACAAGCATAGCCTGGTTGTAGTGCATTGGGAATATGAATTATCCCTGAATATATTGTTTAAACTTAGTCATACTTAGTTGCACTGGTCAGTATTTTTGTTGGCCTCATATAAACACCAAAAATTTCAAAATCACAAGCAATACTTGTACAGTACAGCAATAAGATGTAATAGTATAGCTAAATAAATTCTACAAAATAAAAGCTCATACTACATACCTTTGGAGGTATGAAACCCAGGATTCCTCACACCTCTCCCTACAAAATAAAAATTAGGCAATTCAGTATTTTTATAAAAAAGCAAATTATATATTATGCATACAATGGTGTGTCATATTGGTCACATGTGACTATACATCAGACCACTGGCACATTACCATTGGCTTAAGTCCAATGTATTCATAATTTTGGACCAAATGCCTGACCTTATGGAGTTGGGGCTGATACTGCTGTTGAATCCCACAAAAACTTACGACAAATTTTTGTCAATTAACAGATTACATTAAATGTTACTTTTTGCAAAATAAAGAAAAGAATACTTCAAAAAATGATGATCTACAAGTGCACAATTGGTGCACATTATGAATGTACACTTAAATTTCAAAGTTTTGAGTCAAATAAAATAAAAATAAAAACAAAAGGTCATCTTCTGGATTAGGAACTGTTTCCAATAACAACTTATGAGTTAATTGTGAGGTCAATCCACTTGAATTTAATATACACTTTTCCATTTAAAACACTTCCAATGCTTTCCTACGAGCGGGTAGTTGTGACAAACTGTAAATTCTTTACCTGTTAAATTTTGGGCATTTCATGATTTCAACGACAATAATTTTTTTGAACGAGTAGGTGTATAAGTTTAATTTTGTTTGTCTGCAAGTTCGCTTTACATAATCTTCCCAATTATTTCTTTCAAATGTTTGACATCATATCATCACAGCGACATAGGTCTCTTCCCTGGTATACGTACCACTTCATTTGTTTTCACATACGTTATCTTTACAAACTGGAGGTGTAAATGGTAACATCTATGCAATTCTTCATATACTTCACAACTCACAACAATGGCCTTACATTTCTCTTTTACATGGAACCTGTTACTACATCTGTTAACAATAGTAATGTTAATCCAATTTTATAAATCACACTGTGTGAAAAGTAAGCGCCTTGAAAAATGCTTTAGTTTTAAATTTGACTTTCCACATTAAATGCCGATGCCCAGAAAAAAATACTTAAAAAAATATATCTACCTAATAACTCAATTCCAAAATTTATGACCAAGTGTTGTGTTTCGGTACTGTGATCAACAAGCTTATTGCAGAGATAATTTAATTTATTTGTATTTTATGATAAACAAATAAAACTTTAAAATAAATTTCACAACAAGTGAATTAATATCGAAAGTCAAACCTCAATTAAAACAATTGACGTTAACTTACCTTTATAAAAGTTCTTGTTTCCATCTTTTCCCGTTAGAACACGTCTTCTTACTCCAAAAAGAATCCGCGTGAGTAGCATTTTCACTAATAGATAGCAAGACAATAACTTATTGCATATTCTGTAAAATGTTTAAGTCACAACTTTACATTTCAGTGAGAATCATTGTCGAAGTCATTCACAACCATTCAGATAAATTTACTTCAATGGCGGTGACTATAGGCATGAATTCTGCACTGGCATTCGGATCACTTGGAATTTTGAACCAAGTCGAGGTTGAATTCAAAATCTGTTTCAAATAAATGAACCAACAATGAGCATATATTTCTCTGACAATATATTTCGGATTTTTTAAATCCATCTTCAGGTCTAAAAGCAATAAAAGAAAAAGTTTAAAAACAGTTAAAAAGTATACATCTGTACAAAAATTCCATCATCTATATCGCACTGCATAATACATATAATAAAATCACATACGCAAAGTATCACAGGTAATTAGATTTTAATGACCAACGATCTACTTCTGTATTCATCTTTTGTGTTTAGACACGGTTTGATGTTTTCAATATGAAGAGCCACGAGAGTCATTAAATGATAAATTGATTTTGAAGACGCGCACAAAATCGTGACGTTATCCATTGTAAGTTCACAATTGCAACTTTTCCCGTGACCAGCTACTGGACCATTACGTTTATGTTCCTTAAAACGACTTTGCAAATGTCGGCTCGTTTGCCCGACATAGCACGCACTATAACGTGGACATGTAATCTGATAAACAATGCCGCTTTTGAAACATTTCTCGACCGATGGTTTTAACGGTGGTAGCACAGATTTCAACTTCTTTAATGTAAACACGATTCTACAGGGTGCCTTAATATTAATTAAGGACCTTTCAAACTTTTCAGACAATTTCCCACGATATTGCAAGAAAATCAACTTTTCCTCGTCTTTTTCTTCTCCTTCGACATCATCATTACTAGAGCTCTCTGCCTGTTTACCATTTTCAACGATCTTACACAGTGTGTTCGCAATAATTGGTTCGTAGAACGCTGGTGGATACTGGTTCTTTTCTAATATCGACTTGGCCTTTTCAACACTTTCATGGAAATTTGACCAACTGCTGCAGGCACGATGAATTCGGTGAATCAACCCCGATACAACTGAGTGTTTGTACTTTTGGGGGGCAAGCGAATGAAAATTCATGGTAAGTCCCGTATCCGTAGATTTGTTGTACCAAGTTGATGATAGCTTTGTCCCATGGCGTACAATTTTCATGTCCAGAAATTCAAAATCGTCCCCATTTCCCAATCTCATCGTCAGATCAGGTTGGCATGGTGTTTTTAAACCCAACACCGCAGGTAGGGAAGAGAAACACCCAATTTGAGGTTGATTCCAGTAAACAGAGAGGTTTGTTAGCATGCAAACATGTGTGATCGGAGCAAACCAAAGCTGCCTTTAGAATTGCTCGAAACCACTGCAAATGGATTATAAGAAATGCTAAAGAGTCGTATGCCCAATCTAGAATTAGTCCAGAATTGTTGAGCAAAGATTTGGCTCTCGAGAGTTTTGGAGGGTAACAAAAAAAGTACTGAACAGATGTAAAACCTCTATTCCAGCCATCATTAACGGCCCTGAGGTGACTTCCTCAGCTTCTGACAAGGCAAAGCTTTTTGCAACTACATTTGCTTCAAATTCCACCCTTGACGATCAACGCCATCCACTTCTAGAATTTCCCCATTGACTGAAAATTCACTACGCGATATATATTTAGCTGTCAGAGAAGTTGTCAAACTTAATAAGGACCTTGATTCCAGCGAGACAACTGGTCCTGACAATATTCCAGCCATTGTCCTCGAGAATCGGCTGCCGGAACTTGCTCCAATCTTTACAAAGCTATTCAATCGTTGCTTAAAAGAGAAATGCTTTCCACCTCCTTGGAAAATTTCATCAGTCTGCCCAGTATTCAAAAATAGTGGGGACCAGTCATCTTCATCTCAGTATAGACCAATCAGTCTCCTTAGTGTCGTTAGTAAGTTGTTTGAATCCATGATAAACCAAGCAATTGTCAATCACCTTATCAAAAACAATCTACTTAGTGACAAGCAATATGGATTTCGTACAGCAAGATCAGCTGCTGATGTGCTGACTGTGATATCTCATAGGATCAGTGAATCTCTTGATAGGGGCTTTGTTTCTACGGCAGTGGCTCTTGACATATTAAAAGCCTTTGATAAGGTCTGGCACAAAGGGTTGATTCACAAACTTGCTAGCTATGCAATATCTGGCAATATCTTCTCAACAATCAAATCCTTTTTCTCTGATAGGTCTATAAAATAGTTGTTAATGGGCAGAAATCTGAAGCACATTGTATCCTCGCCGGTGTTCCTTAAGGTTCTATTCTAGGCCTAACTCTCTTTTTGATTTTCATGAATGATCTTCCAAATCACATTCTGAGATAATTTGTTGACATCTATGCAGACGAAACAACTGTTTTTGGCTGCAACTCGAAGAGCATTGGTGATCAGGGTCTTGCGAATTTTCCTTCTTCTGACCTGGCGTATATAGTGGAATGGGGAAATAACTGGCTTGTTACTTTGAACACCTCTAGAACCAAGCTTCTCTCCTTTCACCACCGCCAACGTTAAGATCCTAGTTTTGCTTCAGCTGAAATGAATTGCTCTCTTCTTGAAGAAGCCCATTGCTTTGATAAGCTACTAGGACTGACTTTCACCCCTGATCTAAAGTTGAATATTTACATCCAATCTGTTGCTAAGGTTGCTGGTAAAATGGATGGATCTTTCTACCGCTCCAGAATGTATCTGACGCCTGATGCAATCCTGTACCTGTACAAAAGCCAGATATGCCCTAAGATGGAGTACTGTTGCCACATCTGGGGAGGTGCTGCCCAGAGCAATCTTTTTTACCTTGACAGAATTCAAAATCGACTTCGCAATCTTCTTGGAGTCCCTTTTAAAATCATCATCCACCTGTCAGTCTATCCATCTCAATAACCCTCATGTTCGAGTGGCTTTTAGCCTTGATGTGTGGTGACACACTAGTACATAACAAAAAACAAACAAAAAAAAACAATTGAGGAATCTCATCTTAACAAAAAATTCTACTTAGCTAACATGACATTATTCCCCCACGATCAGGGGCGGAAATAGCACCTGTGAGTTGAGGAATATTTTGTTTCTGCATCAAAACAGGAGGAAAATGACAAAACGGTTTAAACGAGGTAACACGAAACAGAGGTGAACATCACAAGAAGCAAACAGATGTTTAAAGTCAAATTTTCTGTTTTGTCTAGAGGAGACTTGTTATTTGCATTCGTTCTGAATCTCAGCAAGAAAGCTACTACATGTTAGCTTAAATATGTAACTTTATCGTGTCTTTCTATTGTAGACATATAATGTTGCTGCATGATTTCAATTAGCTTTTATAGTGGAAAGACCACAAAAAAAGCAATCTTCCACCACCAATTTATATCATCTCTAAAATCATTGTGTTATTAGTATTTATTATTATTATTATTATTCCTTAGCTTTTTAAAAATGTTTATTGCTTTTTTACTTATGTCAAGTTTTCCTATTTTTCAGATTTGTTTCTACGTCTTAACATTAGTTTATATCCTGTGTCCATTGAAATACAAAAACCTACTTCCTTGCTTTCCTAGGGGTGTAATTTATTTGGGGCTGAGAGGATGAAGCTCCTCAAACTTTTGGACAAGTGCCAAAACATCTAACATAAAAAAAAATTCTTCGTTTGATAAATAATGAAGGCTTCTTGTCGATACCCTACGTCAGGCTGTACGGAAAAAAATTATAACATTAGTAGTGTAATTGATGCCCAGCTAAGCTGTCAAAACACTCAGATGTTTGCGATGTAATGAAAACTCTCTAGCATTTTTACAAAGTTTAAAATGTAATGCACTGTAGCTTGGCGTCTATGAGCCTGGTTTGCCTAGTCAAAGAAAAATCCCAATTTGTTTGAATGATAAGTCTGACTGGGTAATGATGATGTTGATGATGACGATGCTGCTGCTGATGATGGTGGAGCAGAATACGTCACTGCCATTGATTCTTTGACACTATCAATAGAATAATGGTTTGATCAACGTGACTACAAATAACATATTTTCCTTGAGCAGATGCTCATTAAAGGCGCTTCTGAGGAAGACCTTGAAGAACATATGATTTATTTTAAAGAAATGCCAGACAATTATGTATCCTATCTGTTTTAAATCACCTGAAAATCTTGAAAAATTCTTTTAAAAAGTGCCTTCTGACAAGTAACAACATTTGATCAATCAACTCAAAAAGCTGAGTGGAGGATAAGAGTCATTGTTGGACCAGGTTTACAAATTACCATATTGTCTTCGATCAGTGCTGAAAGCAAGCACTCGGTTGGCTCAATGAGAGGAATCAAAACTTATTTAAAAAACACTGACACATAATAGATCAAATCATTTAATGTTCTTAGGTGTCCATGTTGAATAACTTGACAATGATGATCTTATATGTGTATCAAATAAATGCATAGATACTTCAGAGACCAGCAATATTTGCTCGAATGTGAAAAATTATAATTATTGTTTGTTCTCATTGTTTGAAATTTTTTGATGGAGCTAATTTTTTAAAAAATAGTTGCCTTGAATTACGCTTTAATGATGATGATGGTGGTGGTGGTGGTGGTGATGATGGAGACGATGATAGTGGTTATAAAAATAATGTTGATAAGTCTATATGAATAACTAAAGCAGATGCTACTGAAAGCTAACTCGGAAAACAGACGCTTGGATGTTGACTGGTCAAGAACCTTGTGTAACAAAATACTTTTTTCAAAAAAATGCAGCCCAAGTGACTATTTGGCCTATAACTGAATTCTTTGAGTTTTGGGTGTTTTTTAAGGGCGAGCAAGTATAACTGCGCTTCTACATCTTTTTATTTTCCTTGTTCTTGTTCTTGGACGATTTATCTTTTCGTTATAGACAATTTACATAATAAAAGACTAGTCTTTAATGCGTGTCCTGTACGCGTGCTCCATTGTGTAATAGAACAATAAGTTGGTCAATTCTGAAACTGAGTTGAAAGTAGACCTAATGGGAACCCATCCATGTATTAAGTGAAGTTCAGGGGATTTTTTATAGAAACTTCTTTGCTCAGTAATAAAATAAAATGAAATGAATAAAATACTAGGTTCGCCTTGCAGACTGAAGGTTTTTCAGTCTTGTTTTAATATTTTTCTGTCAGTTGTCTCGCGTTATCAACTCAGCCATAACCTGTCCTAAGCCAGGCTGAGAAAGGAGGAAGGTTAGGGAGAAGTTAGTACAGTCATCCTGTAAAAACCTGAAAGACTACAGAAACAGCAAGAAGTAGCCATTTCGGTCAAAAATCAAGGGGTGACACAGGACGTTGAACTTTTTCGAAAGTATGCCTGGAAGGAACTCGAAATGATTCTCCCGAGGTATCTTCGATGTTTATGATCTAAAAGAAAGACGCATTGATATAGAGAATGCCCCTACGCTAGCTGATGACTCTTTTTGATAGCTTCTCTAAGCTGCTCGATGTCCACAGGAAGGATTTACTGTAAGTGAAAAGAGTCCTCGCGTTATCTCAATTTGGACGGAGCAAATTAACGTTCGTTGAAGTACTGCCTCAGCATCAATTGATAAAGGCAATAGTTTGACATCTTACAATACCTCTCTTGAAATGAATTGACTCAAAGTGTTAATTCAGGCCAAATCTCAAATTATCCAAAAATGAATTTACATTTGGTCTTATATTGAGAAATTGATTTTTACATATCAATTTTCTTAGTAAGACACCTTACACGGAGTAGGAACCCCGCCACTTTCGAGAAACGAATTTTCTGTAACTATTATTGACTATTTCTTGTTTTGTTATTAGTTCACAGTCGGAGATATCACATATTTACAGGAAAGGGTTATTAATTCTCTCGGGGGTTGAAAGATTAGGTAGTGAAATACAAGAATAAACTAGGATCAGAACTGAAGGAGTGATCTGTTAATTTCTGAACTAAATTAACCGTGGGCTGGGCTGTGGTATGTGTCCTCAAAATTTCAAGTCATTACTTCAAAATTTTATTTCCCTTTTTGTGGTTGATAACCATGCAAAGCATTATGTTGCTAAGCGTAAGGAATTTTGAAGAAACCAAAAGGGAAAAGGGTCAGGCTAAGATACTGGAATTGACCATGTACTCAAAACATTCAAATTATAAGATGGAGAAAAGCCCTAAAAAGCCCTCAAAAGCCAAAGAGTTCCACAAAGGATAAAACTTAATTCATAGAAGGAATAATTGCAAAAAGAAAGAATCAATTGTATAAGGATAAAGACGTTGAAAGGAGTCGCACAAGATGCAACAAACTGAGCTGGTATCAAAAAGAAAGGCTAATTATAACATTAAAATATCTACAGAAATCATTAAAACAAGCCACAATTTGATGTTGAGGCAAAGGTTGAAGGGTAACAGCAAGATTGGGACCTATCAACCAACAAAATTTGTCCTCATTCGATACAGAATATGAAAATGAGATGAGAGAGAGGGCCTGTTCAGTGGTAATTACAGGACTCCATGCAACGGAGACTGGTAGATTTATAGATACAAGATGCTCTCAGGCGTAACGTAATCTCTAGCCCTATAGAACTAAAGAACCAACCCTTTTAAGAAGTAGAATTACCAACAGACTGAATATAAGAACCCTCAATTAGGTCTCCACAAAATGACAAATCAAGCAGCGTCGTTGATGAGCACTACTGAAGGGTTAACATCACTCCTACTCTCTCATCACTCCTACTCTCTCACTCCTACTCACTCCTACGTACTACTCACAAGGGTTAACATCAAAGTAATTGTGCGTGAACATTGGAGAAAAAATAAAGTACTTTCAATTTGACGATATCATTCGCATTTTGGCTGCATTGAAAGAAATCAACTACTTCCTTTCTTATTATCCGACAACCTGAAAGTCAGACTCCAAACCGTCCGCAAGTTTCACTTATTCCCACGGAGTTGCCTTGTAGCCAATGCTAGAGTACAAGGCAGTGTCATCAGCATAGGTGGTAGTGAACTGAAGTTACCATAGACGTTACCATAGCTGTAAAGAAAGAAGAGATTTGAGCTAAGAATAGAACTTCAAGGAATACCAGC
This sequence comes from Morbakka virulenta, assembly GCA_003991215.1. NCBI lineage: Eukaryota > Metazoa > Cnidaria > Cubozoa > Carybdeida > Carukiidae > Morbakka > Morbakka virulenta. The sequence goes on from RDPX01000222.1 coordinate 701,617, forward strand.
GTCACTAGAATACTCGCCGGATGTAATTCTACCCAGTCTGCCCCGCTTTTCACAATCTTGGAAAAAGGAATTAGTTATACCATCTATTTAACCAACACCTTAACCAGAAAGATTTTGAATCAAGCCAGCATGCCGAACCTTCTTGAATATCGAAATACCAAGATTTATAGCAGAAAAATGTCAAATGGTCACCAGTGGAAAGATGTCTTCGAAATCCATATTGGTTATCAATACCAAGACCTAGGATCTAGAAGAATCCCCCCACAGCAATGTTGATAGGTCTTTCAAAGACCTTATCAATGACAGAAAATAGAATTAGAGCTTGATATTTGCTAGAATCAAATGAATTGCTTGCATTCTTGAGAACAGAGACAACATTACAAACTTTTCAGGAAGACGGAAAGCAAAATTCTGATAGACAACTACTGAAAAGTTTGGATAGTAAGAAAAACATCTCAAAAGCACACTACATAAAAACAACTACCAAAACCTAATCTGGAGCAAGACCTTTAGTTTGTTCAAGCCCATAAATAACTTTTCAACCAACTTTGGACTTTACGATAAGAAAGTCCAAAATCTGATCAGTTTTTGAAGGCAACTCTGGCAAAGAGAATCAGTGTCACTTAGAGAAGAATTGGCAGGAAACAATCTAACATAGAGATCACCATTTTTCCTAAAAGACTTAGAAGCCAAGACTTAAAAAGAATGGCCGTAACATTTACAGTGACACCAACAGGAACAGAAGATGAAAAAGGAGATAAACAGAACCATCAATGACATTATCAATGACAGAAATTCGAGTTTGCAGTGGCTGTTGAGACAATAGTTCAGCTGGACTTTTTCCTGTCAAACTATGTGGCATAGCTCTGTAATACAGTAGATACTTATACACTTCTTCCTTGGGATCTTTGCCATCAACAATTGCCGTATGTGCAACCTTTTGCAATATGCGTATAAAATTTTCAGCCAATTCGTTCGTTTTGGGGAGTTTAGCTGTAACGTTATGGTAAAAAAAATCACATTCCTTTGCAAAAGTTCTCATAGCGTCACTGTTAAACGGAGGTCCTTTGTCACTTTTAATTTTTTTCGGGATACCATGTGTACCAAAAATTCTATCTAACTTGGACAAAAATGCATCACCAGCAGTGTATTCAAGTATTTCCACTTCAGAAAATCTAGAAACCACTCATCAATGACCAAGAAAAATAGGACTGTCCTTTGGGGCCTTCAGAATCAATACCCAAGTATTGCCATGGTCATTCTGGTAAGTCAGATGGTTTATCGGGTTCATTAGTATTGGTTGGTGTAGGTGATTGACATGAGATGCAACTTTAACCAAACTCTTCAATCATTTAGTCCATTTTCGGGAACCACTGTGGCCATCACTTTGGTCAACCTTTGATGTCCAATATGACCCAATTCGACAACATCTTCTTGAAAAGCATTTGAAATGACAATACGATCCCCACGTATTACCAATTATTTCGCAATCGACAACTCCCTGAACACCTTTCTGGACAGTAAGAGTTCCGTACAGTTGTGTGGGATGTACCCTTTGTATAAATGCAATATTTCAGCTTGGACATTACATTACTTTCATTCCTGGCTTATTGCAACACCTCAAGTGTAATTGCGTCGAGAGGATCATTATCAATAATGGTGGTATTGAAAATTTCAATATCTTTTTCTTCTTCTTCAGGTACATCTTGTAGTGGATGGCTACTGTTGTGCTCTTCCCAGGTCGATATTCCACCCTAAAGTCAAAACTTTGAGCAGAGTTTATGACGCTCAATTCTATATGGCCCTTGTTTTTGTTTGTTATTATACAAAGACACTAGAAGTTGTTGATCGGTAACAACCACAAACGGATTCCTATACAGATACATTCTGTTAGAAATAATATCAAATTTGAGGGCTAAACTTTCTTCTTCAATTTGAGAATATCTTTTCTCTGTTTCTGTTTGTGTGCAGGTGGTGTAATTAACTGGTTTCCAATGTCCAGTTTCTTCTTCTTTCTGAAATAATGTTGCCGCAATACCTTCAGGTCCTCTATCTACTATTAATTCAGTTTCTCTTCCTTGTGTCCAATATGTGATAACCAGGTCACTAGTTAAGGCGTTCTTCAACAACTGGAACGATTTTTCACATTCATCAGTCCAACAAAAACGTGCATTTTTCTTCGACATTGCTCGCAACGGGGCAGTAACAACACTATTAGTTGGTTCAGAGTCAAACAGGAACACTGGATTGCATTGGCACATTTGGAGAAATTTTTTCACATCCAAAATCAACCTTGGTGTGGCTTTCGTGTGAATTACTTCGAATTTTTTTAGGATCCGGTTTTATCCCAAATTTGTTGAATACGAATCCAAAAAGAGGTTGCTTCTTTCAAATCAAAACAACATTTAGTTTTACTTAACGTTACATTGTGAGTCAATAGTCGATCAAAAAAATCAGCGCAAATTTTCAAGGTGGTCTTCTTCTGACATACCGTTTATCACAACATCATCATGAATTTGAATAACTCGTTTAAGTCCTTTAGGCTGTGGCGAAACCTCTCCTTAAATTCCTGCGAAGCCGGCCCAACACCTTGTACTAATCGTTTAATTCTAGAGAGCCCTTCTGAAGTGTAAAACGTTGTCAATTCTCTTGACTTTTTTCCTAGCTTCATCTGGTGAAATGCGTGTCCAAGATCTATTTCACTAAAACATGTAGCTCCATTAAGTTTACGTCTAAGTTCTTGAATAGTAGGAACTGGAAAATGTGTCGACCTACTGTATGGATTAACATTCGTGATCCTTTTGTGTTCAAGGGTAGAGTCTAATGACACTTCAATGACGTCATTAGTTTTAAGGAATTGTAAGTATTTCGATAAATTTTCTTGATAACCCAGAAGTACTCGCCTCACTTTTTGAACTACCGGTTTGATTGAGAAATTACCCCACTTTCCAATCGCTTTGAACAGGTCATCATATTCTTTAACTAACACTTGAACAGGACCTTCTTCTTGAGAAGTCTTACTAATTCTATTAACAGTTCCTTCCGGGTCTAGATGCAAAATCGCAATTTTTTCGCTGCAACTGATCCAAGTAATGATTAGATTTTATGTTTTTTGACAATATATACCCATTCATTTATGGATTTACCGCCCTTGGCTTGCAAGATAACATAAGCACGACCAACAACATCAATTTCAGTTTGAACTCCAAATGGACGAAGTCTTACTTTTGTTTTCTTTAATGATGCCATTTTTCTTCACTTTCTGGTACACTTTTTCAAACAGAAGGACTTCCTCACATCCAGAGTCAACTCCTATGTCAGTTTCTATTCCATTTATAGTATTGACACTATCTCCTCATCTTTTACATTTTTGTATTCGATTTTATTTACTGAAACTGCTCGTCCAGCCACTTGATCGTCATCACTACTTTCTCCCCCGTCTGATGCTGTTACATCAGTGTCTTTGGTATCTTTAATTTGTCTGACTTTACCAGAACAGACCTTAGCATGCGAAAAATGTCCCTTTTTCGAACAAGCCTTTCAAGTTTTTCCTTTAGCAGAGCATTTTCCTTTTTGGTGTGCTTAAAGCTTAGCATATCCACAAAAATCGCACAGTGACTGCTGTTGATTGGGATTGTGCTTACCTAGAGTTTTTGCCATTTTCCTTTGCAGTGGGTCATATCGAGTGTTCATGCAATTAACTGATTCGTTTTTTTTCATTTTATTGGCCTGAAAACTACTACTCAATTCCATAGTGGTACCTGCTTTTACAAAATCATTATAAATCGGGCTTTCAGACAATGCTTTCTTTCCTAATTTGCTATTCGTCGTCTGTATAACCATTGCATCTCTTGCTGCTCTTTCAGGAGTGTAATTATAAAACCAACATCGATTGGCTTGTTCCATTACTTTTGGGCACCATGATCAAAACGATTGACTGCCTTGTGACATTTCACAAAATAATTTATATACTGGGTAAATATAATTAATTTGTGCCGCTAACGCGTCTTTGATTTCCTTGACTGATTCATCAAAAGTATCATTTGCCGTAACTTTACCTTCATGTTCAAATAGTGTTACCATAACATCACCTCCCCATATTTGTAGACAGGATTTCTTTTTCGCATCACCTTTTACGTCTGTAGTAGTAAACACTAGCTGTGCTCTTTTAATGTACTCGTCTAAATTTTCCAATGTCTTGCTCTTTTTTTCATTTTTCGAGCGCAGTATATACTCCTTCCGCCATATCGATTCAAAGCGGAGATTCGAAAAATGCCGACGTACAACCAATAACAGCCGGGAGAGATTTAGAGTTGATACACTAGCCTATTTTCGATAAGTTGCGGAGTTGAATAATCACGACAAATTCACCAAACAGCGAGATCAGTTCACTTAGTCTAAGAAAAAAACACACGTTGTGTTGTCCAACAGCTTGATCATAAAATGGTCACAAAATCCACCCACTCGAATGAATTCATTCACTTTTCGTCGCCAAATGAAGTAGTCAGTAACCACACAAGTATTTGCTTGGGTTTCCATATCTTTTCATAATAAATAAAACACAACCAGTGACTCAAAGTGTAGAACATACAAACACGTCTTTCCTCGTCTGTCAGTCCCCTTCTAAAAGGCCTTTGCCTCGTTTAGTCCCAAGTATGTACAAATTTACATTTCTATATCACATTATTATCTTACAGATTCTTCCTTTTGGTACAATGCATATCGACAGTGGTCAGGTAGTCATGGAATGGCAATGTGCTCTTTCCTTACCCATCCTGAATAGTGTAATCCCTTGATACTTCGTACCTCTTCCTCCTATCCATTTGCCTAAAGTAGACATCCAGATTATACGTCATCTTCCTCTGCTCTTCTTTCCCTCCATCTTAACAGTCAGTCCTAGGTTCTTCAGCTCATTTTTTCTTAAAGTGTGTCCGACAAACCTTATCTCCCTTCTCCTTGCCTCCAAGAGTAATTTTGTACCTATTTCAGGCGTGTTCAATACGTCTTTTTTTTCGTCATCCTGCCTTAAATTCGTCTAAAGAAACACATATCACACCTCTCCAAACTCCTTTTTCCATGCCATGTAATTGTCTAAAGGGATGATTCAAAAAGTACGTAACGGTAAGGGGGTGGGGGGTGTCTGTCCTTTTCGTGACTAACCGTTACGAAAATTTCGAGTGGTAGGGGGTGTCAAGCTGACTACGTTACGTAACATCAAAAAACTTTAAAAAGCACGGTTTTTAACAATTATTTTTATAATATTGATAGACAGGGTGAATCATTACATTATATTGTAATAACATCTACGAGAAATCACTCTAAATTGAATAGAAAAGAAGAGAAACTGGTGCGAACTCTCATAACGCTGATTATATCTGTTGTTTTGAATAAAATTCTTTACGTTACGTAATTTTCTTTTGTTATCACAACTTTCGAATGTAAATGGAATGTTTCAATGAGATCATTGCATTGCATGTTTATTTGTGATGTGTTTGTTTCGAATTTCGAAAACATTTTACTTTAAGTAAAATCATCTCGCGTGTTTAATATAAAGTTGAATAAATTCTTTGACAACGCTGCTTGTCGCAGAGAAACAAGCATGACTGATAAAAAAATTGATATGGAAGATTTATTTGACAAATTTTTGACAGCATTTAAGCAAACTCACGTCTGTGTTAATGGGAAACAAGCACAGATAGAATGTTCAAATCTATGGCGCGAAATAAAGAAAGGAAAAGACAATGTTTCAATAAAATCTGAAGCACAAAAACTCATA
>RDPX01000222.1:709679-744515 GCA_003991215.1 Morbakka virulenta
CCTTGAAACCCGATCGAGCTGCAAAAAAATTTCCTAAAGGAATACCATATGATTATTCCTGTCCATCTGTAAAGCAAGATGTGATTAAAAGGCGAGTGTGTTCCAAGTGTGGTTTATACTTTTCGTCCCTTAAAGCAAAGTCAATTCATGGAGGTATTTGCAGAATAAACGAGGGGCCTACTCAAAATGAAACCGAGCGAGTGCGACCATTACGAATTGCTTCCCGTCGGCAACGGGGACTGTTGTGTGTAATGGCCTTTAAGAAATGGAGTGGGTTGCGATGGACGACATTGATACTGAAGCTCTTAAAAATTCAGAAAATGTGGATGAGGCAGAAAATGACTTTGGTACTCCAATAATTGACACCAACGATATAGACCCAATCTGGTCTGACGCAACTGAAGACTGAGTTTTTTTGTACTTTTTTGCGTTTTATTTACTGATCTGACCTGTTGAACTTGGTTGCATTGTTTTGTTCTAGTTTATTCGTTTAATATTAAGCAAAAGTTATATTGTTGTGTTAAAAGCGTGTCATTAATGATCCATTTAGTACCATATATCTATCCTGCACTATGCTGTAATTCTCCTTATTTTAGGGTGGTGTCCACGTAAAAAACGTTACGTAACAAAGAGGGGGGTATCAGCTAAAACGTGACATGCCGTTACATATGGGGGTGGGGGGTTTAAAATGTCCTTTTTCTGCGTTACGTACTTTTTGAATGACCCCAAACGTCATTAACACAAATCATCACAGGGTATCGACCAACAAATAATCCATTGTTGGAAAAAAATTATTTTTGAAGAATGTGGAATTCCTACCCTGTACAGAATCCCTCAGTCGCATGTTGTTGTTGTGAAGGTTGTGTCATGATGTCCACACTTGCACCACAAGAACACATTTGTTTTCAACTTAGTTTATACAAGTTGGAGAGGGAACTTACATAAAGACTCTTGAATTAAGATGACACGACCTTTGGGTAAGTACTTAGCCATGTGGAGTATACCTTTACGTTGTCATTCCTGATTAGTTCGACTTTTGTTAACCTGAGAAGGTTGAAGAGTGACAGCACATCAGACTTGAGATGAATAATCACCACTTTAAGTTTAAGCCAACCTAATGTTTCTGAATTAACCCGATTTTTTTGTAGCTTTAAAAATTGTATCACTTGATACATAAATGAAATAGGCACATAAATTGCTGCAGAACTAAAATTATTTAACCCTGTCGAAAAGAAAAGCATTTCATTGTATGGTGTAATTTGTTCTCGATTTCATTGAGCAGTATTTCAAATAATGGAGTTTGAAAAAAGCTGGAGAATGAACAGCTTCACGTGGCATAAATTTATGAGTGTTTTTTAACTTAAGTCTTACTGAAAGTTTATTTCTATTGAATTGCTTAGAACACAACTGAGATTGCCTTGAAATTCCTTTAAGGTAGCAATTGGGTTTAGGGTTACAGTTACTGTGATGGTTAAGGTTAAGTTTAGCTTTGGTGTTACTTTCACAGCAAAACGTAGCTACTAATAAAAAAAACTTTAAAGTAGCCACGGATAATATCAGTACTATGACATGTTTGATGGTAAAACTTACAGAGACAACACAAATTTTGAAATTATAAATGGGATGTCAGATGTTTTACACTCTTAACAAAAACACAATAGACTGGCTCAGAAGAAGTTATAAGAATGTTTAGATTTCCTCAGTCCTGGTAGGAGTTTAACCAGCAGTTGGAAACAAGGTGTTGGATGAGGAGATCAAGAATTTTGACGAACATGGTCCCACCTCTTAATTGCCTTTGCTTTTGGGTTTACCTGAGATGGCAGTACTTTTTAGGGCCCTAATCATGGGTTAAACAAGGAGGCTATTGGATGCAGGGTTAGTGCAACTGATGATCAGTTCAATTTACCCTATTTCTGGCAGAAGTATAGTCTAACTAAACGAATGGCACAGGTAACAACTCCCAAATTTGAAGACTGCATGTAGAGAAGGAATTTGGGGGAGTTTACTCTGCTTTTTAATCTCCTGACCATTCTTCTTACTATGAGAGAAAACAATGTTGAAAATTCATACCACATTGTTTTGTATTGTGACCAACCATGCATAAAATGGTAAGCCAGTGTAAGAAATGTTCTAAAGGCAAGCAGCAGGCTGGTGATGATGGTGACGAGCAAGTGTTTTCTGACATGGAAAAAGGTATCAGGTGCAATGTTATCTCTGCCAGGTCAATATACTATGTCAAAGCCATAACAACTCAGTTCAATCCTCCATTGCATAATTTTATCATTCTTAAGCTTCCTTTGATGGCATTGGTTGAACATGTCATCATCATCANCCTGACCATTCTTCTTACTATGAGAGAAAACAATGTTGAAAATTCATACCACATTGTTTTGTATTGTGACCAACCATGCATAAAATGGTAAGCCAGTGTAAGAAATGTTCTAAAGGCAAGCAGCAGGCTGGTGATGATGGTGACGAGCAAGTGTTTTCTGACATGGAAAAAGGTATCAGGTGCAATGTTATCTCTGCCAGGTCAATATACTATGTCAAAGCCATAACAACTCAGTTCAATCCTCCATTGCATAATTTTATCATTCTTAAGCTTCCTTTGATGGCATTGGTTGAACATGTCATCATCATCATCATCATCATCATCATCATCATATTTGATTTAACATCTGTTTTACATGCTAGCATGTATTGGATGCATGAACATGTAAGAAACTGAATTTTGGGCAGTTTTCAGAGTGAAGTGAGACCCAGTAAGGAAGTGTCTCCAGTGTCTGACAGATTCAACTATTGCTTTGGCCTCCTCCACTGTGGAGTGCTTCAGCTCACTACCTTGGAAAGTGCACAAGAAAAAGGCCACTGGTCTACCCTTCTGATTAAGATTTCTACATCTGAACCATTCATTTCTACCTCAAATGAAATACTCTTGTTGATGGCAGATACAGCAGCTTGGGCAATGATTCTCTTTAAATCTTCAAATGCTTGCTTTGCTTTAGATGATAATGGAAATGATTTGCAGCTAGTTTTAGGCTTAATTTGTCAGAGAAGTTGGAACCCATTAAGAATGGTAAGAGAAAAGCCCCAGGCACCTATTAAAAGACTTTGTGTTTTGTGGCAGTGGGAGATCCAGTAAAGGCTTTATTCTCACGTGGTCTGGACTAATACAGCCATCTTCAATGACATACCCCAGTAATGGCAATCACCTGGTAGAGAAGACACTTTTACTCTCATTGAACTTAAGATTTACTTTTTGAGCAGCTTGATTAGCTGGAATAGCTGTAAGTTGGCATCATGTTCATATTAGTCTTTTCCACAGACAGTTATGTTGTCACTGTATGGAAACACAGCTTTAAGTTGGTTATCTTCAACAAATTGCATCATTTCTCTTTGGAAACATGCCAAACCATTAGTGACACCCAAGGGAAGCTAGGTGGATTGGTAAAGCCCACCCTTGGCTTCAAACACAGTGTAAGCCTTGTCATCTTCTTTTAAAGGAATTTGATGATAAGCATTCTGAAGGTCAAGGGTACTGAAGACTGTATACTGAGCTATTTAATTGATGGTATCACTGATCCTCAGTAGAGGAAAAGTGTCCAGTTGTGTGAACTGATTGATTGTCTGTGAGTAATCAATCGCTAGGCATTTCTTGTGATTGCATCCTTTGTGACAACCACTTGTGCCCAAGGGGATTGGTTTGGCTCAATAATGCCTTCCTTAAGCAATCATTCTAGTTCACTGGGTATGAAAGTCAGGTCTTCCTTACTGTATCGTCTAGACTTTATTGCAATAGGGTGGCATTGAGTGGTGAGGTTTGAAAATGGTGATGATGGTTCAATGGTCAGAGTAGTGAGACTGCATATGGACAGCGGCAGTTTTGCCTCACCATATTTGAAGGTGATGCTATCATGTTGGGACTGGAAATCAAGCCCTAAAATCAGATCAGAGCATAATCCTGGCATAACTGAGATATGGAGATCCTTACACGTTTGTCCTTGGTAGTTAATAATTACAGTGCAAGAGCCCTTGGTCTTTGTGCTTAACGATGACATTACCATGGATACCCTACTGGCTACAGGATTAACAAAGATGCCAGCAACTTCAACCAGGCTGGGATGTATGTAGCTGTCACTGCTACTGCTATCAAACAGTGCTTGTACACTCCAGTCATTGTTGACAACAACAGTTGCGGTTGACCTTTTGAGAACTGGAGGACTTCCTGTTGTGGCAAGAGTAGGTGACCAGAGTGCAGTTGAAACTTCATTGGGCTTAGAGGCCTTGCCTGACATACTTTAGCAAACTGCACTTGTTTTTGGCATTTATTGCAAATTGCATCTCCAGCTGGACACTTAGAATGGGCATGTTTAGAATTTCCACAAAAGAAGCACTTGGAATCTGTGGCTGTAAGTGTTGATTTTTACTGAACAGTGTCTTGGTTTGTTTGCTGAGTGACCCTTTTTGGTGCTGCAGCTACAGCAACAATAGGTTGAGAGGCAGAGTAACTTTCTAAACTGCACATGGCAGAGTCTAGTGTCCTGGCTTGATCACACATTGTTTTGAGATCTAGAGTTTTGTTTTCTAGGAGCCTTTTATGTGTTTGGTTAGAATGTAGATCAGAAATAAAAGTAGATCAGAAATAAAAGTATCTCATACATATTCCTTGCAATATTTGGCAGTTATAACTGATTGAAAGTTACAGTCTTTGCTAAGAGTTTTGAGAGCTTGAAGATATTCATCTAGGGTTTCACCAGCCTGTTGTCATCTAGTAGTGAGAAGGTGTCTGGCATAGATTTTGTTCATCGGTTTCACATAAATATTTTGAAGAGATTTGATGGCAGAATTGTAATCATCACATTCTTCTACATACTTGAATATGGTAGGTGAGATGAAGTTTGTCAGGACTCCAAATTTATCAAGATCATCTTCCATTAGTACAGCGAGGAAGATTTTGAAGGTTCCATAGCATTGAATCCATGATTTGGAAGCTCCAGACTGTAGAGAACTGGAGCTCTATATTTTATTGAAAATCAGATTCATTTGATTTAAAACCTTCTATGCTGGCTTTGGGAATGGAAAAGCTTTTTTCCTAAATGAATATGATTTTTTGTGCAACAAAGAACATATTTTATCTTTTGCATTTTAGATGATGTAAGCTATTGTATGTAAATGTGTCAATCAGATAAAACATTTATTTTTAGAATGAGATACAGAAACAGTCAGTTAAATAAATTGTAGGAATAGTTTAACCTACTTAAATGGCTATTAGCATATCACTGGTAACACAATGTCTCCACCGCTTCAATTTATTTACCATCAAGATGCACATTTGGAATATCGAGATTGGCATTTAGATCTCCACTCACACAGTTTTTGCAGTTAAAAGGGGAGTTTTCTGACAACCTTCCTTTTATCATGCTTCACTTTTTATGCACCCAGTACTTGCATGTAACACAAAAAATTGCTTTTTTCTTTGCAAGTCTACACTTGTATTACTAATTATTATATGAGTACAAACCATCCTAACAGGTTCTGTTAAATCTACAGGCATGTCCTTTCAGGCCATCAATCAAAACCTCAGGTTTCAGTCCTATCATGCTTACTTTGACCTAGACCAGAAAATTAGAATTATACATTTTCCCCCTTATTTGTATGGAGAACTTTCCACAAGGGAGAAATAAAAAAAAGGAAGAGTATACCATTTGGTGTTTCAGTGGTGTAGAAAAAAGGAAAAGATTGTGCCATTGACTAATACTTCTGCATATAAATTTTAAGAGCATGAATCACAAGAACAACTTCCTTGTTCAATACCCTTTGTTTCTCTACCATAACACTGGCCCACCTTGGCCTGATCTTCCCATTCCTAAGCTTAATGTCACCATGGAATCTGGCCCTGATTTTGAATCTAGATCAATTCAAATTAGTTTGGTGTATATAAGTCAGAAGAGGGAGAATGACCAGTGTCATTGACTCCTCACTCACTCACTGGTCATTTCTACTATGTTGACCACTTGCAATTGATTGAAGCTCCATCCATTTTGTCAGCTGGGGCTTGATGATATCTCTCCACTTGTATCTGTTTGTAGCCATGGTGATCTCAATGCCATGTTTCTGTATGTCTGTACCCAAAATGTCACTCCATCTCAATCTTGGCCTCCCACTGGGATTTGGCCTATCAACAATGAAAGACATTATTTCTTTGTCAAGGTGTCTTTGTCCTGTCTGTATCTGTGATCGAGCTGTCTGAGTTGGTTCAATCACAAAATGTCCTTATTATTGTGGATTTTCAGTCAACTTCTGAGTACTTTGGTGGAATGGAGTTGACTCAGTCACACTTCACAAACCCAATGGATCATGACATGATTGCAGTGCTTTAACTGAACATATCTTCTTTAGATAGTGGCCAGGTCTTGCTCCCATAGGTTAGGATACTACAAAAGATTCAGGTAGAGAAAACATCCCCACTCTCTTTCCTGTCCAAGAACATCTCCAAGATAACAAAAATCTGTTACAAGCTCAAACTCATCACTGTCTGTTTTTATTACATAAGAGATGGGATTTCTTAAAATGTGTACACATGATTGAGTTAACACTTATACCTGTCCAACACATATCACAAGGGTATTTGACAAACTTGGTCATGTGTGCATCATGCCTGGAGCTCATAACTTTGGCCTTCCCAACATTGACTTTGTTGCCCTTCCTCCAGCCCACTCTTTCATTTCTTGAGCTTTTCGTTGAGGTCTTCAAGTGTTTCAGAGGCAATGACAAGATCATCCCTATACAATAACTCCTGTGGGCACCCATCTCATAGCTGACCACAATGAATGCAGAAATGACCAAATGCTTTCTCTAGATCAATGAAAGCAAATTACAGGTTTCGTTTCATCTCCAAGTACTTTTCTTGCAACTGTCTCAAAATGAAGATAACATCTGTAGTGCCTCTGCTTGGCATAAATCCAAACTGATACTTTTGAGTACATGTTCAACAAGCTTTATTGCTTGTTCTTGAAACCTCTGTAATTTTCTCTCATTAAGGCATCTCTGTTACCTTTAAACAGGTTTATGATGAATTAAGGATGCCATTTTTTTGGAACAACACCCTCATTAACAATACAATTGATCAGTGCAGTTAGTTCTAATTGAAAAAAATCACCTGCTGCCTTGATCATTTTGATGGATATTCTTGATGGATCAGCTGTCTTGCCAGCTTTCATTTTTTTTATTGCTTTCTGTTTCATCACTTCTGTAATCTTAATTATTCCAAGGAAATTCTGCAATCAAAAGCTTGAGAATGCACTCCAACATGCCCATTCAGGACATTTCTGATAAGTAACAATTTTCCTCTGGTAGAGCACCCATCAGCCTTATCATCTGATCATAGAATTTATCCTTTTACTCAGTTAATAAACCAGCCTGGGGTGCATAGCAGCTAATGTGTTGAGAGTCATTGTTCCAGCCAAAAATCATAACTGAATACAGTGATGATTAACTCATTTGACAGAGATGACAGCATCTACCCACTTTTCTGCAAGCATTATCCTAGCACCTCCTTATCCAGCCAGGTCACCACTCCAAAATAACTTGTACTTGTTGTCCTGCCCTTCAATTTTATATGCTGAGTTATCATGCCATATGGTTCCTTGCATACAGCAAATATCCACACCCAGACATTTAAGCATCTCCATCCCTACATGCCCTATGGTACTCATTGTATTGACATTGACAGTTCCTATTTTCATGTTGCATGTTCCAGCTAGGCTAACACCCTGCTCTGGCACAAGGTTTTTGGTAACACAATCCTGAGTGATCATCACAACTTTAAATCATGATTGTAGTAGAATTTTACAGCTTGATGACATTCCTGATGCCAACCCTTTCACAGGGACTTGATGTTTTTTCTCAGACATCATTGCATAATAGTTCACCATTAACTGGAGCAACGTGCCTGTCCATCGTCAAAGGACCATCCACACAGCTACATGTTTCAGACCCACTACCATTCTTCCATTGGGTGCCACTTGAACTGCTGCTACTCATGAAATACCAGGATTTTTATCCTAAGTGTATTTTACTAGATCTGCTGTGTTCTGTCTATCTCATGCATATTAATAGGGTAACCTCAAGAAGGATGTAGCTCTTCACCATCAATGGATGATCATTCACTATGAAGAGGCTGTATTTTGCATGTCACATAATGCAGGGGTGCATGAAGACCAGTGAAGGATCCTCCAGGACCTCTACCACAATTTACTCCACCATAAGCAAATGACTTAAATCCAGACGTTAATGTATAAAACTACATAAACAGTGAAAGTGTATGTAGTTGGTAACTAGTTTGTTTGTGTTTAATCTTATGACCACCTTTGTACCTTTTTTCCAGAAGTATTTACATCCAGTGCAGGAACATGAAGATACTTCAAAGAGAAAGTGTTTTTACACCTGTTACACTGTTACTTCATACATCAGTTCTAATCATTTTTCTTCAGCAAACAGGAGAAAATTATCAATCTTACTTTATTTCATGCAATATAGATAATATAATTCTGTTTTTATTTTGTGACTTATATCTCTGCTTGTGGTTTTGGCTTTGTTAGGCTTTTTGATGTGAATAAGAATGTGAAGGGTGTGTAAAAAATCAGAACAGTTTACAAATTTTTTTCCAATGTATAAAAAGATGTCATTTTAGCCATTGATTGCATGGTCTACATGGATGCTAAGGCTGTTTATTTTCTTACCCCCAAATAGGTGACTGTAAAGAAATATATGTACATTTCTTATGGGTACATTTCATTTAAAAGAGTTTTTCTTGAATAACAAGAAATATGCCACGTCCTTTAAAATTTGATAGACTAACAACAACTGAACCAAATGTTGAGGTAGGTTGTTCTTTGAACCTAAATTTTTCTATCAATGCTTTTCATCTATACTCTGGTCTGTTCTTATCACAATACTAATTGTGAATAATAAACACCCAGCTTCCAATGTGTGCTGGTATCCACCAATAGTTCTTGGGATAGTGCTGGGGAAAAGTTATTCATTCAACAAAAGTTGAAAAAACCCAATGTTTTAACATTAACTTTAACAATTTATTTGTTGCCGTTGATTCACTATTAGTATCTTCAATTATTACTAATGCTTCCAAATATTGTTGAGAAACAAGAACATCAAGTTAAAGTATAATTTTGCCCCATTCGAATTTATTTATTCCAATCAGTCTGAGCTCCAATTGCTGGGGAAAAAAGACCTTAAAAATAAAAAAAAAAAAAAAAAAAAAAATCCCAGCATTGCATAACAACAGAGTAAAAATAGCATCAATATGTTAAACAGGACCAAAATGTATCATTCTTGTAAAATGAAAAAATTGGCATAAGTCTAATGTAAAATTTTTTAACATTCTGACTGTGAACTGTTGGCCATAACCAAACATGTAAAAATTTTGTTTTGTGATTTACTCCAGATATTTTACCAGTGAGTTTTTAAAGCATTGGTAAGTTCTTTCTTTTAAAAACAAAACAGCTATTAATTTCTTACATGAATGTCTTCAGGTTTCTATCAAATTCAATCATTTGTTTGGAACAATGAGAGAACTTCAGCTTGAAAACTTTACCCCTTTGCTTTTACCAATCTGATTTTGAAAGCATCTCAATATCTCTGAAATTTTGAAAAATGTGTTTGTCTTTGATTGTAAAGAATGTTTCATTTTAAGCAGGCTCTATGACATGCCCTTAGGTTTCTGTTACCTCAGATTTCTCTGTCTAGAATTTCCAGAAAACTCACATCAGTGCTTTTAACCATGACATTTTTAAAAGGGGTAACTTAAAATTGGAAAAAAATGTAAAACTTCAGGACATATTAGCAGTTTTTGAAAGAATGTTGCTTTTAACTTTTTAAGATGCTTAACTAATTTAGGTACTTATGTTTAAACATCTGATTTTTTCAACTGCATTAAAGCTGTTGGGTGTCATGTTACACAGGTTGTGCTTCAATCAATTGAATGTGTACCAGTTTGTGCTTATATTTAGCTTTTGATCCATTTTTGAGCCTTTTTGTTTTGCCTATCATTTTTCTAACATACTGCGCATTCTTGTTTGCTGGTTATGGCTAAATGTATTTTCAAGGCCAGTTGTAGTACAAATACTGATTCCACTTTAAACTTTATGTTAGTCAGGTGTTTTTTTAATCTCAACTGTATGTGAATTACAATGTCTAGGAACAAGAAGATTCCTAAGTCATCTCTGGATCATTTCTCAAAAGAGAGTAGTTGGCTTACTTTATTGTATTTTGAAGTGATTAGTGTAGGTTGCGTATGGTCATATTTTTTTATCTGGTAAGCAAAAATTGTATCTATAAAGTGAAAAGTGGTCCAAATATCTTGGTAAATGGATTTTTTTATATTTGAAGACTAGCATTGTTCTGGACAGCTTTATTAAAAACTTTTTTTTGCTTCTGATTTGTCTTGTCATCTTTTAAACTGGTGTAAATGGTTTAAGTATATTTTGTTGCTGTAAGATTCTTTTGCTGATTAGTATATTTTAATACTACGTTTTTCTTGTGATTCACGTTTTTGTAAGCAAAGCTAAAGTGTAGAGATCAAGGTGTGTTTTAGGGCGTTATAAGTAAAGTTGTGTATTTTCTACTGAAAAAGTTATTTTCATTTTGAAGCCTATTCAAGGTAGTACCATTGTCATCCTCCACCCTGGTTCATCAACACTACAATTGGGGAGGGCAACAGATCACTTTCCACACAGTGTGCCACACTGTATTGCAAGAAAGATAACCAGTGGAAGCAAAGTAGTTGTAAAGGAAGACAATCCATTAATTAGGAATGGAATCTGGGTATGCTCTTTTTTTGTTCTTGCAGCTATACGGTACAAAAATATTATATTTGCTGTTCACAAGTGACATCTGTGTTTTGTTATGCACAGAGAAACAATTTAAGTGTAAACTCCAGTTAATTTCATATTGAGTTGTTTGCCAATTCTTATGATCATATTGTTACAACTTGAATCAACAGTTCCTTTGGTATTATACTTAATTTTGAAAATGCAAACAGTGTGGTAAAAATCTAGGAAGCTACAGAAGAGTATAACATAAATTTGAAGGTTTGAACTTTACAGGATACTTTTGATGGACAACGATGTCAAAGAGCTTTGTATAACCGTACCTTATATTCTTAATAGTATATTTCAAAAGAACACATTTTATATCAACCTTATTTATTAAATAGCTATTAGTAGGCTCTCTTATTTAGTTATCTGCTCATTCAGACGTTCTGTGGGTCGCAAATTTTTGGAAATTTTTCTGGTCTCTATTATAGCTTTTGTGACTAAACTCATAATTATTTTTTACTCTTGATTGATGTACTTTACCTGTGAAGTTTTGCTGGAATTTTCTTGCTTGATCTTACCTAGCCCTTGTTATATAGTCTGTTATGTGTTTTTTTATACCCATACAATGTTGTGATTTTTACAGCATCCCGAGAGTGAAAATAAAAGGGAACTAGCAGTCCAGGAAGCAGCACAAATGGTACAATCAGCAAGGGTTAGCTTTGGCATTCGGAAATCTCATACATCTATTTCACAGGTGCTCATAATTTCTATTATAGTTGTGAAAAATTGTCAGATGATATTACAGTGTTAAAATACTGTTAGAAGGAACGAAATGTTTACCTATGTACAGATTCAATACTACAATACATTGTTCGTATCGAACTTGGGATATTGCAAATCTCAGGAATGAAGGAAATGCGAAGAGGAGACTGATGAGCGCAGGACATAATAGAGGCTGAAGTTTAAAGCCCCCGGGCTATATTTATATCCTGATTCTCAGGTTTATTAATACTAAGATTCAGAAGCAGCTGTACAAATACTAATAATGAAAATAAGAGGCTATGAAATTACACATTTTTGGACTGGCCTGCCAACATGACACAAGCAGTAAGGAAAAAAACATTTTTTACTGAAGTGAAATAAAATGTTTGCTGCGGGGGCTGGGATGGGGGTAGTAATCTAGCAGAAAAAAAGAAAGCATTTTGAGAGGTCAGCAAAAATGTCGTTGGTTTTATATAGATATATAATCTTTTAATTACGGGGAATTAAGAAAATGAAACCTGAATATTATTGTTATAAACCCTCGCTGCCCAACAAAAATATTTAATATTCTAGTAAAAATAGGAAGTAGGCCTAGTAATATTAGTATACAATAATAGTATAGAAACTTAAGATACCTTTCAAAAGAGTATTTAATCGCTATTGCAAATAAAGTATCGAGCCTTAACATTCTTTGTGTAAAGCCTAAGTTGTGAAGTGTGGAGATTAAGGTGTTTATTAGACCCATGAACACAAGAAAAATTGTGACAAGTAAACCTATTGATTGTTTGCAACATAATCAAATATTAACGATTGTTCGTAAGCTAACAGATCAACTTGGTATCAGAAACATAAAGCTTAACTGAATGGATCGAACCCGGAATTCTTGGTTACGGTGCAGTTGCACTAACCATTAAGCCAAGGCTCCTCTCTGGTCGTTTTTTCAGGATAAATTTTTGAAATGGTTTGCCCGTTTCCTTTAACCTATATGTTAAATGTTCTAGCTTTTTTATTTAATGTTCTACTGCATTCGCCCGGTTGGATTTACTACTAGATCCAATTGCCACCTTAATGAAAGAACAAGTTACTTTTCTTTTCACACTGCACATTTGGAACATGGTCTCTAGTTTCTGTTAGCTTCTGTTTGGGTTTTTTAAATAATTATGTGCCAATTTGAGCACAGCTATTAAATAGGAGTTAATATATTTTTCAGGTAATGATTAAAATAAATGACACTTGACGTCAACTGCTATTACTGTTTACTCCTTTTAGACGTAACAGAAATGCATTGTGGTCCATGGATCACTGAGAAAAAATATTCCCCTTAAAACCCAATTTGATTGAAAGGGCTTTTTCTGTTACGGATGCCTACGAACAACAAGATATTAATAAAATTCAAGTGAAATTTGATTGTTGATTCTTTGTTTGGTAAGAATTTAATTGGAAGTTTATTTGTTGTGTTAACTTTCACCTTAGCCGCCACCCATATTTTTGGTAGTTACGTAGGGCTTAATTTTCTTCAGTAGCTTTTGTATTTACTCCCACCAGATCTTCCATTTCTTTTTATTTGCTTGATAGCTGTGCTGAAATTTTTATCATATTTATCGTGTTTATATTTCTCTATTGTTCTTAGCTCCATGTTTTACTCTAAAAAAATGAAATCTCATATAGGGTAGCAGTGCATTTTGAGAATCTTATGGGAATAACACTGTCAAGACCCGTCTCTATGACTCACGAGTTATTTTTTTAATTGTTTTTCATTCAGGTAGTTAGATACAACCAGAATGTTGAGCCTCAGGTCATAGAGGGCGGCAGTGGTGTAAGTTGGAGCGATGTACAAGACAGTCCAAATATGGTTATTGGAGAACAGGTAGGAAACAAAGCTAACACAAAAATTTTGCTTTTATAGTGGATTAGGTGACATTGTGGCAAGCTCTGAGCTGCGAAATATTTACTTTTCTTCTCGTTCTACAAAGGTAATTTGGTAATTGAACTGCTTAATCTTTGTAATTTTTAACCGATTAATTGCACAACATACGAAAAAATGCCACCTCTTTGCCAGTACTTACATGTGACATGTCAGTAATTATTACAAATCAGAAGTGTAGGAATTATGTCGGTAGAATTTGACCATGCCTTTGTTGCCTTGGCTAAAACAGGCTACAATTACTAACGATCGCAACAATAATGTTTTAGTTGGCTGCTTGGTTGGTTGGTTGTATTCTTCGTAGGTTGATTAATTTACTTGTCTTTTTTGTGAAATATTATGGACATCCACTTTCCATTGTTGATATTCGTCAATAACAGCAGTGGATTTATCACCGGCGTAGAAAAGGCAGTGCAGCAAAATATTTAGGTTACCACGAAACGTATATACGTATGCATGTATGTATGTATGTATGTATGTATGTATGTATGTATGTATGTTTGTATGAATGAATGAATGTTTGTATGAATATATGTATATATATATATAAATATATATATATATATATCCATGTATGCATGTATGTATGTTGTGCACATGTGTGCGTGTATATTTGCATTCCTGCTTGTATGTTTATATGTTTGTATGTGAATTTGTATGGCGGACATGTTTGGCTCTGTTCTATCGATTTTTCTTTTTAGTTGTAGTGAAAGGAAGCATCTTCCTTCGGCCGAAAGCACATTTTTAAAAGAGTAAGGGATCTTTGACTACCTGCTGGAAATGACCCATTCATTGATTATAGAGATTGCGATTTATAGCAAAGTATTAATTTTTCTATCAGATACCATTACAAGAGACAGTTTTTTCCAGGGCCTACAGCATTACCACACTATCATCTGGATACTAATCGGATCAGTTTTGTTCTTTTCTTTTTTTTGAGCATTGGTAAAGATGTAGGCACAAATGTGTTGTTTTTAACTAATCAGGTTTAAGCAGTTGAAATTAGATTAATGTTTAAGAATTCGTATTTGTCAGAATACACGTAAAACAACTTGTATACTTTTTTGAATTGTCTTCTGCCAATCCACTTAGGAGGGCTGAAACACATTTTAATGTGAAACCATGAGGGTTTTTTTATATTTAAGTAATAGTATTGTGCCTAAAAGAAAATATTTATCTTATGCATCGTTTTCTTCAATTAGGCACAGTACCTTGATCCGAATTCACCATACATCACCAAATGGCCCATTCGTCATGGCCACTTAAATATTCATGATGGCCCAGGGGGTTCATTGTCGGCAGTGTGCGTTGACCTGGAGGATTTATGGTCAATGGCGATACAGACATACCTGGATATACCATTAAAAGATTTGAGCTTTTACAGAGTTGTATTGCTGGTTCCAGATATTTTCGACAAGCAGCATGTGAAAGAAATGGTTGATGTTCTTTTGAATAGGATGGGATTCTCAGCTATCATTGTTCATCAGGTACATTATTATATTAGAAGTCCTCTTTTCTTTAGGGCTGGGGAAAAATGAACTTTAAAAAATATTAACACTGGCCGAGAAATATATTGATAGGAACTTAATAGGGTTTTCAAGGAAATTTCATACAAGATTCTCAGGAAACAAGTAAACTCATTACATCTTCCATACAGCAGGTGGCAGAAATTTTCGGAAGCTGAAAAATAGGATGGTTTTCTCAAAAGTGGCAATAATGCTGTTACTACCTTAAATTTTAAGTAAAAATTGGGTAGTTTATTTTTACAGTAGATCTCACTTTATAGGAAGCAAGACTCGAAATTGACAGTCACTTTAAGACAGTCAGAAAAATCGTTACCATTTTCTGGTCAGGGATGCTTTCTTCCAGCTACAGAGTGTTGCTTTCTACATAAGCTACCGTGGGGATTGACGTAGCAGTGGAACATAGTTCGAAATTACTTTAGTTAAGACGACCAACGATTGATTTATTGCCAAAGGCTACATTCTTCCACTTCGTCTTTCCTAAGTTATTTAGAGCAAAGTAAAAAAATTCAAGAGGCACAATCGGCCTGCTGTTGACCCAAAAAGGCGCATGACATCCAACGTTTCTACATTGACGAGTGTTAAAGATACCTCAGAGGAGAGTAAGTCCAATTTCAGCTTCGAATTCAACATTTATAAGTAATTAAAAAAATTAAAAAGCTATGAAGCATATGTACAACCATCTCGAGTCAGGACGTAAGCTTTCATCGTTGGACCGTGTTTTAGATGCCCATTGTTTGTACATTTTTATAGTTCAGTAGCTACCACGATACTTTAGACCATTACTTTTAGATACAAATAAGCTGGGCAACTGTTGACTTTACTGAATGTTACATATTAAATACCGAATCCTATCTGACTCTTGCACATCCAGGTCGAAATACTTGGGTACAAAGGCTGACTGAAGGACCAGAAATATGACGCAGACACGCCATGAACTAAGCCTGTGAACATGATACGACATTCAGTTGCCAAGCTTGTCTAAATAGCCCGTGGTCAGCACTGTAAACGAAAACTTTACTCCACTAGAAGTTCACTTTCTATTTTACGGTTTTGAGTACGTTCAAAAACTTGGACTCAGGCTTTTTGTTAATGCAAAACACTGCAAGCAATAATTGGTGCAGTGTAAACAGAATCCCGAAAAAGGTGTATGCCAAACTAACTGTTAGTGTGACCTGTATTTGATGAGTCTCACCGTCGACTATTTATTCCAGGTTTTTTAATTGCTCTCCGTTTTGACAATGATTTTGACATAAAATCTGTATTTTTGACATTGAAATGAATATTTGGTATTGCCAATAAGACATATGTAAATGACTGTTGTCAAAATGATGATCGAAATACGAAGCATTTATGTCACCGCGTGATACCAAATATCTAAATGGTACTTTTAACTTCTTTACGTTATCTAACGTGATGATGAAGTTTCTTCTGAATTAAACAAAGTTGTTTACGGTGCCGAGTGGATTCGTTATCTGCAAAGATGTCCAGGGTCTTCCTGAAGCCCCAGGTCTTGAAGAATATGAATATGGTCAAAGTGAGTGGTGACTGTTCATTGACAGCTCCAAGAAAAGCTTGAAATGTGTGCTTCTTAACAACAGAAATCGATATGGGGCTGTTCCACTTGGCCATTCATTTGAACTAAAAGAGATTTTTGAGAGTATCGAACTTCAACCCAGGCACTACAAACATGGAGAACCCGCCGATTTTTTCTCGAAAAAAGGTCATCTTATCCCTCTGCACATCAAACTGGGACTAATGAATTTGTGAAGGCCTTAGAGGACAGAAATGCGGAATGGCTGATAACATTTAAACAAAGGAGTAATTACAGAAAACAGAAAAGTTTAGCAATTACAAAAGAGGAAGAGATGGAGTCCAGGGATATTGGATCAAGAGATTATCTTCCTTACATGAAAAATAGCTTGCCAATCAAATCAGATTTTAATAGTCAATTAAAAACTTCCTATGTGGTAACGTATGTAAGGACAATTTTATGTCAAAGGTATAAGGCTAAAGGGAATGGTGTAGATAACTGCCTGCTAATATCCTGCCTTCCCATAATGTGGAAACTGCTAACAGGGATTACATCGGATCGTCTTTACAACTTCCTGGAGAAAGAAAATATATCACCTGATAAGCAGAAGGGGTGTAAACGGAAGTGTAGAGGGACAAAGGCCTAACTTATAATAGATAGCCTTCTTGGAGGTATGTAACGAAAGGATTGGTTATCGCAAAGCATATGATCTGCAAGATGTTAAGCATGCAGGCACATTAGACGACACAGAACTATGTCAAAAAGTACGAGTTCAAGATATTTTTGAATGAAAAAAGTAAGGGAGCTTAAAGAGACAAACAATTGTATGGTCACTTTATCAGAGATTTAACAATCACCATTGACAAAAAGGCATCTTGGAATTGGCTCAGTAAGTGTGATTTTAAAATCCCTACTGACGCATTGATATATGCGGCGCAGAAGGAAGCAGAAGGAAGCCATTTGAACTAATTATGTGAAACATAACATTGATAAAACAAACGAACATTCGCCCTTTCACACAGTTGTAGCAGTTTGTAACGACGCTTTAGGACAACAGTCGGACAACTCGGACAACAGGCAATTATCCCGACTCTTCAAGAGCCACAATTTTGTCAGGTTTACACTGCAACGTTGCACGTTGTTTCACTTTGCTATAGATAAGGCTATACACAAACATAAAAAAAACCACTTAAAAATATGACCATTATTAGTGTAGTAATCCTTATTACTACTATTATTAGATTATTATCAGATCCATGAGCTATGGTATACTTGTGCATTAAAAATTTGAGGGCCCTACCCGGATAATCCCCAATGTCTGTCACCACCCTTTGCACCGTTGTATTATTAACAAAATATTTAATACTTAATGAATAGACCACACGATAAGAGAAATTGTTTTCCAAAAATACTAGACTTAGTCTTTATAAATCAGTTCCTATTCGCCTGTTCAATATACAACTCATAGTGATGTAATACGGTTTATTATGTTAGTGTTGGTCAATATAAGCAGAATAAAATTCCATTATGTTATTGTTCTCCCCTGCGTTATCGTCATATTTCTTTTTCTTTCTCTAGGAATCAGTTTGTGCAACGTTTGGAAGTGGCCTGCCAAGTGCTTGCGTTGTTGATGTCGGAGACCAGAAAGTCAGTGTTTCTTGTGTTGAAGACGGAATTTCTCTGCCTGCAACAAGGTACAAGAAGTTTCATTTTCGACAGACTCGCACATGCATACATACATTCATACATACATACATACATACATACATACATACATACATACATGCATGCATATGTATATACATACATATGTATATATTCATATGCATATATATATATATATATATATATATATGTATATATATACACACACTTGTTGATTGCTCCATCTTCACACATGACCGCCGTCTTTTGAGTCAACGTCCCAGTTTCCATCCTCCTTGCTATTTCTCGAGTGACCGCGAAGATGACTCCAGACCAGCAGTCGATTTACAGCGCTTACAGCAAAGATAGCAGATGAACTCGAGTGACTTCACAGGGTTGATTGGATCTGGATACAGAATGCAATCTTTGTGTACAGCCATGTGTCTTTTCAGTCCCGCCACTGACTTGCATACTTTACTACAAAATACGCAGGTGTTGCTATCAGGCCGTGGGGCTAGTGCAGAAATAGACCACCTCTTATGCGATTTCAAGTGGTTCACGTAACCTGCTTTAGAAAGTAACACCCTATCACAGGTCTCGCACTTCCAGCCATCAGTGTTGGAATCCAGCTGCCCTGCTACACCTTTCCTTAAGTCACTTTTTAGAGCTGTGTGTGCCAAGTATCGTTCGGTTACTACGATACATCCTGAAAAAGCAGAGCTACGCCACTCGTTGCAGTTGACAGCCTTCTCTTTCCATTTTTCCACATCCATCTTCAGTTTTAAGTTTTTCTTCACACAGTCTTTAAACCGTTTCCTTGACTTATGCCACGGACGTTTACCCTGCGTTAATTTACCATAAAAAAGCTGTTTAGGCAATCGAAAGTCATCCATGGGGACTAAATGCCCAGCCCAGCGCATTTGATTCTTGATCAGGATGTTTCCTATGCTAGGGCAATCTGCTCTCTGTAAAACAATAGTGTTGGATGTGACTGCCATTTTATGCCAAGGATCCTCCTCAGGTAATTTTGGTGTAAGTGTTCAAACCACTTTATGTGATGGCGATAAATTGTCCATACTTTTGATGAATTCAGCAATGCCGACAGCATACAGTCTGTAAACTGTCAGTTTTGGTTTTGTACTTAAGGTTACACCTCTGTCTGACCATAACCTTTTTTCTAGCTTACCAAAAGCAACAGAAGCTTTCTGGATGCGCTTGTGTATTTCAAAGTCAAGTGAGCTATCCCGAGACAGCGGACTACCTAGCTAAACAAAAGTATCGGCAACACCTAACCTGGAGTTGTTGACTAAAATGTTAGGTTCTGTGTAGAGTGTACCAGGAAGTGGAGTGAATATGACCTTCGTTTTCTTCAAGCTTATGGTGAGACCGAAGGCATTGGACGCCGTCGAAAAGCGGTCCATTAACTCCTGCATGTGGTTTTCAGAGTGCGCGACCAAAACAGCATCGTCAGCATATAGCAATTCACGTATTAGGGTCTGTCAAACTTTTGAACTAGCATTGAATCTTCTACTTTTGAACACTTTACCAGTTTTTCGGAAACGGAGGCCAATTCCAATGTCACAGGCACAAAATGTGTAAAGTACTACAACAGCAAAATAGATAAAGAACAGCATTGGCGCCAGAATATCACCCTGTTTCACTCCATTGTCTATCGTAATTTCCTTTGACAGTTTCCCGTTAAAGCTGACACGAGCTTTCATACTACGGTGTAGTTCTTTGGTCAGGTTAACAAAAGTAGTTGGACATCCAAGTTTCCCCAAGACCTTCCACGGGGCATCGCGGTTGACAGTATCAAAGGCTTTATTAAAAAGCATATGTTCCTTTAGACACTTTACTTGTAGTTGTCTGGCGAAAGCTGTGGCATTCAGACTGCTCCCAAACCTTTAAATAAGGAAACAAGAATACCATCAATCCAGTCTTGGGGAATTGGATTCCCTTCCCAGCATTCACAGATGAAGCGGTGTACCATTGATCTAACTTTTCACTTCTTTCTGAATCAGCTCCACTGGTATGCCACCTTGGCTGGGTGCTTTAATAGCGTCAATCTGGTTAATAGCCTTATCATACTCTTCTCTACAAGGCACAACATCTAATTTCATTATCAAATCACACTGAAGCATACATTCAATAGTAGCAACGTCCACGGTCGATGGGTTGAAGAACAAGTTGGTTTTGTGATCTTCCCAACGTTTCATGCCTTGAGGGTCTTTGATCAAGGAAAATCCGTCTTTTGATTTGACTGGAGCAAAAGATTGCGAGGACGGACGAAAGGCAACGTTTAAAGGAGAGAACAGTTGCTTCATGTTGTGTGTGTTAACGGCTTCCTGGATATCAGCTGAACTTTCGACCACCATTGAGTTTTCATCTTTCTCAACGCCCGTTGCCTTATGTGGCTTCAAATAGGCTTCAACCCTTGAACTGTTGACAAGATTCGGATGAAGAAATGACTGATGCGTGTTCTTTGTTTCGAGTAACTGACTGATAGCCGAGTCATTCTCATCGAACCAGCCCCTATGCTTTTTCTCTGATAACCCCACGATATTAGCACCAACAGAGTAGACCGATTCCTTAAAATTTTCCCAGGAGCCATCGAAAGTAACACAATCAAGTGCGTCAGTAAGTTCTTGGCAGACAACATGAGACTTGAGCTTTTCCACGTTGATGTGTTTAGGGACTCTGGTGCTATTCACACGTACTTTCTTCCAAAGTTAAAGTTTAAACTTTCCTCTGGCAAGTTTGTGGTCCGTGTCACAATCAGCGCTACGTAAGACACGAACACTGCTGACGTCGATGCGCTTTGGAAGTTTCTCCACATTTATCCGAACTTTTTTACGGATATACAGTTTTAACTTCCCGCGAACCATTTTATGATCCGTGTCACATTCCGCACTCCTGATCACACGTACATTACACACATCATAACGGTCACGCCACCTGGTGATAATAAAATCGATCAAATGGCCATGTTTAGATCTTTGGTGAGTCCACGTAGCCTTGTGCTTGACTTTCTGGTGAAAAAATGTATTGCCTATGACCAACTTGAGCTCTGAACAGAACTAAAGTAGCTTCAAGCCATTTGAATTCATTTTGCCAATGCCATGGCGACCAAGGGCATCCCAAGTTTCAAAATCACTACCGACTCGAGCACTGAAATCACCCAGAATAACAAGTGTCTCATCAGCTGGAACAAAACTGACAGCATTACGCAGATCCTCATACAAGGTCATAATGGCTTCTTCACTAGCTTGCATTGTTGGAGCATAAACTGAGAAAAATTTTGCATTTCTACCACAAGTGAGAGGAATTCGAAGTTTCATTATCCGGTCAGAAATGCTGCAGGGGCACTCTATACGTTCTAAATAAGGTTGTTCTGGCTGCAAAAACTTACACCACCATCACGGCGTTCACCTTTCTGCTTGCCAACCCAGAAAAGTGTGACACCAGATGTAATTTCAGTTAGCTGATCTTCACCAGGGAGACGTGTCTCCCACAGAGCTGCAATATCAATGTTTAGTCTTAGAAGTTCTTTCGTCACAAGGGCTGTTCTTCTTTCTGGTCGATTAGATACTTTTTAGTCCAATAACCTCCTTCCAACAGCAAACACTTAGTTTCACTCGATCTTTTGCAAATGTTTTAGTGTTTCTTCCATGTTTTGTCGTCCTGCTGAAATGAACCACCGACAGCCGCAGGCTGTCAACCAGTGTTGATGTGACAGGCAATGCATGATGAATCTTTTCTAGCACCTTCCCAAGAATTAGGGTGAGCAATGCTATCCCTAAAAAGGGCTGTTCAGTCACAAGAATCTCCACTGGAGTATGCCCCTGTCACAGTAAGACACAACAACGATGTTAAGATAAGATTCCTGTCGCCTATGTGCAGATTTGTGGCTGTGAGCTTCCAACTGGTTAAATCTGCACATGTCACCACTTGCCCATCGCCATATGACTTTATGTAAATAGAATGACAATCCAAAATACAAGTCAAGAGACATCTGTACACCAAAGGATTTAAGTGACATAGGCTTGTACAACACCTATACCACTCTCTAAGACTCAGGAGCCATATAGCGGGCGACAGACAATNATGACAATCCAAAATACAAGACAAGAGACATCTGTATACCAAAGGATTTAGGTGACATAGGCTTGTACAACACCTATACCACTCTCTAAGACTCAGGAGCCATATAGCGGGCGACAGACAATAGCAAGATGGCCAACAAACTGCTTTGTCTGCAGGTTTTAGTATCGAGGCATTTGTACTTCTCCCTGCCACAACAAAGAAGCCGAAATGGAATCAACTTGCTAGAACATTATATAGGATATATATATATATATATATATATATATATATATATATATATCTATATATATATCTAGGAGAGATACTATCCGAAATTGTTACATAACAGCTTCTTTGCCTTTGATATCAAAGGTGGCGTCTCCTAGAATGGCTACCTTCACCACGGTTTACAGGAGCCCATTCTACCCCCTATGCCATTTGATCCATGGTTGGGGCTTAGATTGCTGGGCACCAGAGCATACTCCACACGCCGGTGGGTCATGCGTGCCTCAGCTGACAGGGCCTAAGCTCCTCTGGAGGCTTCTGTCAGGGTTTCCACACCCTTAGCCTTTGGTTAAAGAACCTAATCCACAAGGCAGTGGAGGTTCAGATTTACAACGCTGAACACTCGATGACAACCAGAACCACGTTAGCGAAGCAGTGCTCACGACGTACACGTGGGGTTGATTTGACTGAGAGAAGCTCTGTATTCCGCTAAGACATTTATGTGCTTTTAACACATGTCCACACCAGTCCTTGAGCATACATACATACATACATACATACATACATACATGCATGCATGCATTCATACATACATACATGCATACATTAATACATACGTACATACATACATACATACATACATACATACATACAGGCATACACATTTGTATGGATCGATAGATACGTACTAAAAGTCACTTTTGAATTGCAAGTAGGACTTCTACGCAGAGTTCTTTAATGTTTATTTGAAATCTAACAACTGCAAAAACAGACGAAAATAGAAGATGAACCAAAATTAAAGCCAAAATATAAATCTTTTGTATCAAAAGCCAATTTCATATACAATTCACAGTTACAATATCATATAACACTTCGTGACTGTTTTGGTTGTTAGGATGGTAACCTTTTCAACTACGTTTCAGACAATTTTTTAGTCCTTTGGTGCCGTGAGCTTTCTTATCTGGGTAGTTCCGATGTGAGCTATATCAGCGTGTAATATGCACCACTTCTTTCTAGTGTTAGTAGGGAAAAAACTCGGAAGCCTTTTAGTTTATGGTTTAAACCCACTAACGTTTGTTAAAATCCTTACATTGATTTTCAGTTCTGATATGAAACTGATATAGCAACAGTAAAAAAACTGAGAAAAACTAAGTGCACTTAAACAGAAGGCCTAAAGGGGAGTTAACAATTACTATATTTTATTGGCCTCTATGTTCCCATATTCGTTCAAGACTAATCATTCTGTTTTTGATATGCATTTCTTCGAGCGTGTTTAAATGGTTTCAAGTGGTTCCATTGTAAATTTTCCTTCTGTTAGTGAGGAAAACTGTTTTATGTAGGACTTCTCGAATGGCTTCCGTGTAAACCTAACAGGACTGAAGACTTCTGTGTGTAATTTTCTTTGCCTTTGTTCAGGATTCGTTTAAACTTTGGAGGAAGTGATGTAACACGGTGCTTTTTCTGGCTTCTACGAAGGGTGAGACTGTACATTTTCAGATATTGTTTTGTTGTTTTAACATAGTATATTAACCGTTACTGTAGGAATGAAAGTTTCTGTTTCTTTTTACTTCCTGTATATGTTGGTAGAAATTATTCTCCACGTGATGATGAGTCGATGTGACAAACACGTTGTTTCAGAACTGCATATCAATCAATCAGCTTGTTTTCCGAAGCCAGATGAAAGAGGCTGAATCAAAAGTAATTTCAACAACTGCAAGTTTGTGAGAAGGTATAATAGTAGTGTTGGTAATGTTAATTGGTGAGGTGAGCAACGAGTTTTTTAATTGGTTTACTTCGTTAAGAGGAAGTGAATTGAAACATTTCGTTACATACACATGACCTTAGGTGTTTCATCAAGCGAAATCTACCAAATTCTTTGAGTTAGCCCTGGTGAGAATAGATTTAAAAAGAAACGACTTTGTAAATTATTAAGACAGTTGTTTTACAGTTGCTATACACAGTGTGAAAAGTATGATTAAAATTTTGCTGTGAAATGATGCATGCCAGTGGACTGTGTTTAGAGTAATAGCTGTAATTTTTGAAAATGAAGAAAAATTTAGTAAATGTGACAATAGCCTACTAACAAAATATAAATGTAGATTGGCAACCAATCAATGTAACGCAAAGAAAAGGAACTCCGTATATGAACAGCATTCAAATGCATAGAATCTTTCTGTAAAGCCAAACTGCAAATTGATGTGATTCTACTGCTGTTTTCAAAATGTTTTAATGGGTGTTATTTAATAATACAAAATTGATATTAATAAATTAATCATAAACAAATTGGCATTACTACTATTTAGCTACACAGACTATAAGTAATATACTTGCACATTCCTCATCTTATGTAACTAAATAATTTTGCAAAGAGTTGGAAAATGTTTATCTTATCAACAGATTGGCTTTCCATACAAAGAATGTGATATGAATGACAAATTGGATACATACCTGCTTCAAGAACTGAAAGAAACTTTTTGCCATATGAGTATGGTAAGTTAATTGCGTTTTTGACATATTTTACCTGTTTTACACATGGAAACCTGTGATTTAATGGCTGCTTATTAACCAAGATGTTCCGGGCATGGTTCTTATTTCCTAAAAATGGCCTAAAATCTAAAAGGAAAACTGTTTATTAGTGTCAGAAAGGACAACTGGCTACTGAATGCCTCTACAATGGAATAGGATTGGAAAATGGATATTAGCTGGAAACAGCAACGGGATTTCCTGATGTAGATTACTCGAATTAGAAAACAAACGGAAATGAAAGTGCAGTTTACCGACACTGTTTTACCGTGGTAGCGGTAGCTGTGCTTGATAGTTTTTTTTGTGTATATATATATAATGCAAAACGCACATAGAGATGCGCTGAAATAATGCTTTGTTTTGCTTCAGCTATTTGAAATTGCACCTTTCTATAAAAGTTGCGATAACTAAGATCATACTGCTGCCGTGCAGACTTGGGATAAAAGTGAAAGCCCACAGTTTTGAGCATCGGCGTAAGTGTGATATCTTTAATACGAATGGATTTACATTCTGGGTACTGTCAACCTGTAGAAGTTCTAAAGAGATTGTTGTATAGATGTAGTAAGGTTTTCTTTTTTTTGAAAAAATGGATATCTTGATAATCACGCAAAGACTACATCCGGTTAGATACTTGCATTGACAAAGGGGTTGGGGGTTGCTTGTTTTTTTAAGCAGGACCAAACTACTTTGACACAGGTAGTTTGTGTGGTTTGTACTGGTTCTACCATTCACTGATGCAGTCAATGCTGAGCGTAAGGTGTAACTGTGTACATAGCCCATTATCATACTGGTGTAGAACAAACAATGTAAAACTATCAGGTGTTTTGGAACTTTTTGAGAATGACGTTCATTCAGAATACATCATTAAGCACTCTACAAGACGTGTGGTATATGTTGCCATCTTGCCAAGATATGAAAAAAGCTATATAAGTTGAATGAACACTTATTTTCACAGATTAGGATGAGATAAAATATGAGAAAGCAGGATTCTATGTCATTCGTTTAAATATTACCTGTGTTTTTAGGACCTGTGACAGATTGCAACTCATGCATACCCAATTCCTATAGAACCAGCCAGGTCTAAGATTGATAAATCATTTTGTTATGATGAAGTTAAAATTAAAGGAAATCACTTAATTAGATTTTACCATTATAGATATATAGATATAGATATAGATATATATATATATATATATATATATATATATATATATATATATATATATATATATATATATATATATATATAGAGAGAGAGAGAGAGAGAGAGAGAGAGAGAGATAGATAGAGCGAGGGATGGATAGATGGGTGGATGGATGGAGAGATAGATGGATAGATAGAGAGACAGAGAGATAGAGAGAGGGATAGATAGGTAGANAGCCAGGTCTAAGATTGATAAATCATTTTGTTATGATGAAGTTAAAATTAAAGGAAATCACTTAATTAGATTTTACCATTATAGATATATAGATATAGATATATATATATATATATATATATATATATATATATATAGATATATATATATATATATATATATATATATATATATATAGAGAGAGAGAGAGAGAGAGAGAGAGAGAGAGATTGATTGATTGATAGATAGATAGATAGATAGATAGATAGATAGATAGATAGATAGATAGATAGATAGATAGATAGATAGATAGATAGATAGATAGATAGATAGATAGATAGATAGATCGTCTATTAGTTAGATCACCTATTAGATAGATCATCTGTTAGATAGATCATTATTCAGGTCGGAACTAACATTACGTTAGTATGCAGCTCGGCCTTGTTAAGTGTGTATGATAAAGTAAATTTCCATTGTGCGTCTTTTTTTCCATCGTCGCATGGAATTAAGTAACAAAGCAGTATTAAAAAGAAAAGGTAAAGATAAATTTTGAAATTAAAACCTAAGCCAAACCTAGCTCGACATGCAGAACTTCGATGGATAATAAAACCTCATGATTTGTCTATTCAAATATGTCTGTACAACTTTGGTTGACCGCAACCAAAATGAATGCAAACGCTTGTATCTTTTGAAATACTTGCACAGTTACCCAGCGCTGACCTGGACATTTAGTTGAGTGACCAAAGTGCCACTGATTCATTGCTCTCACGATAAATGCGTAAAATCGATTTTTTTTTTCAGACTAAGTACAACCTCATACTTTTAGGTTTCGCTGAGCAACTTTTGTTAAATTCAATTTTAGATTTATTCTTTAACCCTAATTCATTCTTTTTCTCTATTTGCCACACAAGTGATCATAGCGAAAATAATATAGCCTGTTCTGAGATTCCATTTGAAACTACGGGAGGGTACACGCGCGCACACACACACACACGCACAGACTGAATTTTGTAAATATAGATCACAAATCATTTGTTCAGTAAACTACTACTCCTTCAAACAGAGGGGGAATTGGAGTAAGCAAAAAAAATCAGGATAAAATTTTTATTGGGAATCTTTAGATTTTGTCGACAAAAGGTGGTGCAAGGTAGTAAATGTAAAGGGTCTTCCTTTGTTCTTTTTTTCAGTGCAGTAAAGTCCATATTTGCAGAGAAAGCACAAGCATTCGTATTAAAACCGTTAATGTTTAACTTAGAATGGGATACTAAGTCCGTTAATTTATGTTTAGTTTGATTTCTGTACTAAGAGATGATTTTTAAACTGACGGTTTTCTCCTCATTTCGTCTGTTACTGTGGCCTTTTTCTGTTTTAGAATATTCTGCTATTTGTAGTCACCCACTGATTTTTGGTATAGATTTGTATGATTTACATGACAACTTTTGTACCATTCATTATCCAGGAAATTCCTGTTGGACAAGTACATGAATTTCATGTCTACAGACCATTTGAAAATGGTATATCATATTACCTAAAACTTGGAGATGAGCCCCTTAAAGCTCCACTGGTCAGTTTTCTAAATATTATTTTTGAATTGTTTGTTTTTTAGTAACGGTGCCAACAGACAATCCAAAGAAAGTGGCAGCCATAAAAGCTTCGTTTTTCTATACCTTACTGTATAGCTTTTTAATAAATGTCAGGTATAATAGTTCTTATAGACTTTAAGAGGATTAATTTGAAAATTTAAGGCTTTTATCAGAAGACGTATGAGAGGGTAGATTAACATGAATGGAAGCTTTTTTAATGTTATTGAAAGACGAATTTTTTCACGAATAACTATTGCATCGGTTGAAAGTAGCTTTATGTAAGCAAACGAAACAGCTACAACAACCAATACACACATTTAGTACGCAATACAATTGCTGTTTTACTTAATAAAAATCACCTCCCTTCGAATATCTTCGACATGGGCTACGAGAATTTTTCCTAGGTTATAGTAAATAGTTGGGTGCTTGATTGTTTTCGTTTATTCTGTATGAGGCTTTACCCTTTGTTTTTTTAAGGTTTGAAATGCTGACAACCATAATCATGGAGGTTTTCATTTTTTTAAACTCATTTTCTCGGTATTGGTTTTATGTTGATGGTTTCTTTGAATTCGTACATTCCATTGAACTTGGGAAAAATACCGTTTAAAGTTGAAAGGCAAGAAAATATAATGACAATAAAGCAGCATAGGCTAAAAATATCAAAAGGATTTTTAAGCAATGAACGAATGAACACTCACGTTTTGTTAACAGGGACCTGCACAAGAGCAAGATAGATGACGTAAGTTGGAAAATGGTCCACGGTTAAAAAACACTCTGGTAAGTGGACTGCCCATGAATCCAGAGAAGCTGCCCGTGCCAATATTGATGAAAACTATGTTTACAGTGTTAACTGTCATTTACCTGTCATCTGGTTACCAGCTATGATGCTAAAAGGAAACTATTTATCAAAACATTGTGTTCTGTTATCTCTTGTGATTGAAGAAAGTGCGACGACTCCAAATAACCTAACATAAACTTGTATTTAAACAAAATTTATATCAGTCCAGTTCTCGATGATAAAAGTGCAGGGTAAATCGTCAGGTTCTTAACATGATAAGTCATATGGTATCACCAAAGGTTAGCATTGACTGCGGAATAAGGAATATACTTAACTAATTAAGCAAAGGCTTGTACTTATTCATATGCAGTTGTTTTATGAAAAGCTTCTGGATCTCTACGCCCAGTCTTGCTATATCGTACAGTGGTGTTAAATCCTGTAGTGGTTTCTTATGAAAAGTTTCGACACCGAACCCGTAAAACATGCATTGTATGACACAGTCCAACTAGTCTATCTGTCGTAACAGCGAAAATTTATTGGTTGAGCCACGCACAAGGTGGAAGGTACATCTGTCGGCTTTATTGACGAAGGAAACTGGTGGTGCAGAAATCAACATGCGCTAGTTGAGTTGACTTGGTGTTTCAGTTAAGAGCATCGAAGTACCTTTCTTATATCCTGTGCCAAGTAAGATCAGTCAGTCACCTGCACTAACTTACCGGTTAAAGTGATAGTTTAGATCACCGCCTTTTACAGGAACAGGCCCGAATGTATGGATATCAACAAACACTTTTTGAAAATAGTAATTTGCCCAACTCATCTAATTTTACGACGAACGCTTATGTACTTCTACACAGCGCTATGTAATGAAATCTTAATTGCCGTAATTCAATGCCCTGTAGTACATGCACATTCTGTCGGTAGATATGAATAGCCCTGGGAGATGACTATGCTCGTCCGACGTGTAAAAACAGTACATTTTTGAATAGGATTTTTACGCCACACCCACACAAATCAGGTCACGCCCAACCGGAACCTAACTGTGACCACCAACAACTATTTAACCAAATCGTACTTGTCTTTTGATAGAACATGTGCTGTGTGATTCTTTATCTTAGAGAAAATCACTCTCTTTTTTTGTTATGGGGAAGTATTTCTTGCCGGTACGTACGTGAGCCCGCTGAAAATCCACGATACCCAAAATATGAAAAAAGTAGTGTCTTGCATTGGATGTGTAAAACTGAGTGCTGCATGGTTGGTTAGTTGACAAAACCAATTGGTTTTCAGCTCAGAAATGAATTCCTGCTCACCTTTTCACCTTTACGTTTATGTTGTTAAAGTATGATTAATTTAGTCATGTTTGTACATGTCTATACATAATATGGATGTACAATACTGAATGCAATT
Source organism: Morbakka virulenta (assembly GCA_003991215.1). Lineage (NCBI taxonomy): Eukaryota > Metazoa > Cnidaria > Cubozoa > Carybdeida > Carukiidae > Morbakka > Morbakka virulenta. The sequence goes on from RDPX01000222.1 coordinate 739,855, forward strand.
GTAGTTGTTTTGAAAAAAAAGGGCTTTCTATGCCAAGAAAATGGTGGGTATTTTGACAAAGCCATGATCCCAAGACACAAATAAAAAATGTTTCAAAATAGCTTCGACCTTGTTGACGTTTTGATATGTTTTGTAAGATAATGAAAACAGTAGCTCCATGTATTCTCATTTTTGCTATTTTAGTTGGAGCTAATAGCTTATCTTTGTGTGTCAGTATGGTTGTGTACAACTATCTCTGATTTTCAGCCCGTCATTTAGCTATGAGGCAGAATACCCTCAGTGATCGTTTATACAAGAGTATTAGTGTCTTTTTCCAGTCAGCGTCTTCAGAGTTTGGGTCGGTAGCCTTCTTGTTTTTTGTACCTTGCAAATTTTTTGCCGTTTCACCCCAGCACTAAAGTAATCCATATCGTCAATAGTTGTTTGTTCCTTGGTTCTTTGCCTGTATAAGGCCATGGTTAATGAATTTATGGCTAAATATATGTATTACAGGACAGAGCATATGACTTCTAGTTTCTTGCATTGCATTCAATGCAAGATATGTGGAAGTAACTAAGAGACTAGTTGTTTGGTTTTTTTTGCTTGTGCACTTATTATCGGGCTCTGTGTTATCTTCAAATATATGGAGCATTAATTGTACTCATACACATTCAAATTATACATCCAATATATTTGGTGATGTTTAAATATACAGGAGAATGTGAAACTTTGTTTTATTCTGCTTTTTATAATTTCTCGTTGATACCAAGGCTTTTTCTGTGCATAGAATTTATGTACCATTGGTGACGTTGGTTATGAATTAACTTTGAAAAGACACTATACTCGTTCATTTCGTTTATATGTGTTTTGTTCTTTTGTTTTAGTATATGTTAGTAAGTTATTCTGCAAAACACCAAAAAGGTTTGTAACACACGGATAATTTTTACCCTCCAGGCATTATTTATTCCACGCTTATTTGGTATTCTTGGTCAAAAACTGGTTGTTTGCGGGCAGGATATTAATGACCATGATCCTGAGGACATTTTGGATGATAAGGCAATTTCGGAGGTTAGTGAAATCATTTATCATATGCACAGCATTGATATAGAGTAGGAACATTTTGTTTCTTGTTTTTCCGCACCCAACTGGCAATTTGTTTTCTCAGCGGGAACGTACCATTACATTAAGTGTTTCTTAAATATACCCATCAAAAGATCCTGATTAATAGGGGGTAAGATAGTTATTGAAATAATTAATTAGCATGCGGGTCGTTTTTCTTTATTTGGAATATTAATTAAACGTGTTTAATTATTTCTTCGGTGTAAACTAGAAAACGTAAATTTTAGCATTTTGCATGTATTCAGTAATTTATGTACTTGTTTGCAACTGAAGATGGATGAGTAGATATTGATGGTTGGGAGTAGGTCAGTAATCGGTGAAGATCGTTGGAAGCAATATTCCAAGGCGAAGAGCTCAACTCAGCTTTAATGATAGGGAGCAGGCAACGATGAGTACTGCAAGTTATTACCATTTATACGGCACTTTCCCACCATTTATAAGACTCTTTTCACGTCACGACTTTTATTAGACAGTGCTTAAGGCAGGAGGCATTTCAAAGTAGGAATTAAATCCATAACTTTTGAGCCTGTTTAGTGTACTACATACTATCCCATATTTTATTGCCTACACTATGGCAATGCAGTTATAATGCTGTGAGGCGTATCATAATTACTTAAACTATTGAAGAAGGGAGACATGTACGTTTGATTGTATTTGTTGGTTACCTCTAGAATCGTACATTCTATTTTTTCTTACGTAAATGACTACTGCTTATTGTATACGAGGGTGGAATTTTTCCGAAAATGGTGAAAAACGTACATGGAAAATGTGCCAAAATCCCAACATACTGTGGAATTGGATGCGGCAGAAAATATCGTATTGACTACGTAGATAATATACAACTCAGACTGGAAAGAGAAGGCCTTTTACGTTTGATGGCTGCCGCCTCAGACACAGATTGCAACAAACGTAACTCACACATATACAACATGTATTCTGCAATAGCTGACTCCATGTCGCTTGTTTTGCTGTTCGTTATACAGGCTCTTTATAGCTTACTTTTTTACTAGATTTATTGTTTGAAGAATTGCAGGTACATCCTATTATACCCTCCAGCTTTAGAACAAAAAGGGGCACCACGAAAGAGACCCTTGCTACCTGGAGTTAGGGTATGTGTGGTCTTTGAAGACCTCGCTGGCCTACAGCAACGTTTGGCACGAGGAAATGAAGATGCTAAGGCTGATTAAAATTATTTCTGGAAGTAGGTTTTACAGACCGCAGTTGAGAGGCATTGTCAGCAAAATGTGAACAGTTGCGAAAAGCGTCCTTCAGTGGTCAGTACTAAGGTCAACAATCATCATTGTATATATAAGCGACCTACTATGGAAGAACTGCGTGAAAAATCATGGAAGTCTTGATACACCTACGATTCGCAGTAGCTATACAACCCAGGATCTATGAAGCACTTAACAAGACCCTCACAACAGACAGAACATAAGCCAATCTTTTCTGTCATTGCGTTAATTTAGGATGAACTAGAACAAAACAGTAGCATTTGTTTTCTACCTAATCATTTGTTAGGGAGAACAATAGCCAGAATTAACTGGAACAACTGCACTATTCCCAGCAACACCTTTTATCCTTACCTCACCTTTAATCCTAACCCTAACCCTAATCCAAACCCCGATATCCTTTAATCTAAGCCCTAACAGGTCACTTACTTACAAAAAGACTTGGAGTTGTACGTGAAAGCCCTAAAAACTTTTGCGGTTGCCCCTTGTTGCAGTGTTATATGGTAGAGTGTGCTTTGACTCCCAAAACACTCGCAAAGAAGATTGACGCCCAGTTTAGTATAATTGTGGCATTGCTATGTTTCTAGTCGCTAACGAAAAAACAGTGGTCACGACGTAAAAGAATTACATCTGGTCACACACAGCAATAAAGCGGCGCAAAGTTTCCCACCGTGGACAATCCTTAGTGTCCACAATGGCAAAGCGACCCTCAAGATATGAATCATCTGGTGCTACACTTCCCTTTACGACAATTGGAGACGGCTCTATGAAGAGTATAACTATATTTTTTAAACTAGTCATTTCATCTAAAAACTAGTCCCGTGTTACTTTGTGCCAAAACGAGCCGGCGGATAATATGACGTCCTGAACTAGGGCATTGTGAGTTGTAGTCATATTTGTATAGTTAAAATTGTAGAAACTGGGACTAAGCTTTTCAGATTTTTAAGTAGGGAGATACTGGCAAGCTGATGATGGGATTATCTACCACGGTATGTTTTAGACATCTTAACACTCAGAGTCTAGTTTTGATGAGGACTAGTAGTTGTCAAACTTATTTTCCTTCGGAAAGCAACATGTACTTGCTATACCTCAAAATATTTGTATAATATCGAATACATAAATTTTTTTATACATCGTAAACTTTCTGTCGTCTTGGCTTCAAGCGAATCTCCGTGGTAGCGATTTCTATATTGAATTCCCATATTTTTTCACATCGAGTTTTATGAAAATTTGACGTTTTTTAAAATATTGCTATCAGTAAATAGCTTCAATTTTTAACCCAGAGAAAATATAATGAAGTAACAATAACATGGCAATGGCATATACATTGACGTAAATTTATGTATATATGTGTATATATACTCAATCTGCAGACTACTGTTTCGCCCTTTGTGGGCTCATCAGTCCAGCACAGAGCTTCTGAGACATAACTCTCTTGCCATATTGCCGGAGCAAACACAGGTTAAAGAGTTATTGTGGGACCCTGCCAGAGTGCTCAAACCACGCATGCACAGTGAGCATTGCATTACGCTAATAACAGGTTCCAATCTCAGATAGAGTGTTCAACCAAACTTTCGCAAGGGAGCGTAATACTCAATCTGCAGACAGTACTGTTTCGCCCTTTGTGGGCTCATCAGTGCAGCACAGAACTTCTGAGGCATAACTCTGGCCATGTTGCCGGAGCAAACACAGGTTAAAGAGTTATTGTAGGATCCTGCCAGAGTGCTCAAACCACGCTTGCGCGGTGAGCATTGCATATATATATATACTTACTTATCCTTTGTGTTTTGCTTCTTTGGTAGTCGAGAACATCCCATAGACGCAATCAGACCTTCGTTGAAACTTTTCCAGTTCTTCTTCTCTTTCTTGCTTTTTCCCTTAGGCACTGGAGCTGTTTTCTGGTACGGAGTTGCCCAAGTCCGGAGTTTTTTATGTCTTTTTCATGTCCTGAGAAGATTTGTAGAGTGGCGTCCTATTCTGGCTTTATACATTGTTGATCCTGATATGGCGAATTCAAGGGCTTTCTGGGTGGGGGTGTTGATGTCCATGCGTAGGACATGACCTAACATAGACCATCTTCGCTTTGCTACTAGTGTAGATATAGAATCCGTTTGGCAGATTTTATACAGTTCTTTATTACTGATTACGCTTTTGGGCCATAGGTGACCTGTTATCGTTCGCAAGTGTTTACGATGGCATATATATATTTTATTCATCATTGCTTTGTTGGTAGCCTAGCTGTCGCAATTGTATAGCATAATGTAGAGGCAGTACGCGTTATAAAGTTTGAGTCTGGTTTTGAGCAGAATCTTATTGCGGCGAGACCAGATT
>RDPX01000222.1:746485-818679 GCA_003991215.1 Morbakka virulenta
GCTGTGCTTGCTCCGGCAACATGGCCTGAGAGTTATGTCTCAGAAACTCTGTGCTGCACTGATGAACCCACAAAGGGCGAAACAGTACTGTCTGTAGCTTGAGTGTATATATATATATATAACCGTGCATGCCGTTAGACTCTGTGACAGGCACTAATTTCATTTCAGATGTCTTTCTTAGACAGTATCTTGGAGACTTTTTTTATCCCAATACCTCTATTGTCTATTTATTGGGTTTATTTTCTTTAAAATTAATCTTTGTTTGCAGAGTCTTCAAAAAAATATCCAAGAAAAATCTAGGTAAATTTATCAATCATTTTTATGTTGAATGATACAGGCAGCGTGTTAATTTTTAATACTGCATTTCTAGGCATTGGGGATCGGTCCAGAGCTTCTGAGGTTTTAGACCTTATTATTTTCATGCAGAATGTTAGCTGGTATATTTACAATTTTAACTATAGGTCTCGTTACGGGATAGTTTTGCAAAACGTGGAACGAAACCGGAAGGCGAGGGCTTGAACGAAACTGGAGAGCGTCCCGAAACCCTTGTACAATCCACGTTGCAGCCATCGGATAGTTATAGGAGTTCCTGCAAACTAGGTCATCGGGAATTTGAGGGTATTGGAATAGACCAAGCTATTCTGCACAGTATTGATTCCTGCGGTATGTTATGTATAAAAATACAGTTACTTGCGATAGTGTCACTTTTTTTTTATTGAGACCTCGTAAAGTTTTTTGACCTTTTTTGTTTAATGTGAACCATAAAAACACAATGTATCTTTGAGTTTTTCCAGACTGAAGTTTCTTCTTTGATATCTTTTGACTGGTCTCATTAGTCTTTTTCTGACCATCATAAGACCTAGGTCATAATCGCGATGGATAGTTTCTCGTAGCTAGTTGCGAATCTTCTCTACTGAAATGTACTTTTTGACCGTCCGTGATTGTTCTTGATCTAAGCCACCTTATATACGAATATCTTTCGACGGGACACTTATTCCAATTGATAATCATTTCATGCTGTGTAAAAGGATCGAGCATTTGTTCTAGGCTAAAGACTGTTTCGTCATTAAACGTTTTCATCTGAATCAATATCAAGAGTGTGCTGGCTGTACTAGCCACAAGGAAGTAAATGGTTCTGCCTTGCACAGCTTTAAATCGCTGTTAGGCAAAATATACCACCTTTGTCCCATTCCCATCGGGGTTCCTGGTGAAACCACTGAACACCAACAGAAGCAGTTGGTGGATTCTGGTGATAAGGCTACCCCAACAGATAACAAGTTTTTGTTTCGTGTCTAGGACGAAGGCGAAAATCCTTTTTAAATAACCAAGAAATTTCACCTTTCGAAGAAAAGGGGTGTTAGCATGCATATTCCTGCCAGAAGCACCTGGCGTGGTATTTCTGATAGCATTGTCACGACATAGCAGTAAATTTCCTCTATTTTGTTGATTATGATTATTATTACCACAGATTTTTTTTCTGTGGTAATAGTATTATTTTGTTTTGCTTTTAGTTAAAAAAAGAAATTAATAAGCATTTTTTCAATTATTTGAATTGATCTTTGAAAGTGCGAAGGGCTTTGTGCAAGGGATTAGTTTAAAACTTTACTGTAGCAATTTGTAGAATTTTGTTACCATTATTGGGCCAACTCAGTTTTTCAAATCATAAATTGATATCTACATATTTAATTCAACTATAAATTTATTTTACGAAAAACCAACGTGAAATAGGAAAGCCACATGTTATTTTGTCTGTTTTCTAACATGATCGCCTTATACACATCAGGTATAATAATATTTAGGCCATATGTATAAAACATGATGATTTTACTAGTGATCTTTATTTGTGTTTAGAACAAACTGTAATCTTAATCTAGGGATAACACCTACATTTACTTGCTTGGTTGTGGGAATCAAATACTGCCACGTCTTCTCAATTGCCAATCACCTGTTTCTAATCCACGTTTACTGACATGTGATAAATGATAGGTTCATCATGTCCAACTCTTTACGTAACTGGACTGCTGCTCACTGGCTCAATGATCACTTTGTGTTTTGTAACCGAAACCTGTATAACTCCCCCTTTCAGCCATAATAATTTGACAATATAATTTTAAGCAACCGCCCAAACCCCCATTTTTCCCCATTTGGGGTAGTCAAACTTGAGCAGGAGAATCCTTTTTGAGGACCGGTGTGCAGACAGCCCAATTTAGCGACCTTATGACCCCCTGACAGATTTTCTTTGCCAACAAAAGTTGTTTTTTTTCTTTGCATATAAAAACTACTTCTTTCAATTATAATCACTTGAAAAACGTTCTTAAACTCAAAAGATATAAAGTGTTGTTGGTATTTGTAGTTATGTTTCGATTTGTGCATAGATATTTAGCGATCACACTGTTTCTTAACTTTTTATACAAGTATAATATCAACAATTTGACAATATGTAATTGCTATTTTTGCCTGTAGCCAATCCTGAAACGAAACGAAAAATGTATGGAACAATTTTGTTAGTTGGAGGTGGATTGATGTTCAAGTCATCAGACCAGTTCTTACTGCATCGTTTGCAAAAACAGCTTCCTGTACACTATCAATTTTTAAGGAATCAAATCGAAGTGATCACTAAACCCAAAGTAAGTCTCACAATGTTATTTCTGAAAGCATGCTCTAAACAATTATGCTAATCCTATGTATATTTTAAGCCTTATCATATGAACATACGAACTGAAAGATGAGAGAATTGAAAACTGTCAATGTATTGCAAGAGATTATGGGCAAAATGAGAATAACTGCACTCTATGATGTTTCAGGACAAAAAACTGGGTTCAAGTTTCATTTTAACAAAGATAACAAAGGTGCCGAAGACACAAATTTTTATATTGTGTCATAGATTTGAAGGCAATTAGTTTTTCAAGCTTTGACTTATTTCATTATTTCCCCGATCATCTCAAGTTATATCACCGCAACTTTTAGGCTTCACGCGCTTTCTTTGACAGTTTTATTACTAGTGAAAGAAAAAGTGATGCGATGGAGAATATTAGTATTTCTATTGTTCCACGGGTGTTCTTCATCATCAGTGGAAAGCGCTGCTGCGGCTCGACCACAACTCACTGGTTTTACATGGCTAAGTAGTTATCATTAGTACAACCAAAAGTCATTTCAATCTGTTCTGATGCCTGATTTTCACTTAAACGATTTCTTTGAATAAAAGTAAGCGTGGAGAAGAATTTCAGGTTGTGTTATGGTGAGTAAAAAGTCAATAAGAGCCTAAAGTCAATAACCGTATAACTTTTGTTATGCTGCTGCTAAAGTGATATTTTCATCTTTCCTTTCATTAGATCTGCGGCTATCAAAAGTACCGCAAGCGACTTTTTGTTGTTAGGCATAGGTTGGTAGAAAGCTAAAAACATAAACAAATTAAGTTGTCCTGGTAGCAAAATGAAGTGGTAGTACACGCCTGGAGATGTTATTGTCCTGTTATGACTTCAGCTCATCTGTTAACCGCTAGGGGGCATTTCTGCTATTTAAACATTTAAACGCCATCTGGCAGCCATATTAGGCCATATAAAAACTTTGCATGGTTTTGTAGAGCATGGTTTAATTTAGATTGATTTATACCCACAGGTCCAAAGGTAATTTGTGTCTTGTTTACCTCTGGTATAATCAGGTTGGCTAGTGTATTGGCGTTTTTAACTGGCTTTAGACTGTTTTAGCTGACATACCGACCTAAAAATATGTTGGACGTGCCTGCTTCAGATCCCACCAATATACGGACCACAGCAGAGTTTTCCAGTAAATTGAGGCAAAGACAAGGTAACACGCGTATGTGCATTTGATGTCATCCTTTTTTGAAGTACAAGAAGGCGTTCTTCCATTCTAATTATAGAGGAGGACAAACCTCCAAAACGTGCCCATATATTTGCTCTTTCGCTGATAGAACTCCAGGTAAACTGTTGAGCCCATATTCTGCCTTTCACAGATGGGTATCTATGAAAGACTCGAACAGAGTGGACAGAACGAGTAAAGATAGACAGAAAGCACCCAATACACAATGAAAAGCAAGAATAGCTCTCCGAACTCCCTCAACTGGAAAGCGCTTCATTTTAGCTGGTCGAGAATCAGTTCCCAAGCAGGTCGAGACCACAGGTCATGCAGTCAAAGGACCAGATCTCAAGACCCGACCAATGAGGATCCAGAGCCCCACACTTGATCTTAGCCAAGAATCTGAGAAGCCAATGTCATGCTTCTCAGTGTTTTCTCTCCTATACAATGAAGGACTCAACTGAAAAGGTTATTGCAGCATTTTGTCCTTCTGATATTTCATTACGCAGAATGCAAAACTATAAATTACGAAAATTGTTTGGGAAAATGGAACACATATGACGTATTTCAAGTTAGTCACGTGTGTCTCACCTGATAAAAAGACCAGAATCAAGTAACTGCAGGACCCAAAGAAGTTTCTTGCGGCTGCAGACAAGTGTGATATTCAAAATAAATCATCCATAAATACTCATCATTATTATCATCATTATCATCATCATTTTTGCCTTCCATATCTAGCTACGTTATCGGGTTCGGTGTCAATATCTTCGCTGTTACCCATGCTCTTGTGCAGATTGTTGATTTAGATACAAGATCTCCCGATTTAGAAACCGGAGAACCTTCTCATTTAGATCTCTTTTTGACTTCTGTTTCAGACAATTGTACAGTTTTATTTTTACCACCCTTTGGGTCTTCTGATCTTGTCACTGTAGAGATTAAGACATCTGTTTTAATTCTTTTTGACAGGCCACATCGTCGTAAAACTTTTATTTAGTCAGGCTGACTGGATTTTGAAACGTTCTTGACGATATTTCTTGGGATTTAGTCTTTAATAAATCGGGGGGGGGGGGGGTTGCCATTGCCCGTAACAATCATTTCTATGTTCACTTTCAACATGATTAAGCTGATGACACTTTGGTCTCTTTCACAAGCTAGAATGCAGAGTGTTCTTCTATGCAATCTTACTTCAGGTCCAAGCTTTTCAGTCATTGTGTATCGTAATATTGTTTTCCGTCTTTCTGGGAAGTATTTATTGTTGCCGACGCCTTCAAGAATGCAGGTTATTTGCACTGGCAGGCTTTTTGCAATACATAGGTCTTTTTGTTGGTGCTCAGTACGGATTTAGAGGATCTCGTTCCACTTTCAACCATTTAAGAGTAGTCATGGAACGTATCTATAGGATTATGATAAACCTGATGCCTGACGTGGTATGACTGAATATTTTCAAGGCAGTTGAGAAAGTGTGACACGATGGCTCCCTTCATAGGCTTTACAATCTGCACTGATGACACGATCTTGTACTCTGCCACAAGTCAACTCAGCAGGGACAGATCAGATATATGGTAGATTTAAAATCTGATATACAGGCAGGCAGAGAAGGAGGGTGGGGGGAGTGGCCGATTTCTTTCAATCCGGCAAAATCGCCACTGATGTGGTTCATTTGAAAGTTGCATTATTATGTACCTCCAATATTCATGCACAATAATTTTGATGTTAACCCTGGTGAGATTGCTTGTCCTCTTAAAGACTGCTCATCAATGAGTCTGTTTGGTTTATCATTTTCTCCAGACTTTTTTTTTTGAGGGGAATGGTGTCTTATATTGTTACCTCTCGTTCTGAACAAGGTTGGTTCTTATTATCGGGCCAGAGACTACCTACATCTCTGGCCATTTGTATCTCTATAAACCCACCATCCTTTCTGGCATGGAGTCCTGTTTTTACGTCTAGACAGCTGCTCCTCATGCTTATCTTGATGTTCTTGATCGAATTCGGAGACTTATTTGTAACTTGCTAGGTACAAACCTAACTGCTACTCTTCAATTTGCCCCATCGATAAAATGTGGCCTGCTCTGTCTTTGCTATGGATATTATTATGGGAAGCTTTCCTTGTTGCTATTAGCTCAATTGGTTCCATCTCGTGTAACTCACATCTCTCAACGTCTGCGACCTTATTCATTTGTTGCTTCTTTTTGCAATAAATCCTATGAAATTAGTTTCTATCCTCGGGCTGCAAGATTGTGGAACTCTTTGGCTTCTGAGCCCTTTCCTCCGGCATATGGCCTAAATATTTTCAGGTCTATGGTCATCTCATATTTTGTTAGCTTTTTTTCTGTTTCTTCTTCACAGTTCTCTATACTTAGTGATTTTTGCTTTGTATAGTGTTTAAGTATGATATAAAACCGCCGTAAGACCAGTTTTCTACCATGGTGTTTAAACTGGATCATCACGATAATATAATTTAGAATTCAAAAATTGAGAGTGAAAGAATTATAACTTCTAAAAAAGACGAAAATGAGCATACTAAAGCAGATCACGCTTGTCATGCTTAACATTTTCTTCTTAGATAGGTTATGAAATAAGGATATCAATTATTATCCATGTGCGACTTGGGAGTAATAAATATTTTTAAAAGATAATTAAAAATGCGCCTCCAATGTTACGGTTACGCTCCACGAGACTAATAGTTCATCAACCAAGCAATGAACTACCCACTAATGGGATCAAGAAGGAGAGGAAGACTAACTAAGGTCGCAGACTGTGAAAGAAGACATGGACGAAAAAGGTTTGACAGATCAGGATACGCAAGATCGCAAGAAATGACCTCGACTCATTGAGCAAGAAGAAATTTAACAGCTTGGAGAAGAAAAAGAAGGTTGTCAACACACCACCTTATCTTAGCTTACCGGTATGACAGTCGAAGACCGCCATATTTCCTGCTTTTCACCCCAAGTAAGTGCCCTACTCAAAGAGGCCGTTGCACATTGACAAAAAAATCTCCTGTTAAAATCTCCTTACCCGCATGTGAATACTACAGTCTTTATTATTTTCTGCGGTACATGAAACCTTAAGAACTTTTTAAGCAGTTCAATTTTAATTGTGGTGCTAAAAGGCAATTAAAACCTTTATCTCAATTGTTTAAAACCCTTATAACCGTAAATGATATCAGATGGAACTTTTAAAATCAAAAAGGAGCTAAGAACACCATTGTAAGCTTAAAAATGTTAAATTAATCAAAATTCGGTTAGCATTCGGGCAAAATTTTGCCGAATTTCAAGAAATGCGAGAGTTTTAAAACCAAAAAAAGCAAGAGTTGTTAGATTATTGACTTTTTTAACTCCCTTTTTCGGTATTCTTTGAATTTCTATTTTCCTGTTTAACTAATGACTGTTATCCAGTAATTGTCTTAATAATTTTCGTTAGTGTAGTATTGCAACAATGCTAAATTTGTCATTGCAGGCGTTTGTTGTTGTTTTTTCTTGACTTTTACATTCTACCAAGTTGAATACTTGAATCTTGTTTTTCTAGTTGCTTTCGTCTTAGCACATGCCGTCGATAAACCTAGGGTAATGCGCTCAGTGTACATTGTGATCAGTCCAGTTGGATCAAATCAATAACCGTGGTAAATGAAGCGCCTACAGAAAGACAAAGTTTATATTTTATTAGTCTGAATTTCAAGTTTGAATCTCGCTTCCAAAAGAGTTACTTTTTTTAATAATGTTGATGCACCGAACATGTATTAACAAAACTGAGATGGAATTGAAAAGGATCCGTAAATTGATTAAGTAGTAATATGTGTGAAAAATTGAGCGATAAAATAGTATACAATTTTAATTCCTTCTGAAAACGTATATGAGGAGCTTTGACTTAAAGGTTGCTAAAATTAGCGCTGGTGTTAAAAAAGCTAGCTAGCGAACGAGTATTACTAGAATTTTCTTTTCGCTTATTTTTTCTTATCTATTTCGTTCGCGTTGGAGATAATGGTAACAATGTACCCATTGACTAAGAGTAAAGCCCTCCAGACTGTTAAAAGATACTATTTCTCGTATCTTTTAACAGTCTCGTCAATGTTGGATTACATTGCTATGAAACTTGGCAAATTCGTATAGAGATTTTACAGTCTTGTATACCCATGTCATCTGTTACCTTGCTCTTGGGTACACGAGGAGCTTTAACTACAGTATTTGCTTTCAATACTTGTAGTGACACCATTACTTGACATACTGCAAACAAAAGACTTGCTGGAGATTTTGTTGTTGTTGTTGTTCCTATCCTGTGATTTTTTCAGCCAATAAGTTAAATAAAAGGTAAACTGAAATTTTGTTTTGGATTTTCTGACAAAATATTTAACCCTGTAGAAATATACCACCAAGTACATTAGTCTTACTACAAAAATGTCGAAAATGCGTGCTATAGATTTTTGTAATCCCATGGTCGTGAAGCATGTTTATAATCGCTAGTGGTAAGTTTATGCCGAGTGCAACTAATGGTTTATTTAATTTTAGCAAACATTTTCATTTCGTTTGATTAAGGATATGGATCCAAGGACAGTTTGCTGGAAAGGAGGGTCAGTGCTGAGTATCCTAGATAGTGCGCAAGAGCTTTGGATATTTCGACAGGAGTGGAAGCAATATGGCTCAAGAGTACTTCGAGAACGGTCTGCCTTTCAATGGTCTTCGAACTGGGACAAGGTGTAAATAGAATGCCACATGTTTCGTTTTCTATCCATGCCCGTTTGGCTTACAGCATTTGATGTGTAGAAGCGCCTCCACAAGAAGTATCTACTCTCTTATGACGTTTCTTTACGAAAGTATTACGTAAAAACCATGGCTGGTAATACAACCAACAAATGTGACAGGGGGAGGACAAGTTTGACTGTTCAACTAAAATAATTACTTCAATCTGGAGTAATTTATTAATGTCAGTTTTAGGCTCAGAATATAAATCAAGGACGAAAAAAGTAGAGCTTTGATTTCTGTAAAACGGAGCTCTTATTGTATTTTTGAATTAATGTTGTAAAAGTAACACTGGTACCTAAAAATCTTTTATGATGATCTAATATTTGTTTGGTTGAATATCGTTAATCTGCCACTTAGTTACTTGCGTTTTTGTTGATCTGAAAGGTGTTTTCCCCCAAGTATGAAAAAACCAATGAAAAACTGTAAAGAAACTATGAAAATGCATAGCTTTTGCACCTTTTAGTTGTGACACTACAGATACAGCAACAGAAAATAAAACCATCACGTAAACAAAGCACTACTCAAGCCAACATATTAAGAACCAGCGAGCTTTCATCTCCGTTGTAAGTTTGTTTTTGCAAAATTATGCATAACTTTGAATGAATACGTATTGCAACGAGTCGATTGTGCATTAATGGAATGACGCACAGGCATCTCGATGAACAGCTGCTCTTGCATTTATTTTATTTTTGCCGTTTATTATATCTTTGTATTTCGATTTGAAACTTTTGAAGTTGGAAATAAAAAAGTGATAACTGTTGTACCCGAAAAATTTGAAACAGATTAAAGTTTTCCCATTAACTTCGACCGGGTTTGGATTTCTGTTGCGTTCCCCTTGGATTAAGTCTAAACCAATTGTCTGTTTTATTTTGAATATTTGGACTATTTGGTCAGTGTTCCTTTGGGTTACAAACGTCTTACACCTATTCCTTTTACTCAGACCACTAAGTTTTATAATATTTGCTTCTTAGGGTACCCAAGGTGTGAAAACTGAATAAGCAATGATTTGACCTTTGAAAAAGTCATTGTTACACCTCTGGATAAACTTATACTGATCAAACAGTAGTAAAATACTGCTCAACTAATCATTCTGGGCAATGTCATGGGGTCATGTAAGCTTAAAGAGTTATTCTGAAAGTACTACGTGACTTCGTTTTAAGTAATTAGCATTTTGCACGAGAAGTGATTGAAAAAGAAGCAGGTGCTTTAAGGTTTGAAGACACAAGTTTTTTATGGTTTATCCTGTCGGGAAAATATAAAACCACAGAACATGAAAAGAGATAGAATTAAAAGAACATTTCTTTGGCCAGGATTAAAATATAAAAAAATGATAAGGAAATAGACGTTAATAGATTAGAGATAATAACTTTTTAGCCCATGATAGTAACCTAATTTTTAGTTGTTAACTGTAGGCGATTAGGTATGCAATCGTACCACAGTTTTCAGGCGACGGAAAATATTTTTTAATAATGGTGTTCTCGTTTATTCACTTTTACGACCACAAAAGAAATCCCAAATTACATGTCTCTGAAAACTAGGTTCTTAATATTCAGATGAGGATATGTCACGTATACTGCCCTATCAGCAAATACCTGTTGGTTCTTTCAATTCCTTGGTAAATCTCTCTGGTTCTTTTTATTGGATAAAGGTTTGAGTACTTCAAGAATTCTCTTGAAACTGATTTTTTGCCAGCAATGAAACCTGACGAGAACTGGAGGGTTTTTTGATGACCAAAGCCTCATAAATATACCTTTCATCATTTGCAAACAGCAAGTGAATATTAATATAATTTTTCTTGTAATCACCATTTTTTCATTAAAAAATGGCTTCCAAATAATAAAACTTCAGACAATACTTTACACTTCGTTATTTTAGTTTCACATATTTCATAGTCATTATTTTTACTAGAAACAAATTCTATTTCAGTTGTCCGTGTCTGCATACCACTGAAACACAACAGCAAATTTGGAGAGCATTTAAACCGAGTGCTTTCTTTCAGCAGCAGTTGGAATTGCAGAGTATAACTCAAAACAGTTTTCCATTACCTTTTTACTTTATATAGTTTAGAACATGTGTGCAGAATAGTAGCTGGTAAACAGCAGGGATAGTTAGTCCTATCTTTATTGCGCGACGTTCAATGAAGATTTATGAAAAGTATGTATGGCCAATGCATTTACCTCTGCAATTCCTGCCTTCGTAAATTTTCTTACTCAATATGTGCGTCGGTAAGCATTGGAAACCATGGCTTTCTGTTATAAATCTGTCGATTCACCACTGCTGACTAACAATTATCTTTTAACACTATCAGGATACTCCAATAGTATATTTACATAAGCATAGTTTGCAGCATTGTTAAACCTCTATTTTCTGTACGCTGGATTGCAAAGTGTGGCAAGTCTTCCTGATCTTACGGTAAGAAAGCATGGGAACTACCTCTTGGAATATTTCTTACAACCTTGACGTTGTTTTTTCATTTCTTTCTCAATAAACTGACAGCATTAACAGATGATAAATTAGCGTTTTAGCAAGCATTTTTGAGACTAACGGAGGCATACTACATTCCTATTTTAACACAACTGAAATTATTTTTCTCAACAAAACACTTAGAAACTAGGACTTAAAAATTTAGATACAGCATACACTAGAATAAACTGACCAATTTTGATGCAAAAATAAATAGACTTAGAACAGAAGTTGCCTATCTACAAGTTTATCGCTGTGCAAGTTTCAAGATATAAGTCGGTACAACAGTGTTTAGTACGTATACCTTAGTTATATGCGGTAGGCGTTTGCAACTATATAAATATTGTATTTGTTTAGCTGACGATTGTGAAAACATGAACTGACAGTTCTAAACCTACGTTTTGTTGATTTTTTTGTCGTTCACCATATGTTAGCTCTAATATTCTTATATTATTGAACACTGTCGATAGCTAATAATTACTTCGATACTGGTATATATCATACACATATTTTTATCTCGAACTTATGATTC
Source organism: Morbakka virulenta (assembly GCA_003991215.1). Lineage (NCBI taxonomy): Eukaryota > Metazoa > Cnidaria > Cubozoa > Carybdeida > Carukiidae > Morbakka > Morbakka virulenta. Next base: position 758,033 of record RDPX01000222.1, read on the forward strand.
GTTGGCGGAACTATTTAAGGCGTTACAACGCCAATTATCAGAAGGCCGCTGTAACCCATAACCAATCTAAGTGTATACTTGTAAACACAAGGCATTTTAATGCTATTAGTTTTCTATTTCAAGCTTCCTTTTTGGCTCTAGAGGTTTATTCCATCACAATATAACTTCTGCAGGTAGACGTTTTCAGATAGTATTGTGATGTCATTACGACCATCCCAGGTCATTTACCAGACAGCAAGACAATTTGAGGGCCATGGTATTGGAAACCAGTTGACAAAAGCATGTGAAAGTTCTAAACAAGGGCAAAGGATGAAATATTTCCTTAAAGATGGCCAGAAGTTCAAAATTTTGAGATTAAGGCTATCAATAAGAAATTAGGTGGAAGTAAAAGAAGAAATTGCAGGTAATAGCTAATGTGTAGGAGTTACCACAATGTTCCACACACCATGTGGTTGAGATATGAAATTCTGGCCCTTGTACATTAATTAAAGCTCTGTTGAAGCCAGTTCGAAGAAAGGTAAATGAAAAAATGTCAAAAACTTTACGAGTCGTTAAATTCCCCGGACCATAGTATTTAACTAAATATAGTTTATGAAATTACTTGAAATTTTACAAAATAACTTCTAGTACAAGAGATTTTACACAATATCATACAAAAAATTCACTATTAATGCTCCTTTTCTTATATTTTCCTGTACATTTGCTGCTTTTTTTAAAAAGAATTTCGTATATGTTGACTTAAGTAGCAAGATTGCTACAATTGGTTGTCAACTTTTTTGATCAACCAGATTTGCCCTGAACTGACACTCATCGCCAAATGAATATTCATTTCCAAACTGCGTTTAATTGCTTGATTTAAGCTTAAAAGGGGAAGTTTGAATAGTTAACATTGGAGCAATTAACAACTAGGAAAAATATTAATCTTCCAATTTTTCCCAGTAAGGAAAGGGAATTTTTTGACTAGTTGTTTAAGTCTTTTCCCCTGCATAAAAAGAGTTATCACAGACTGTTGTGATATACATATCTTAACCTGGTGAGAGCTGGGTGTGAATAAATTTCAACATCTTTCACTCCAGATCCTCTTTACTCACTTTTATCTGTTTCCAATTAACTTATTCTGACGGTTTAAATGGCGTCAAAAGTACTTTTTGTTTTTGATACCATCTTACTGTTTTTGCCAATTCCATATTCTTTTTAGATCGACGTTAACTTTCCATTAGGCATGTTTTTGTCTTCTGGGCGTATTTAGTCATTGATAACTTGGCATGAAGAACTGATTTTCTCAGTTTGATGATAACTAGATTTTATCATTCATATTTAATTTCCATTCTAAAATGTGTCTGTTGTTTTTATTCACTATCCGTATCGCTACGACTTACTTAGGATTGATAGTATTTTTAGTGAGACAAAGATATGTGTTGCTCTACTGTTGTTGCTTTGTATTCCTAAATAATGCATGAGACAAACTAATGGACACGGAACTCAGTTTAATTTTTATTTCATTTTAATAAAGATTGCCCCTCTAGAGCTTTCATCTAGGTAATAAGATAATGAAGCGCTTCCAAACCTTACTGTTTTGTAGTCGAACGAAAGTTTTAAAAGGATAGGAAGAATGACAGTTCAGGAGAGAAAAGGTAGTTGTTTTAGAAATAAACTTCTAGTTCAGACGTATTGTTAATGAAAGAATCTCCATAAGGCCCATGACCAGGTAGGAAATTGGCACCATGATCTGTCAATTTTCAGTCATTTGCCTTCTTTTTAATTATCTCTGGGATTTATCCATTACAGAGAAGTAGTCAGAATATATTATTTTATACGGTAGAAAATACTGCCACTTTGGGATTGCTCTTTTCAACAACTGCGCATGTATTTTCCTCTTACTTTCACGTACGCCAATTTCCTCCATTTTTCCTTACAGTTCCCTAACTTGAGTAAATTCCCTTTGTACCCTTCACCAAAATCAACGAAAAATTGCAACACTTTTATGTCAGGAAATTGATCCATTATTGTACAAATACAACCTCGTAAATCAAACTACTTTCGGGTGCTTAATAAACAAGGGGGACTCTTAATAATTTTTTTTATTTTTGCCAAGACCCTGGACCTTATTAAGTCTCCGCTTTGATTAATTTTTGGATTATCTCTGGTCACAATCAATATCGCTCATCTTGCAAATCGAGCCATCCTTGCGATCCTAATACGTTTCATTGGTTTGTTCCAAAAGAATATTCTAATCTTACATTCTAGTAGGAGGTGTTTTTTAACAGGAGCAATAGAGACAAACGAGGTCTTTTGAGTAACACCCATATATGTCACATTTTAAGGAGGCTCTTTACAAGGCCTATTCGCGAAAACCACAGAAAAGAAGCTGACTGGTCAAAAGTCCTGAATTGAAAAAAGTACTGAATAGCAGAAAATGATTAGCAGCAAAGCAGAAAGAAAAGATCATCGAAGAAGGTAATGCAAAACTGAAAACAGAAAAAGGTCTTATGACTTAAATCTTATACGAATTTAGAAAGTGTTACTTTCTATTCAAGATTTCGTGTTAGTTTTTGTAATATATTCCGTCATTTATAAAGATCTTATTTATAATAATTGTGCCAATTTAATAACAGCTTACCTTTTTACTTTCAGCGCAGAATTCACTCTTTTATAGAATTTTGAAGCTTAATGTAATTTAATCTGCGAAGCGCTGATTTGCTTACCATGTCTGGGCGTAAATTCAATCGTGCTGAAAGGGCTAAATTTACCTTAAAAAGTAAGTACTTTGGGACGATTACGTAAAAAGTATACAAATGAGTACGATATTAAAAAAGAAGAGTTTTTAAAACACCTGAACTACTGCTAAGAGATTAAGAAACACAGGTTAATAACCCCTCGCTTATTAGATTTAAAAAAAAGTCTGACTCACCATATTATTAAAATCTGCCCTTTTATTAAGCAGCCAGGGGTATAGAAACTAAGCTCAATATAACGAATACTTTTAAAATTAGAAAAGTAAAATTCTCAGATAAACAAACTGCAAAAGTCATGAACAGTTATATGCATGTGTTTTATTGGAAGGTTTCCATTTCTGCTTTAGTGTATTTATGGTATGTACCAACCATTTGTCGACCTCAAGGTTTCCTTTAAAATGTTCACTCACCTTCATAATAGACTATTGTTCTAACAAAAATGCACTTTCAAAGTCGTGTCTTATTGTTTATTTTGGAGAATGTTCTCTCCGCTCGGACAGTGCTTTAGGGAATGACATTGTCTCCAGCATAAACTTGGCCAGTTCTTGGTACCCCGTGGCATTTGACATCGATTTTCAAAATTTTGCCACTTCTTTCCTATCCCAGCCACCATTTGCCACGGTATTGCCTATTCACATTGACCTCCATTGCCAAGTAATAGTCTCAATGTTGCTTTTTCCTTTTGGGTGAGGGAGGTTTCTTGCAAGCACCTCTGCTGTGGCTGGAGAGGCAAAACCTTCGACTACAGCACTTGGCACTACGTCTTTCAATGCTTGGAGAACAGGTTTTGCAAGTTTAACCCGACGTTTAGTCTCAGTAACTGCTTCAAGATAAAGATGAGACGTTATTAAATATCTTTCACACTCAAGTGGTCCAACCGTATCGATTGTTTCGTAATTAATACTTATTGAGCTCACATCATGAGCTACTGCTGACATAAAATTTCTACAGAACACCTTAACAACTTGTTCCACTTATGGCAAGAATCGACTTAATTGTAATGATTCTTCCAAGTGAAGCAATGCTTTCAACGCTGATAAATCCCCGAGGACAAAATCTGTAAACTCAAGGGTTGCTTTCATATAAGGAGCCTTCAATGTTTGTAGCATTCTTTGAGCTACTTGAGCTTTTGTGTATAACATTTAGAAACAAAGAGATCTGGGAAAGCATCTTGCATTCTTGTCAAAACAGAGTTATTTTTCCCCTGTATAAAATTCTTTCCATCTAAAGCAAACCCAATCACCATAGTCCAGTCGATACAGATAGTTGCTAGAAGGTGCTTGAAGAGACTTAAACAGATCATCGGTTTCTCCATCTTCGACAGGAATCAAAAGATACAAATTAGTAACAATCTCTGCTGATTCTTAATTTAGATATCGGACACTAACCCTATTTACTTTTTTCATTGTTATATCTGTAGCTTTATGAAAAATCAAAGAAATTCCAAGTGCATTTTTTATTTCATTCAATAATTTGCCATGCGAATAAACAGGAAAGCATTCATTCATTAATTACGTCCTTTTGCTTCGATTTCATTTCAAGTTTTTGATTGCTTCTGAGTTATCAGCTACAAAAGGCAAGCCTTCCACCAGTTGATCAAGAAAATTAAACGGCAAGTTTTTTCGAGCTATCAAAGCAATTATATTTTATTCGGCTTTAATTCGTGGTTAGATGGTAACTCATACAGATATTTCTAGGCTGATTTATGCCCACAGTTTCATTGGAACGAAAATCCTGTGATGACTGTGTTCCAATTAGTTCAGACTTTCCTGCCATAAGATCTTTATTAAAAGCATAGCAGAATTCCTTACTACTGACGTTCTTTGAAACGCAAAACCAGCCACACGGCCGCCCCAACCCGTCTTCTTTTCCCCATTCTTTTCGATATTTTTGTGCTCTGTACTGTTTCTCCTTATCTTTTGGCATTGTGTCATAAAATTAGCATTGGAAGATTGAGACATGAGAGATTACGACGTATGTTAATAGCAATATTTGTAAATATTGAAATACTTATCCTGTATAAAAATTATTTTTAATAATAATAATAATAATAATAATTAAATTTAGTGCTTGTTTCATGTTTTTTCAGGAAACTACCCTCTCCTGATTTTGTCCCCTCACATACCATATTGCATACAAATATTGCTACGATACAAATCAAATTTCCGTTTTCTATTCACATAACCAAATCACTTCCACTTTCTTTTTCTGATCATGTTGCAGTTCTTGTTTGCTTAAGGGTCTTTTGGCTTGTCATGTAATGTATCCATGATATTTGCAGCATTTGTAGCAGAAAACAACATCATGAATTCCAGGTTCTTTTCCATGGTCTCTCGTATGGACCAGAACTCGCTGCTTTGTCAAAACTGACAATACTTAGTCTAAAAGCATTCTTTCTCTGGTTTCCATGACTAACTTCCAGCTTTTACAAGCTTCAATTCTCTCTTGTACGACGGATCCCTGGAGGGAAATTTTGTTCTCAGACTTTGTAATATGACTAAAGTTCGCATTTCCTTGCTGTCGACTGTCTTAAATTATAACAGCTTTTTGGATTAACTCTTTCCTCTAATTTGTTATCGAAAACTTAAATATCTGGAGTTCGCTTTGTGTAAAAATTATTTGGAACCCACTTCATATCATGACCATGATATTCTCTACTTTCCTCTCTTATCACTTTCCTTAATGTTAGTTAATCTGAGCACTGTGTTTGGGATCTTAAAGCTAAGGCTTTGTTTCAAATATATGTTTCGAATATTTAATACATTTGATTGTAGGGATTTTGAAGCCTTGTTATTTTGTCAGAGTTTTCATAATCACCTTGATAATATTAAGAGCTGAGGGCTGTGTAAATCCTAATGCCAAACTGCCAATCAGTCATTTCTGTTCTTTTTGAAAAAGAAATGAGAAGACTCTTCCCTTTAACTTACATCAATGAAAAAGAACAGGTTCCTTTTCCTCCTTTCTGTTGTTAAAACTAGCCTTTTTACGTTTTCTGACGACTAATTCTTCATTTAAAAAGGAAATTATTTTGATAATTTTTGAAACTCTGTACTTCCTCTTGTATTTTTGAAATTGTGGAAAATTTTTAGGTGATTTTAGTGTTATTTGATTCTCAAAAATGTCGTAGGTTATTAATTTTGATCGATTGCGTCTGTTTCAATAGCTGACCTTAGAGTGAAGCAAGCAAACTAGCTAAGTAAAAAGAAAACTGATAGTTTATGGAGAGGATTGAAAAATATTTTTTTCACAAGCACGAGTAATTATTTTTGTTTTTCTTCGGTGAAACTACAATTCACTTAAAGACGAAAAAAGAAAGATTGGCATGGCACCTACTCCATAAAAAAACATGAGCTAAAGTGTCTGCATGACAAAAATTCATATTCGGAAATATCCTTAAGTGTGGATTTTCACCATCAATGGGGTTTATCCTGCAACTCTGCCAAAATTAAAGGCAAGTTAAAGGCCTAAAACTCTTGTAAGACCTACCTCCCTGAGATTTCTAAATCCAAAGATCTTCAATTTCATAATGGAAAAGGTCAGAAGAATAGAAAAAAAGCTATGCTAATTGCGGACAACCCTATGACATGAGCTTGTTTAGTTCCAACAGAAGCTAGTCCGCACGGGCGGAGAATATTGCCCCGCAGCTGTATTACATCTATAATTTACACATATAAATTGAATCTTTGGAAAATAAATCGAACAATTGAAAATAATTCGTGAAAGAAAGGGCATAAAGCACTTGTAATATTGTCATTTGTAATTTTTACATTTGAATAGCAATCACAGTTAAGTGACTGTACGTAATTTTGCTAGGGAAGGTTACACTATTTTACCTCTGACGCTGATACCGATTTTCATCTTAATAATAAACCACTTGCATTAATCCTTTTCAATGTGTATATCAGTTAGAGGTATACATTAAGTTTTGGATATATACCCCTTCTTTACAAACCCCTCCAAAATTAAGTTCCAAAACTGTAAGAATAAGAACTTTTAAAGTTATAAGCCCTCTCGAAAACAAACTCCCTCCTACGCGCTCGTGCACTTTCTGGAGGATTTCTTTGACCCACTAACATTGTCAATAGCACTTGTGCCAGCATCTCTGGTACATGTCCTTCTCTGTTATTACTATCTAAGCTTTACAAACTACACACTTCCAACAAACAGATGTTTAAGCTCTTTCTCAACATTAATTTTATTCTTGAGTTGAACGTTGCAACTGTTCGTTGAACGCAATAAATGAGAGGGCAAGAAACGAAAAAGAGATGATCGTGTTTACGAGAAATTAATTTGAAAGGTTTAAACTGCCATAGAACAAGGAGAAAAATGTTGCTCGGACAGATGCCGAATTCGAGATAAATTGGAAACAAGTTGAAACTTTAGCGAAAAAACAGGAGAAAATTCAGATGGAAAAAATCCCAAAGCAAGGAACATAAAAGAAAATGTACATAAAAATTTCCAGAGATGGAGCAAATTTTGCATAAAGAAAACCAAAAGGCATAAGAAGGAGGGAGAGTATCAAACGAGCCTAGTTAATTACTTAAGAGAAGCACTTCACGAAAAAACTTTATCCTGGTAAAGAATTAGAGTCTTCAGGTCAACGGTTTGCTAGATTTCGAAGATTAAAACTTTCTTTCGAAGAAAGACTCACTGACGAAACTTTATCTGACGTTAGCTTCAGAAATTCTACAATTTCACCCTGCATTGCTACGTGTTTACAGGTACAGTAATTACGAACACAAAGACATGGCAAATATGGACCAGACTCCACTTCCTTTTGGTCACAACAAATTTTATGCAAATAACGGAAATAAACAGATATGGTGTGCATCTTCATCCTCTTTAATCGAGCAATACCACTGTAAAGTGCAATTCACAATTATTGCTGAAGGTGTGAGCCCCATTCATGCATTTGTTGTATTAAGAGGAAAACGATTAAAGATCACTTGAGAAGAGCAAAATTCGTGGTATAGTTGAGTGCAGGCTGGTTTCCAAAAATTGCCTGGTGTGAGGACAACATAAGGAAAAGGTAAATGAACGAGCAGTGGGAAATATAATGATATAACTTTCTCTCCTGCTTCAACTGGAAAAATTCTGATGGCTGATGTATATTTAGCACAGCAAATGAATGACGTCAAAGCACCCCTCATGGATAAAACACAGAATTGGCTGACTTTCTCCCATGATGCACTGGTCACATTCATGGCTTCAGATGTTTCTTTCAACCTCCTTGTTAAGGATGCTATCTGAAAATAGTTTGAGGACAGCCTTTGTTTGTCAATTCTTCACTGCTAAGCTATAATAAACTATATAAATTTATTGCTACCTATATCAACTAATACTAGACAACTTTAAGTAGCTTTCCCTTGTACTCAGAGAATCTTATTGAATTGAACTCATCAGATGTCCGATTAATCTTAAATGATTGAGGATAGAAAGAAAGAGGATGGCAGTGAATATGAATTTAGCTTTCACAAATGAAGAAATTCAGGCTGCTTTTAATTCTTTCCTTTCAATGAGTTTATAAGTGTAAAATTAAACCACGTTTAATTTGAACCTGACAAGAGTTTGACCAATCTTAGCAGGTTCTCGACATGTGATCTAAGATAAAATCGTGACCAATGGTTTAAAATGTCAATATTATCGGAATGGATTTTCACATCACAGTGCAAAAATAAAGTCCAATTGCATAAGATAAGTTCAACAAATATTCTTTTACGGACTTCTTTTTCTTGATTGGTGCAATTCGAAGAAGAAACTGCATTGGGAATATTTCTTAAAACTACACTAACTCAAATGTTTACAAGCTATTTTACAGGTATTTTAGTTAAAGAAGGCCGCTACCTATTTTCTCAAAGCATCTTTATAAGGAAAACTCATTCGTTTCAACTTATGAGGCGGAGATACCTTTATCTATTTTTTCATTGCAATTATATTTGCAACGATTTATAACTCAGGTAAAAATAAGCTGTTGTCGTGTTGGTCTTATCCAGAAGTATAGCATGAACATAATAAAAGATTCTCTAGGTGGGGGATTTTTTAAAAAAGTCATTAATCATAAAAAATTGTCGACTCTACTTCTAAAATTGCCACAACTATTGACAGTTAGATTATAAAGAGAAAAGTTATTTGAGACTTTTACACCACTAAAATAAAACAGATTTTTGTAGCTAGCGTTTAGTGGTCTTATTGCGTGCACCAGAGGGTGAGAGCATGAAGAAAAAATAAGCAGTAGGGTAGGATGGAGTAGGCCAAAAAGCTAAAAACAAGCTGTAGGGATCATTTTTCACTGTAGAAAGTAGAAGTCTGATGTATATTGTGAGCGATTGGTGTTATCAAGAAAGCTGCGACAGAGATTATATGCGGTAGGTAAAATTGGTGTTGGATGACAAAGACAAAAAACAAGGCGATGAAATTAAAGCAGTAAAAATAAATATAATATATGGAAAGAGAATCCCAAGGAAAAAAGTTTGTTTTAATGAACTTTTAGGAATATCACTTATGTAACAATAATATACATATCTGGCCAGGCTTTAATTCTTATTTGAATTTCAATACTATACGTAACCCCAAACCCCTTTGCTCACTCATTTTCCTTGTTTTATAGTTCTTTAATTTTTTCAAACATTTCAACTTTACTTCCTTCATTTAATTCATGCAACGAATTCAAATTATTCGTCTTATTTAACTCTCTTATTAAGTTTCAATCATTTGTCATCATCACTCTATTTCACTGCTATTTACATCTGTTGGAAAATAATAATTTATTTAAAATGAAAATTATGCTTTAAATTATACGAAAATTATACAAATATAATATTCTATATCAAGTAAAGTAATCACTTTAAAAACGAAAATTATGTAGACATGTCAACTGCATTTTAGTCCCATACATTTAGATGACAAAGTAAAAAGGTTCCTTGGACTTCACATTCTTGAGCAACCAATATAAGTTTGATTATGAGTAAACGCTGGCTCGTTTAAATCCACGTCACCACTGACAGACTGACCCTTACTCTTGTTGATCGATATGGCATAATTAAACAGAATTGGGAATCGAGCTCATTTGGACTGGCGTGGTGAATCAGATGGCCAAGTGGAACCCTTGAAAAGAAAATATCTGCCCTGTTAATATGTAGGAATTTTGTCTATGACTTTTTGCTGCAGCCAAAAGTCCTCCAGTGTGAAAATCTGGACTCAGAATTTTATTTCATATTTACAATACTGTTTCTAATAAGATTGTTGCAGTCAAAAATCCTGTAGTGTGGAAGTCCTTCAAATGAAAAGTCTTCCAATAAAAAATAATGCTGTGGACCAATCTGAACTTGTTGTCTTACTTCAAAAGATAATAAAATTTTATTATTAGGAGACGGAAAACTCCTGACAATAATTGTGATTCTAACAATAAATGGTTTCATTGGGTTAAAATGCATGGTTGCGAGTTACATGTACATGTATACTAAAGAATTTCCATTTATACATTTAGATTTTCACTGCCTAATTTCAATCTTTATTCTATATAACCTATCAATCTTACCTTCTCATAAGTATAATTCAGTCTTTTGTATGAGGTCTTCCAATAATTTTCTGCTGAGCTTTTGCTGTTCAATTTGATTGCTTGCTTTTACTTCCCTTAACTACAGCATCATCAGCGTCTACCTGATCAGATTTATTTTAGCTATTTTTATAATTTTTATCTTTTTTCAACTGCTGTAAAGACTATCATTGCTCTTTTCAATAAAATTTTTAATTTTTTCTAGAGATGTATCTGTTTTGTAATTTTAAGCATTACTTGAATTTTACATAATAAAATAGGTTATAATTTATTTGGAGAGTGAAAATTGTTATACATGCTGGTCTATGTTATCAGTAATAGTGATACAGGAAAGGAGTTGTTCTGAAATAAAAAATATGTGACTGCCATACAAAATCAAAACAAAAAAGAGGCTAAGGTAAGTGCCCCCAATAAAAGACAGCATTATAATGATAGCCACATAAACTATTTGTGGTACAAGACTTGAATATCATAATTAAAATCACATTCATTTTGGTCCTGAGCTTTTTTCGCCGGTATTAAACTGGACAAAGGCGCCAGGATAAGAAAATACAAATTAATGAGTTTTAATCAATACGGAAAACAAAAGACAGCATCGAGAAAGCCCTAAACGTTTTTGTGTTTGGTAAAAGAAAACAAAAAGGATTGATGAAAAACTGCCACTTTGTGTGACTGGCTGTATTAAGTAATTGAATACCAATTGTTCTTCAATTGGTTTTCAAAATCGTCTTCAGACGAGTGCCAGTGAAAAAGCTTTCTACCACAATGAAAGTGGCTTTAATTGGTAAATTAAAATGACAGCATAAGCCTTGTAGGTTTTTTTCTCCCAAATAGAAATGGGGACTTTGTTGCCTCATTTTCATGCATTTTCGAGTTTACCTTTTATTTAAGTTGTTTCTCTTTGATTTGTTAAGTTTAGTATGAAGGGAAAAAGTTAAGCTTCTCGTAACAACAACAAATTAATGACATTTTCAACCTACATGATTAAGGAAGCTACAACCATTAACAACTCACAAAGATAAAAGTTGAGCAATTTGATAATTGTGCTAATGGAGAACACCAAACCATAAAGTAAATAACTTGAAAAGTATTTCTAAGCCATAATCATCGTCTCTATTTAGCCAGATGTAGCAACTCACCTTCTTAACGGTTTCTTGTAGTTTTGATATTGGTTCTTCCTTCTTTTTATTGGAAGGTCCAAGGTCCTTACTTAATGAGTAAACCCTGAGCCAAATGAATCTTGCAGCTCCAATCTCAATTAGTAAACCGTGGCCAGACCAGCCCGAACCTTTGCATTCCTCTACCAGCTTCTCATAATGTTCATCCTTTCTAATCCATCCATCATTAAAGCTCACCTCCCAAGGTACTGTTAATTCTATGAACTTGATAATCCTCCATTCTATTATTCCCTTTTTATCTGTCTACATTACTAGAATTTATTTGTTCAAATATTAGTATCCGCCTGAATTTTGTCACTAACAATACAAATTTAACAAGCGCTTGGACCTACCTAGGAACCAAAATGCCTTTTCCAATTTCCTCTGTCAAAACGTTTATCATATATAAACTATCTATTTTGTTTTAAAAGCCCAATTCTATGCGTCTGTTACTTCTCAATCTAAAAACAAGATAAATCTATCACGCATGTGCTATCCAATAAAATAAAAATTCGCGATCCTGTCTTTTACACAAGAGTGAAATAGGCTACTATGTATAAAAAAACACGTATTTATGCGATGGAAACTTGCTTTAAAAATTGAAGGAGGTAAAAACATATCGCGCAGCAAGGAGAAGGGTGGTGGAATGACATTTCTCACCAGAATCCTATAGGACAGTTGTACGATTCATTGAACTGCTATACATTTCTGAGTAATACGTAATGCAAAAAATTGAAACCATAAAACATATATAAGAAATAAAGCACATGAGGTGCAAATATTTTCGAAAAAGAAGGAACTGAGAGAGGTAGTTTATTTTGTATATATAATATAGAAAAACGTATGACAGAGACAAAACTTCTAAGTAAAATTTAGATAAATATTTACACAGTTATACTAAGATGGCCACATCTACAGACCTTTTGCAATCTTTCTCTGAAAGGTCTTTTCTAGTAGGTGATTTTATTGAAGTCGGAGGTGAACTATACTAAACGTTCTACCTCCAGCCAACCCTAGCATCTGGGCCATAATAGAAGAGTCCGTACCTTTATTACTTTTAGTCTTACCTCTTCCCATTATTAAAAAGGCCATCCCGTTTCCGCTAAACTTACAGAAACATTCAGAGAATATACTGGTTGGTAGAGTGGTGAAGCAAAATCCATTTGATCTGATTTTCTTATCTCGTTTACCTGTCTATCTACAAGCCTACTTGGATTTTAAGTAGTGTGATTCTGCAGCGTCATGAATATCTGAGATAATTTTTCAGACTACTAACACTTAAACAATAGAATGCCATAGATTAAGTCATTCTACCCGCACCTGGTTAAATAGGTAATTAAAGGCATTTGATTTGAGTTAAAATACTTCAAAATAATACAAATGTCATCATCGGTATCTCTTGATAAGGTTTTACAAAGACAGTGGTAGAACTTTAGAAATTTTAAGCACGTTCTACCCTTGGGAAGAGTTTGATTTAATGGCTGCCGTCTGAATGATTCTTGATTCGCCCCATACAATTTTTTTTAGTTTGGTTAAATTTCTCATTTCATGTTCTACATTGTTTAATTTTGGGTTGTTAACATGGGATTAAGAATGTGAAAGTGCAATCTGTTCTTGCTGGGTTTTTTGACTCGATGCCCTTCTCAAATATTCATCTCTTGTCAAGAAAAATGTTCAATAATCAATCTTTACTTAAATATATTATAGCATGATCGCTACTGAATAATTTTAAACTCGTTGTTTTTTGTCATAACATTATCCTATGCACAAGTATGCTCCTCTTAAAGCTTACCATTTAGCGGTAAAAAGGTCATATTCAACACATAATCTGGACTGATCCACCTAAACCGGCCCAACTATTTCCTGGTTCATATTAATGTTTGATTTTTCTAATGAGTTAATTAAAGCCTGTTTCGCTCTGTGTAACCTTTTCTAATTTCAAAGTAGGTATAGGCCTACAGATGTGATAAACTGGGAAATTCGTTTTTCATTGATATACAACTTATGTAGTGGTTGTTGTCATATGAAAACAAATAGTTTTGCTGACATGAAAGAATATGGTAAGGTGAACCCCACATTATTTCGATTGAGGATCAGTGGCGTAGCTAGCGGTGGAGCTGGTCGTGCTCAGATTACGGGATAAAAAAAAGGATTTTTCTTCCACTGAGTTTTTTGAAATCATTTTCCTGAAGCAAAACTACTTGAGAAAAGCATTCTTGTCTCTGTGCGTGCTTAAGTCTGAAAGTACGAGCAAACACAGATTTTCCAAGCAATTTTCACCCTTCAAGGTTTAATAAAGTACTTTGTTTCGCGTTATACAAAACCTACTTCAGAGTCACTGGTGTCACTTCAAAAATGTCGTGCTGCCTTTTTGCAGCTCGACATGTTCTCTGTGCTGCAGAAATCTGGGGAGTTCCCAGGTAGAACAAGAAGCGATTTGATTGGCTGATACGCCTGCACATGTAAAATTTTGGTGTCTCTGATTTTGCTATCAATAATAGCACGAAACCCATTTTTTCCAGGTGCTTTTACCGAATTCAGTTGGTTTTACACCCAGAATTCGCTATCAACCTACAATGAACCAAGTGCTTGTAGCTGAGGGAGACATTGTTTCCAGTTTATTATTCAGATTCTTTGGTTCAAGGAATGACAGCGAAAAAAGAATTATTATTGAAGAAGGCAGGCCCATGTCAAATTTAGAACTAAAATATAAGGACAGGGTATTCCAAAATGGTTGGTATACTAGGAAAGATTGGCTTTGTGGCAGTGGAGGTAAGAAGTTGGTTATTTTGAAATTTATTTCTGTTATTTTCAAACCATCATCTTGGAATACCCTGAAATTATGCAGTTTGCTTTCCTACCAGCTGCTGATGTTGTTGTCTCAGCTCTGGATGGTTTTCTTTTGCACAAAAAAATTGGAAAACTTGAGCCATGGGCAAACCCTAGGTGAGGGGCGTGAGCTTATCTCACACCCAATTGTGTGAGCGGGGACTAATTTGCCCAGACAACGAATATTCTTTCACTTGATTTTGCCAAATATTACGAGCATTTTAAGAGTTTGACATATCGTTTTCTTTTTATTTAATACCTTTATAAAACCCCAAACATCGTGATGGCCGGGTATCTCCTCCCTAGCGGTACCTTAAATAACTACTTTACAGCACATTGGATTGGGGTTTCCCTGCCAGTTTCCAAAATCTAGGAACGATCCAGATTCCACAGAGGAGTTTTAGTAAATCACGCCTTGTGCTTATCATAATTTCCTCATCAAATAGTCCTCATTTTAGGATGGTCTTCCCCAAAGGAGGGTTTTCCGACGTTCTGAAAGGTGTTGCCCCCAAATTTTTCTAGGGGCAAGCCCCCACCCCCGCTTTCTCTATCACTAGCTCATAGCACGATCAATTTTTTACAGCTGGTTACGCCACTGTTGAGGATTTGTTTTAATGATTCTGTACAAATGTATCAGAGACTTCGGTAAGACTATTTCGAACTATTTAAAAAAGCTTTACTTTTATCACTAAAGTTAAACAATTCTTGTTTTTCTATAGACAGGAGGACCACAATATTTTTTCATTATATTTTCATTATTTACCATAATGGATTGTTTAAAGTTTGGTAAAATAACTCGACATTACTTTCTGAAGTGATAGGATATGACCCAGTTAATGACCCACTGGATGTTTAATATAACTTTTAGGGGAGGAGGGGAATTGTCAATTCTCTTCTTTCAGATCAGGTGTACTTAAAATTTAATGACTAATTTGAGCCAAATTAAACCAACCCTTCATAAATTTTATCTTTAGTTTAAAAATTCAAATGATTGGTGTGGTGCAAGCAGAAATAGTTGGTAGAAATTGCCATATGGCACAAAACTTGCAAACCGTTGTCTTCCAGTCCATGAAAAAATTGCAGTTATCTTCTTTGAAGGAAAGTGAGCAGTTGTTTCATAAATATTTAAATAGCCTCTGCATAATTAATGAGCTTGTTGTTTGTTCATGCGCAACTAAGCAAAAATATTGTGCAGGGAAAATGGAAACTGCATTGACAAGAGTTGAAACAGTCTGGCTTTGTTTAATAACTGTGGTGAAAATCAAACCCTCTTTCATACCACTGTGCGAAGAGTAGAAACTCCGTGTGTATCTTGGTGCTATTTCTGTTTGCCTTTAATTCCTCAGTTAATGCCAGGGAGCGAATGTCAACAAAGAAGACGAAAAGGAGACAAAGTGTTTAGTTTTGTTTACCATTATTTTGTGGTTGGAATAATGTAATATCACAAAAACTACTTTGGGTCTGTTATTCGTCGTAACCGTCTTCAGTTTGCATTTTCCAGAACGTCATCCTTATTTCAGACGGCGAACACAGGTTTGTGCAAGGATGACACGAAACCAAGGCTCATTTGAGTCTTATGTTAACGTAGGCAAGAAATTGTACTGGCCGGTTTCACTGAGTAAATATTAATCATGTCTGGTTCTATCAAGAGTTTTGTGGTGGCCTTTATTTCTAGACGTGGTAATTTATTTTTATATTTCAAATTTTTTCTTCTCATCTTGTTATTGCAATTCGAGCTTCACGCATGTAAAGTCACCAAGAAACGGTACCGTGTTCCTCTCATGAGGACCAAACGTGGACTTCGAGATATTCGTGGCGTCCCAACGGAAAACCTGAAAGGTCGCCCAGGACAGGGATATTATATTGCTGTGGAAATTGGTACGCCGCCTCAAAGGGTATGTTAAGAAGTATTTTTACCTAGGATCAATTTTTAGTTCTGTTCTATTTCTGCTCACACGGTTTTTATGGAGGAAATAGTTATCGATTATATTGACCGCTCCTGATCATATATTTGATGTGTTGCTTAGATTTTTATTTTTGCTGTAAAATAGTTTAATTCTTTTAAAATCTAGTTCAAACTAAAACAAAAGCAACATACTTATATTTTTGCCAAAGGATGGACTTGTGAATTATTGAACTGTTTACTTGCATGGTAGCCCTGATTGTGGGCTTCTATTCATCTCTGTAACCTGCCAGCGCACAATGCAGTTTTTTATTTCATGTGTATAGTAGAAGAGGCATACTAAATAATACCTTGTATGTATTTTGTGGCTGGTAAGAGATTAAATTTTTGGTTTAGTTCAAGTGTGGCCCTACATATTAGACATGGGTAGTGTAACAGTATCCAATATATTAGGTTTCATCATTCGGTGCCCTTTCATCAGTCACCATTAAACCACCCATCTTAGTTTTGTATGCATAGTTGTTATACCTCGGTTAGTAACATATTTAGAAACAATAATATAGATTTCATAACAAAGCGTTTGTGGAATTGTTTGACTGATGACACGATTCCCCGAACTCGAACTGTTATGATCCCCACCCATGAAGACGAGGATTTGACCTCAACTAATACTCCTATTCTTGAACACCAGGGATGTTTGAGAGTCCTTTATTTTCTTTTGTTTTTTATCAGGTAAACGTTCTTGTTGATACAGGAAGCAGTAATTTTGCAGTTGCATCAAGACCACATCCGTACCTCCCAACATATCTGAGGATTGATAGGTATGCCTCCTGACATTTTTAATTTCTTTGCATTGTTTATGTTGCTTTTTACTGTGAACATTTAAAAGGTAGTTTAATAAATTATTTTGTAAGTGGTTGACAGAAATAATCACGTGTAACAATATTTATCTTTATCTTCGACGAATGAAGTTGCTACTAATATGTGTTTTTTTGTAATAAATCTTAAGGTTAGACCCACGTTTTGCAAGCTTAGAGGATGGGTTATAAGACAGCCAAAACCCTTCCACCCATGTCATACCATAATTTATGAAACAAGCCAGCTTGCCACACACAAGTGCTTTTGAAATTTCCAGATTTAAAGCACATCCTTTAAAAGAAATAACCATAAAAATACAGATATATTCTGTGATTGCTGTCAAGAGGTCATCAGTGGAGTGAGATCCTCTAAATATGTACTTAAAATAAAAAAGAGACACAGGTTGTTCAATAAGTATATCAGTGGATTGCTGATAAGTTTTCCAAAGGCCTTATTAGTGATAGGCAGAAGAATTAAAGGGTTATTTCTGCCAGTGTCACAAGAATCACCTGCATTCTTGAAGGAAGGGACAACATTAAAAACCTTACAGGAATACGAAAGACTATCATAGGCAGAGATTAGAAAGTTTAGATCCAAAAGAAAGATTGCTGAGAACTTGCTAAGTATAGTGAGACAGAAACCACCCTTTTACAAGCATTGATTGTTAGACCACCATAAAGAAAACCTAGATTCATGAGTTCCATTTTGTTAAAACTGAACATAGAAACAGCTATAATAGATATAAGCAGAGGAACATTGAGTATTAAACCGTAAAGGAAAATAAGCATTGACTTTTTAAGACTAGATAGGAATGTTTCAATACTAACTTGTACCATTTAATTAATTAAATTCCATCAGAAGCCAATTTGTTAAAAACAGGATCACAAGGAATATCATCAAGAAATTGATGATATCAGTTTTAGAGACATGGTATCCTGAACCAAGAAATACTTGCCATTTGTATTTAAGTCACAAGTTTTATCCCCTCTCACCTCAAAGGGCCCCACTACACTACTGACAATAATTTTGTAAAAGCTTGTATAGATTGACTAATCAAGTATATATATACTCAAAGTGCAGACAGTACCATCTCACCCTTTATGGGCTCATCAGTGCAGCAGTGCAACTGTGGGATCCTGTCAGAGTGCTCAAACTATGCAAGTGCAGTGTCCTCCACATTATGCAAGCAACAGGTCCCCAAATCTCAGAGAGAGTGCTCAACCAAACTTTTGTAAGGGAGCGTAATACTCAATCTGCAGACAATACTGTGTTGCCCTTTGTGGGCTCATCAGTATAGCACAGAGCTTCTGAGACATAACTCTCTGGCCATGTTTTCAGAGCAAACATAGCCTAAAGAGTAACTGTGGGATCCTGTCAGAGTGCTCAAACTATGCAAGTGCAGTGTCCTCCACATTATGCAAGCAACAGGTCCCCAAATCTCAGAGAGAGAGTGCTCAACCAAACTTTCATAAGGGAGCGTAATACTCAATCTGCAGACAATACTATTTTGCCCTTTGTGGGCTCATCAGTATAGCACAGAACTTCTGAGACATAACTCTCTGGCTATGTTTTGAGAGCAAACACAGCCTAAAGAGTAACCGTTGGGATCCTGTCAGAGTGCTCAAACTATGCAAGTGCAGTGTCCTCCACATTATGCAAGCAACAGGTCCCCAAATCTCAAAGAGAGTGCTCAACCAACCTTTTGTAAGGGAGCGTAATACTCAATCTGCAGACAATACTGTTTTGCCCTTTGTGGGCTCATCAGTATAGCGCAGAGCTTCTGAGACATAACTCTCTGGCCATGTTTTCAGAGCAAACACAGCCTAAAGAGTAACTATGGGATCCTGTTAGAGTGCTCAAACTACGCAAGTGCAGTGTCCTCCACATTATGCAAGCAACAGGTCCCCAAATCTCAGATACTGCTTAACCAAACTTTTGTATGGGAATGTAATACTCAATCTGCAGACAATACTGTTTTGCCCTTTGTGGGCTCATCAGTATAGCACAGAACTTCTGAGACATAACTCTCTGGCCATGTTGCCAGAGCAAACACAGCCTAAAGAGTAACTGTAGAATCCTGTCAGAGTGCTCAAACTATGCAAGTGCAGTGTCCTCCACATTATGCAAGCAGCAGGTCCCCAAATCTCAGATACTGCTTAACCAAACTTTTGTATGGGAGTGTAATACTCAATCTGCAGACAATACTGTGTTGCCCTTTGTGGGCTCATCAGTATAGCACAGAGCTTCTGAAACATAACTCTCTGGCCATGTTTTCAGAGCAAACACAGCCTAAAGAGTTACTGTAGGATCCTGTCAGAGTGCTCAACCAAACTTTCGTAAGGGAGTGTAATACTCAATCTGCAGACAATACTGTGTTGCCCTTTGTGGGCTCATCAGTATAGCACAAAACTTCTGAGACATAACTCTCTGGCCATGTTTTCAGAGCGAACATAGCCTAAAGAGTTACTGTGGGATCCTGTCACAGTGCTCAAACTACGCAATTGCAGTGAGCTCCACAAAAAGCAACCAACAGTTCCCCAAATCTCAGAGAGAGTGTTCAACCAAACTTTTGTATGGAAGCGTAATACTCAATCTGCAGACAATACTGTTTTGCCCTTTGTGGGCTCATCAGTATAGCACAGAACTTCTGAAACATAACTTGCTTGCATAATGTTTGGTTAAGCAGTATCTGAGATTTGGGGACCTGCTGCTTGCATAATGTGGAGGACACTGCACTTGCGTAGTTTGAGCACTCTGACAGGATCCCACAATAACTCTTTAGGCTATGTTTGTTCTGGTAACATGGCCAGAGAGTTATGTCTCAGAAGTTCTGTGCTATACTGATGAGTCCACAAAGGGCAAAACAGTATTGTCTGCAGATAAACTTCTGAAACATAACTTGCTTGCATAATGCTGAGGTCACTGCACTTGCGTAGTTTGAGCACTCTGACAGGATCCCACAATAACTCTTTAGGCTATGTTTGTTCTGGCAACATGGCCAGAGAGTTATGTCTCAGAAGCTCTGTGCTGCTCTGATGAGCCCACAAAGGGTAAAACGGTATTGTCTGCAGACGGAGTATTTCGCTCCCTGAAGAAAGTTTGGTTGAGCACTCTCTCTGAGATTTGGGAACCTGTTGCTTGCATAATGTGGAGCTCACTGCACTTGCATTGCTATATATATGAATTTAACATCACACAGCATATCCTTCTTAAGACTATGAACTATCTGTTTGGTTTCTGGCAGGATTATGCTTGACTCTTGAGAAGAGCCTCTTTAACCTTGGTTGAGAACATTTCTGGAGATGGTGTTGCAAGAGAAACCATAGTTGTTAGTATCCCCATCATCATAATGTGTGATAAAATGAGGGCAATATGTGGTAGAAAGTGTCTACTGTACATTCCATTTAATAAAAGCCACAGTACCAGGGTGCTGAATTAGTTGACAGACTGATAATCTGTATCTAGGTGATGGTTGAAGATATCTGTTTCCATTTTCTATTTTTATGACAAGTGCAATAAAAGGAATAGTCTCCAACACCTGGCAGACTTTCAGTGGTCAGGAGGTGCAAAGAATCTCTGTATCCAATACTGATTTTACATCCAAGACTTGAAATGCTACCACAACTGACACAAGTTTTTCAATAGCAAGATCAATTTAGCATCCATCACAAATTTTGAAAAGGTTACTTTGGTAAATCAATGTGCCTCTACATTTTCTGTTTAAAAACATCCTTTAAAGTACATATTGTCTCATACATAATTTGAAATGCTAAAAACTGCCTTCTCGGGAGGATTTTGCTGAATTTCACCATATTTCAGGATATAATTTTTGCCATGTTCCAAGATGCAAACTGAGATTGTAGTCAGCTATTAACATTTAAGTTATGAAGTTCCTGAAAATCAGAATCTTTTAAAATGGACTGCACCACAATATATATTTTATGGTGCCATGAAACAATATGGTATTTGCTTCTTAAAAAAGACTGGGAACAGTGTGCCACTCAACCAACTTGCTTACATTCCAGTTTTTTCTGCCATTTGTAAGGGTAATTTTCAAATCCCCTAGGTAAAAAACTGAGGGTGCAAAGCTTCATCAAATTGAGATCTACATCTAAAGTTATTAAGGTTTTTAGGAAGGGGCAATGTCATGACATGACAACTTACCAGCAATGCATCTCCATGGTGGCAAGCTTGCTGATTGGTAGATTAAAACAGGACAGGACCTTGTAGTCATTTAAGTTAATATTGTATCAGCAAATAAGGGGAGGAGGTTGGTTAAATGTTTATAGGGAATTTTGAGTTTGTTTTGTGTAAGAACATGAATATTCCTCTTAGGTGACTACTTAATTGTTTCAGTTTAGAGAAGAATTCAATGGATATAGTGTCATGATGTATTATGGAAGATATTTCCTTTTTTATGAAAAAAAATTGTGACACTCAAGTTGTGTTGATGTCATTTTTTATGTATATCTAATACAATGTTTTGTTCAAGTCCTGCTCACACAAAACTAATCACATGAATGGTGAAGATGGAAGTTAATCAAAAGTGGATTTTAATGAATAATTAACTAATAAACAACAATCCACAACAAACTGTTGCTTCAGTTTTTCACATATGTAGCCTTATATAGGTCAGTCATTTCATATCAGGGAGGGCACTGTGGTTTATTAGGATACTGTTTTGTGTGGACTTTTCCAACACAGTGTTGGAATACATAAAATTCAAAAGCTATTATCAAGCTAACTTTTACCTTCCTTGCCTTTTATAGGTCAACTACATATATAGATTTGCATAGACCTGTTGCAGTTCCCTACACCCAAGGAAATTGGGAAGGAGAACTTGGAACTGATTTCATTAGGTTTATTGATGGACCAAATGCAACAACTAGGGTAAACATAGCAACAATAGAGAGTTCTGAGAATTTTTTCATAAATGGATCAAACTGGGAAGGCATATTGGGGCTTGGATATGCACGACTATCCAAGGTAATACTTTGACTTGAAATGTATAAAATTGTAATGCACTGGGAATTTTTATTGGTATTTATTGTAATTTCAACTACAAAATGAAGTAGTATGGAATTCTGTCTTGTGTTATATCCCCATATTTAAAAGAAAAGAAGGTAAAAGAATGACATTTTAAATGTGATTCTTTTCCACTGTTTTCTTTTGCCAACTACCCCAATCCCTGATCAGTGGTCACTTTTGGGACTTGGCCTCTTCAACCATAAATATCTTGTAGATGTTTTCATTCCACTTTGGTGTCACTTCCACTCTTTTTGCCAAATTTAGAGACCCTATCAAACTGTCGTTTTTCTTTTTGTTTACATAGTAATAGACTTCTATTGGGGTTAATGTTTCTTATTGGTAAAAAAGTAACAGATGTGTTTCTACTAGAACATGTATTTTTTATTGAGATAATTCAATTTTTAAAAATAACATTTTGAATAAAATCAATAAAATGTCAAACTTGCAAAACCATAGTTTGGAATTACTCTCCAGTGGTGATGTCCTAAGATGGTAAATGTGTTAAATTTTTACTGGTACCAAGTTGGGATAATGGTCAAAACACAAATTACAAATTGTAAGGTGATTATGGTAGCCATTGTAAAGAGTACCATATGGTGGAATGAAGCTCTGCAGCACAATAAAAGCTGGATTTAAAGCTACAATAGCAATTGTTTTTAAGATGTTAACATCTTAATTTAGAAGTTATTCTATTCCCTTTAAATTTTTTAATTATTGTAATAGCATATTTTCTTGTATTTTTGCAGCCAGATTCAAGTGTCACACCAGTATTTGATCAATTTGTAATCTCTGGCGTAGTTCAAGACCGTTTTTCCATGCAACTCTGTAGTAGCAGTGAATTAGATCCATCCGCAGAACCAACAGTGGCTGGTACCATGGTATGAACAGTAATTCTTATCTCTTATCTCAATAATGAAAAAGGATAATTTTACAAGACTTGTTTGCTTTGCTTTGTTTTTTTCTAAATAATACTTTGACTGTACCAAAACGTGAACTTATTTTGGTTGTTGTGTCAACCATGTCAATTGTACAAAGAGGACATTGATTTTTTTGGTCACCTTTGGTGGATGAGCTATACAGTTATTTGATTGACTGGTTAGTTTTAGGAATGTCGACTTTTAATTGACCAGTTAGTTTTGTATTCTGATGCCTGCTTTTATTAATTAATGCATTCTTTCAATCAACATTGCAGATCCAGAATAGCTTTGCAATGTTTTAAACTTTTTGGAAAAATGTGTCCCTATTGCCACTTCACATCATTTTGGTACCAGGCTTAATGACATACATGTGGATTAACCTATTCACTCTTTGGTTATATATTGGTATGGGTCTTAACTTTTAACTCAAAAAAATAATTTTTTTATATCATCACTGGTGGAATACTTAGGGCATACAAGGGGGTTACAGGGGCGCAATGAATTGTAACTCTTGCGTTGACAAGGCATGTGGTTGGATGCATTTTGTAAGTTGGGACATTAAGGAGTTTTAACCCCCGTTTAGATATTGGTTGATATTTCAAAATCCAGTCGTAACAAAAAAATTACTAAAATTCATTTACATTTTTAATTTTGCTTTTTAAGTATTAGTTATACAATTCCCAGGAAAACAGTCTATTGACAACTATTGTGTAAAGCATTTGTCATATATATTTTGACTGGTATTTTTTTTGACTTTAAATCTTTTCACATTGTGTAATGGAGGAAACGGAAGATACTGATTCTTAAGCAAAATGGCTGCCAACCACAAATAAAGTATTCCAAGTTACAACATAAATATATTTTTTACAATTAAGGTGATATGCTCAGGTGTTCATTAAGAATGCCTTTTTTTTGGTGGTGGCAAGAAGGGACAAGTTTGTTCCCTTTGGTTAAAGTGGCTAGTTGTGGGAGGCAAGTAATGAGAAGTTTTCTTTGAGACAGAGCTTGCGCCTTTTGTTTGTATTGTTTCAGGGTCGAATTTATGGAAGAATCTGCCACGAGATTGAATGATCAATCTTGCGGTCACTTTATGGCCTGATTTCACTCTAGTTTCTGTATTTTATGTGTCGAAAAGATGCGCTCTGAGTTCTGTTTTTGGTCTTGAATTCGTTTTGTAGGACGCCTATGTACATTTCGGTAGTATCGTTGTCTTTGCGTCTTGGCAAATTACAGATTGTTGTAGACAAATACCGTTAAATGGGGATGTGTTCGTTTGTCGGGGGTTACACGTCTTGTTGTCCTTAGTACCTTTTGTAGCGGTGTTGTTAGGCTTTGTTTTTTCCCCTTACCATGTGGTACTTTGGGAAGTGCTTGTCTGTCTCAACTGGATTAATGAATCAGTGTCCGATACTGGTGCTGAAGTTTTTGCTATAGGGTTGGTTGTACCAAACGTATATTGTTACGTTCTCTGTTTTTACGTCTGGTAGATGTGGTCCATTCGTAGTTTAGTGTGTATTTGTATCTACAGTCGTCAAATGCTTTCAGGTACGGTGCTGCTTGGTCAAAGAATAAAAAGATTCTTTGTCGCATGATACCGTCCGATATTTATTTTGTGGTGATAAGTGATTTCTCGGTAAACATACTGTAGTGTTGTGTAACGTTTTGTAAATGGTTTGTAAGTGCCTTTGCGTAGGTTGAAGGTGAGGCCGTGAAAGTTGATGATTTGTTTGTTGACTTCTCATAGTCCGTTGTCGTTGAAAGTACATTATATTTCTCTTTTGATATATTCGGTTTGCGTTGCAGTTGTATTCGAGAGGGCAAGTCCGTCGTCTCGGTAAAGTCCTATGCGATCAGTTTTGTTTTTCATTGCTAATTGCCCCTCCCTAGGCTTGGCATACTTCGACAGGTTTCACTCAAACCCCAAGGAAGACTCGGTTGTTATTTATTTTGAAGCACCAGAAATTTAATACCTAACATACAGTAGTTCAGACAACAGTTATTGATAGTTTGCTAATTACTTTATTACCATAATTGTATTATAGGTATTTGGTGACTTGGATGAAGACCTGTATAAAGGAGACATGATGTTCACGCCAATAGTTAAAAAATGGTACTATGAGGTTATCATCACTGACATTGCCGTTAATGGCATTAGTTTAGGACTGAATTGTAAAAAGTATAATTATGACAAGACAATTGTTGATAGTGGAACTACAAACCTTCGAGTGTCAGAAGAAGTGTTTAATGCTATTTTGACCAAACTGAAAAAATATGACCGGGTAAGCCCATATCATTTGAAAGATAATTTTTTTCGATTTGATATATATTTTCGTGTATAAAAGAGACACAACCAGTGTTTACAATTGTACATGCTATACTGGTGTGTGCAGAAATTAAGAGAAATCCGTATCTTGTTTCTTAATTTGGCTTTTTGTTTTATATCTTTTTTTAATTTTACCTTGAGCGACGAGGATTTAGAATGTTCAGATTGTTGTTACTTTATTTCAGGAAATAGAAAAGAGCCCATAATACTAATTATATGTGTAAAGAAAGTGCATCCCAAGAAACCATAGTCAAAACCATGAGTTGATTACTTTAGTGTTAAGATATTAATATTTTATTACCGGTTCTATTTTTAGGACATCAACGTTCAGCCAAGTTACTCTTTTTTTTATGGACTCTTTAATACCCATACGAATTCCGTATTTTTTTTGGAGGGATTAAGGGACAACGATTGTGTAGCAGTTGTGATTTTCTCTTGGAGGAATAGACTGCTTGGTGAATGCCACTTGTTTTTTTAATCAAAATATTTTATCCAGAATATTGTTTATAGTTTGTGGATAAAGCGTTAATATTCTTGGAAGTTGAGTCGAGTACATACAACACTGAACGACATGAAAATTTGTAATTATTGGTGAATAAAGACCTTCAAATTTTTGCACATATGTACAGCTCACAGATATCCGCATTCTTTAGTCAATTTTAGCGCACGCAATAGTTTATAGCTGTTGCACCATTGAACACTGTTAGTTAAAAGGATGTGAAGAATGCTACATTGTAACCATACCAAGAAATTTTTGTTTTCTAGCCACAGTTGTCATCTGCTGTTCAAGGTTTTTTCAGCTGTTATCTGTAAGCTGTTGAGTTACTTTTGCCACAAGTAACTTGTAAAGCAAATATTTTGCGGCTTTTTACCGTATTGTTTGCAGTGTGGATTGTTATCTGCTCGAATAAAAAATGTAGGATACTGCACCCAGCACACTGTACGGGAACCTGGTATAACTTGTTATTGCGCTATATTGTAGATACTGTAGATTTACTGTACACACCAGTAACTTAGCCAGAATGATTTCAAAATTGGAAGCAAAGTTGTAATTACTTTGCCTACATTACAGCTTGGTGTTCCGGATGAATTTTGGATAGGGAGGCAAATGATGTGTTGGAACTATGATAAGACACCTTGGGAAGAGTTTCCTGATATGTCAATATCGTTGCTGTCGACAACTAGCAGTGCAAAAGAATTCACCCTTAAAGTTCCACCCCAGGTATTGTGCGCCCAAGATGTTTAGATTTGTTATTTACTTTCTATTTTATTTAGCTTACATTTCTCGATACCTTTTATTTTATTTTTAATGGTTGTTCTAGTTTTGCTTTTAAGTGGTTTACATTTACAGAGATTTGTGTTTTGAAAGGGTCCCACAGTTAACAAAAGTAGTCAAAGTTGACGAAAGTAACTTACAGCAAGCAATTTCGTTAGAACTTTTCAATAGTTACTCGAGAGGTTTGCTCTCAGGTCTGTGCACGATCTCTCTTTGCGAAAATATTTTAAGTTCTTCCCGAAGCATTTTATCAAACCCATCCATTTCATCAAGTAAAATGTTGCCAACCAACTTTCCAGATATAGATCGTAAGGTTATTCCTCGCCAGTTGGAACAACTAATGCCCTTTTTTGGTATTCGAGATGTTCATATTTCGAGTCCAGATGTATTTAAAAGAGAATCAGGCCAACGTTTGTTTTGTGGGGTTTTTTCAGTTTTGATGGAGAACCCTTTCAATATGTTGCTACACAGAGCCACAGTGTTATTAAAACATTTCGACTCTTTTGTACCCTAGATTCCAAAGCAACTGATTTTTTTACGAAGCAACACCATATGTGGATTAGGGTGTATACATATTGTAAAGTCTTATATCAGGCGAAGCATACGAGGAAAAAGATTCAGTTTGACAGTGGAAAAGTTCTGAACCACCCAGTCTAGAGTTAATGAATACTGATAACTGAGTGATGAAACAAATAATTGTTTTTAGGAGCAGAAATTTCTCATACTGATGAGATTTACGGGGAAATGGCATCGATGACCCATTTCCAAAATGGCAGTAAATACCACTTACGAGCAACAAAGCGATCTTGTTCTGGTGCTAATGAGATTGATATAAATTTTTTGTAGGGTAATTGGAAAATGTTTTTTCAATCTAAATTTGAATTACTTGAAATCCTTGTATATTGTTGCTTCATGTAAGACTTGAATCGTATTCACTACGTGAATAATAGGGAAGGGGACTCACAGCGCTGAGGCACTGTGGTACAGGCACTTGCTACATATCCCGTGTATAACACATTAAATTAGAAAATCTTCCCATATGAAGTAAAGTTAGTCGTAACCGGCCAAGTACTGGTAACCGAACCGAACAAGTATGTCCCATAAACTGATACGGTTTGTTCATCTAGCACATACTAAGGGCTCCCTTCCACCCAGACTACAAGCCTACACCACTTGTACTTAGGAGTGTACATAAGGACAGTATAAAAGGTGCCTTATCATGGACAAAACGGACTTATAAGGGCATGGAAAACCTTGCATGGAAACGGGGGAAAATATTGGAGGCAATCGTTAAGTAAGATACCCCATATATTACTATATTGCTATCACGACCGCGATAAGTAAGAGGTAGGTACAGTAGTACATGGATATTAATTTCAGTGTTGCCCTCCCTAAGTTGAAACCTTTCACAGATGAGATAATAATGGAGAGCGCCAAGAGCAAAGAAAACTCGAGGTTGAAACTGATGTTTACTTTGAGCTTACAGAGCATGTTGAAAAGTCGGGCAGAGACGAGTTTGTGCCAGCGGTAGAAGTTTTTGCGTTGTTTTACGAGTTAAGGAGAAATTACGAGGATTCTCATTCAATTGTATGATCGGATATTACACAATTATTTGTAACTTAAGAAAAGGCGGATTAATTAAAATATTTATGTAGAAAAAACTGCATGGCTTTTTAATTATTTTCATTTTAGAAAACACCATTGACTTTAACACATATTTTTAACTTAAGCATATGATAAAAAGTAATATTTGATTAAGTAACTGTCCTAAGTCACAAGTAAAACTCCTTTGTAGAAAATGCCGTTCTTGTTCTTACCGATGTATCACAATCTCTTAAGGATTTGCATAAATAAATATAGTTAGGGCGAAGGAACATGCCTCTGTTTGTAGTAATCTGTTAATTTGTGTAGTTATTAACAGCAAAGCTTGTTTTACAGAGATACGATCTTACAAGCGCCAAGATTTCCATTCGTTGGAGTCCTTTAGGTGCAGAATGAGCTGAAGTACTGGCGGCATTGAACATCTTCTACTATCAAGTTGTGTTTTGTTAGATCGTTGGAGTTAATATTTGGAGGGGTTTGTTAATTATGTTTTTAATGGGTGTTTTAAGGGAGTAAAGCTTTTGATCTTCGAGTTAAATTGCTTTGAGTTTGATATCATACCAGCTGAAACTATTTTATTTCATTAGCCCTATACGGTAGCGTATGTAATTTTTCACTTTAGTTCTGGCCATCCTTTTTTTAATTCTGGTTTCAACTGAAATCATTTTGGAAGCTACATTCTAATTTGGCAGAAAAAATTCTGAAATAGAGTTTTATAACCACTTTTTAGACATCAGTTGGACTGCTAGTTAGGGAAAAAAGCTTAGTTCGTGATTGATTTTATTGTAATTGAGACGTATATAACTTTAAAAGTGCACTCAGTGGTAAAAGAACTGCTTTTCAGTCTTGACATGTGATTATTTGCTTAT
Source organism: Morbakka virulenta (assembly GCA_003991215.1). Lineage (NCBI taxonomy): Eukaryota > Metazoa > Cnidaria > Cubozoa > Carybdeida > Carukiidae > Morbakka > Morbakka virulenta. The sequence continues at coordinate 787,085 of RDPX01000222.1, forward strand.
TGTATCAATTTTTGTTTGTCATTGTACAGCTGTACCTCCGTGAAACCATAGAAAGAGGTCCTTTACCAGGCCAACATTGCTACAAATTCGCTATCACAAAAGCTGACAAAGGAACTGTTATTGGCGCCGTAATTATGGAAGGTTTTTATGTTGTATTTGATCGAGAAAATGTGCAAGTTGGATTTGCTGCTACCACCTGTGGAGGTAAGATTTTATTGTGTGGTAGTTTAATAGTAATGTTCTGAGAATGTTGTGTTTTGACTTTATTGAAGATGGTACTACATAGTAAATTTTAGGCAGAGAATCCAATATACAGTCAAAACATGATATGTTTGTGTAGCTAAATGATCTTATTGCTTATTTCTGAAAATGAAATCTACATTTCTTGCTTATTATTTACTTAAGGAAAAGACCAACCAAGCAAATGATGCCAGGCATCCACTTTATAGCTATCACGAAATAAGAAGGCGTCTAAAATCACGGAAAAGCTTCGTGACCGTGAAAGAATACGGAGCCCAAACATTAAAATTCAGAGTGCAGAAATGGAGTATAGTGACAGTCAGACCACTATTACTGCCCTCTCAATCCCTAATGAAGACCTCCTACCTTGTGGATTTTCTCTTACCAGAAGAAAATGGGTCACATTAAATAGAGGCAGACCAAAAGTTGGTATGACAGCAGACAGCGCTAGAGATGGGATTATATAACTGGTACTGAATGCTCTTGCGGCGAGCCAATACAAACAATAAACCCACTGCTGCTTATACAGCTGTTTACTAGGGCCCACTTGTTCGGAGTTGGATCTAAAGACAGCAAATGGTGTAGCATTCCATTGAATAGAAAAATTGTACGATAAGATATGATGAGTTACAGTTTGAGATGTATATTTTACAACAAAGACTTTTGTGCATATTTTCATATGTAAATATGGCCAGGTAACAATCATGACAAGAAAAAATAGGATATGTAGACAACATTTCAAGATCTCCAAAAGTTAATTGTTACGTCTGTTCACAAGTTGTTATCAGTTTTTTTAAAATATGGTACAAAGCCAGTTAAAGCTAATTTTACATACTTGTCTCTGTTTTGGAGCCATCATTTTGAAATTGTTTTTGTCCGTCCTGGGACAATACAAATTAGAAAATTGCGGTGGTTTCTCTAATGGTTATTTTTTACAATTTCAACCAATGATATAAAAACTCACCAGATATTATACTTGACTGGTCATTTTCGACCCAAGCCAGTCAAAGATATAATTGGCCTATGTTAAGGGACCTATGGCATGATTCTCTTAGCGGAAACAATTTTACGGCATCATCACACAGATGTACAACATAATGGCAAATTGGAAGCGAAAGATCATAATGATGCGCTTCAGCACAAATAATTTCGTATCCAGAGCAGAAATATGAATAGGTAAGGAGCTAATAGAAGTAGCACAAAGGGTAGCTAACCTTAATAGTACGTCATGATATATATAAGCGAATATGAGTAAAAAAAAGGAATTTAAATAGATTTGTTCTTTTACAAAGAAATCGTTTTAATGTCCTTGTGTCTGAAAAAAGGCATTAACGGATCATCATTTCAGCTACTACGTACACGGCCAAAATCTAATCATGAAAAAAGTACAAGAAGAAAAACTAATAGAGAAAAGCACAGAAACAATTGATTAGCACACCAAAAATAAAGCTTGTTTGTGATAGAAGCACTTTGAACAATACCAGAAATGCAAATAAAGAGGTTGGAAACACGGGTTGTGAAGTTCCGGAAAACTGGCTATTTTATTATGCTCAAATGTTAAGAGATTTTGAAAATTTTGTATATGCGCAATCGCAAGTTATCGTGCTACAGTTTTATAGTAGTAACAGCGATGCGAATAAAACAATGGAAATGAAGAAATAATTTTTTATGACAAACATAAATGAAAGGTCATTTGCCTATCGCCCTTAAAACAGGTATAATTATTCTCAGAGTAAGAGAAATAGCAGCAGTTGGTAAAGGTGCGAACCTCCGATCCTCAGCTTTCAATTCTAACCAGCTAACCACGGCACCAAAGAATGTTGGGAAACAAGGTACTAAAGATTGAATAAAAAAAAAAAATAAGAAATTGTATTGATATTATCTGATCGTTCCAGTAATAAAAATCCTATGTAACAACAGAGCTGGAAAAATGGTGCTTGAAAAACTTTCATGTTATAGTTCCGTCACTTATCAAAATAAGTGACGGAGCTATATCTTTTTTCCTACTGTAATTTTTGCAGCTGTGGCTCTTGTATTTACTTTTTACATAGCACAAGAATGGGGAATTTTAATCCAACATTTTCCTTTTTTTTAACTTAGCCACGGCTCCTGCCTGAAATTTGCAAGAGCTACATTTTTGATGATATTTTGCATGGTAGTTCTGTATTAGCGAAAATATCCTCGATGCTTGTACCAGGAGAAATCTGGCAACATTGAAAGTAATGAGATAAAATCCCCACATCTCACTTAATTCCTCAATAGTGGCTGTATCAATCGGTTACAAGTCGTTACCATTGTGAGGGTGGCTCATTCCCATTACGTCAAGTTACCTTAAGTGAGGGTGAAATTGTAGTCTTAATCTTCTATGTAAATTCTTGATTTGGTGTTCTGATGAATGGCATTAGTTGTTTATTAAATGTTTATTAGATATTTCTTTTGTCGAATTAGTTTAAGGTTTTAACTTTCTTTTTCGTATTAGTGTGCATTGCGACAGAGTAGAGGGTGAAGACCGTAACAGAAATCATACTTTGCAGAGCAAACGGGATGGGGAGGGGATGGTCTAACATATTCTCTGAACTATTTCCTGGAGTTTTGCCTAGAATGTTGTTCGGTAAAGGGGTAGTCATGAGCTTGACAGGTAGAATCAGCAAAACTTGTTTTCAATTTTTGTTGATGTGGCTGAAGAGGATGGGGGGAGGGGGGCAAATTTTATTTTTGTTGAGGAGATTAGAAGCGACGTGTTTGAAATACGAGTTTTGCATAGTTAGGATTTGATCTATATTTCTGATCGCCACGCAAATCATAATCTTGTGAAACGATTTTCATAATTTATGGTGTTAAATTACATTTCCATGAGGTTTTTTTAATAAAAATCAAGATATTGGGTCAAAGAGAAGAAAAGACTGTTTATTCATACTTAATATATATTTTTTATTTCCATGTTTTCCTCAATACTTTTTTTTTCTCGAGTTTTTGTTTTAGCTGTCGAATAATGTGATTTGCGTACCAAGACATTTATTGTATAACTTTGTCACCATTTTCTTACTAAATAATATATCCATTTGGTATTTTATTTCAGCCGAGGGAAGGTTAAATCCACGCTCAGAGGTACTTGGACCCTTTGTTAGAAGTAAGTTTATTCCTCGCAGAGTTTCTAGTAAATTGTTCTTCAGTGAGCGTGTGCCAGTGATATTTGTGCGTAGAGTCAATTTTTACTGCACTACTCAGAAAATATCGTTGTTTCAAATTGACAACGCTTTCCTGTCGTTTTTAGCCCCTTTGATCTTTTCTTTATGCTTAGTTAAGGACTTGGGTCATTTCTTGTGATAATGGTTTGTTGTGTAAGAAATGCTTTGGCATAGCTGCTTTTTTTATTTGGCCTTGTTTATACGAGTTTAATAATGCTCTAAATAATCCAAGCAATCTTTCGCGCAAATTTTTTGCATGTTTTTTATTTCATTTTTTGTACATACTGAGAAGAGCTATGTGATCAAAAAAGTGTTTCTGTTGCTTAGCAATAATGATTTCAAGTAAAAATTTGTACGGATTCAGACTCGTATACACAACTAAAAGAAGAACTTATACCCTTTTAGTAAACAAAGTATTGTCCAATCTTTGAAAGAATTTCTGTTGGCACGCATGTTGTGATGATTTTATTTCATATGGTAAGATAAACTTGCTAAGATAGCCCCTCGAGCATCGTTTAGAATATCCATTGATTTGTGATTCTAAAGCTTGCTTTCCTACCAATATTTCACTGTTTAGATTACTGTATTTGCTGTATACAAACAGTTGCCATGTTCTATTTTGAATTGCTATGTAACCATTTTTAACATGGTATGTGGTATTCTTAATGAATTAGGGGCCATCCATTTATTACGTTCACACTAAGGGGGTAGGGGGTATCCTAAAAAACGAATAAAAACGAACAGGTGGAGTAGGGTTCACGAAGTGAGAACTTTCACATTTAAAAGATTTTTTGATTACAGTTTTCACAACGTAGTGACATCGAAAGATAGGTGTGCAGGTGTAATTATTCTCATCTGTTTTTACACATGTGTTGTTTGTTGATATGGAATTACTTTCATTTCACACAACAATAGCCTGGCGTCAATTTTTTACTTTTCGAATTTAAGCACGTGAGCGTCTATAAAAGAAGAAGCAGTGACATAATTTTTAAACTTATTTATCGAAATGGCAGCTACCAACGACGGTCAAAAACACTATAACTTACGTTCGCGATGGGGGTACTTGCCTGCGAACAGGTGCGAACAAGAGGGAATGCGAAAAATGGCCAATTTCATGCGAACGTTATAAATGGATGGCCCCTTATTTGAAATATTACTAATATAGAATTATGCAAATGCCATACAACAACAACCTGAAATGATGTGATAGTCCTCAACAAGTCCGTAGATTGGTACCTCTGAAATAAATTCACACAATAACCGTGTTTTAATTTTTACTGTTGTAGGCAAGTGGAAAACATAATTGCACTGAACTGGATATGTGCTTGGGATGTGTTATCTAACCATATGAATTTGAATAACAAACGTCTTTAACTATATTTTGCAACCCTGACTTCGTTGGGGTTGCAAAATCTAATTAAGGACAGGCTCTGATAGCTCAGATGGTAGAGTATATGGCCAATATAGGTCTAGACATTGGTTCTTCTCCAGTTGAGTGCAGTCATGTTTTTCACTTTTCTACAATTCCAAATCCACTCCACCTATGTTATCTTGTTTTAATTTTTTTATTTTTTTATCATTTCATTTAAGGTGATCCAGCAGACTGTGAATATATCGAAACAGAACAAGCAGATTCTGCTTTACTAACTGTTGCCTATGTTATGGCAGGGGTTTGTGGACTTTGTCTCCTGCCAATTTTTATATTATTAGGACAGGCTAGTTGTCGACGACGACAAAACGATATCGACGTTCCTCTCCGGGGTGATTTTTAACTAACATAACTTTTGTCATACAATTTGTGACTACTGTATTTTTGTGTTTATATATTGGTGTAATATGAATCTCTACATCCACATCCTTTGTTTCTGTATCCTGTACATGGAAGGATAATGCTTACTCAAAATATGCAAAAGGAAGGCTATAACTGAAAGTAGAACCGGGATAGAAAACTATTTTTTGACATAGTGTGTGGAAAAACTTTTTTTTATAGCCGTTTACATTGAAAATATGTACTGTAATAAGTTTTCGCTGTATTTATCAATGTTGACCGCTTCTTCAATATCTAGCATGTATGGTTTATCTTTAGTGAGTAGAGTAGTACTCTGTGTGAAAACGTCTGTCAGTGTGTTTACGTTGAAAAGTAATTGGTGAAACTAACCATATTGGCTACCTACTTTTATTTCTTTTATCGTTCAAGCGGATAAACCTAAACTTCTGTTTTTGTAATCTTAGCACAAAAGTAATAGGCTTGAGTTAATGGCTCTTTCCATTCTTTTAAGAACGGTAGTATGGGTTTTTTGATGACTAAGGAGCATCCAATTCTTCAGGATATTGTTAAATGTATCCTCCAAACCTTGGGTGACTCCCCATTTGGGCCAAAATTCTTAATGCTTTCTTTCGAGCGTGGTCCATTGTGGGATCAAGATGAGCACTCTCAAAAGTGATCATGTTTGTATCACTTGAAAATAATCAGGCCGACTAATGTAAAATTAAAATATCAATATGTAAATTGAGTTCACAAATCTCTGCGTTGTCATTCTGCAACAGCTTGAGTGTGACTAGACAGGATGGTTACTGCCCACCAACATCTGGTGCGAGTGAAGTTCAAACTTGATATATTTCTTAATGCGGAGTTTACTTCTTGTTGCATTTGCCATTAACCAGTGGGTTAGTTGCCATCAAATTCAGCCTTCATGCACTACCCGTCTTGAAGCCGAGCAAACTGAGCCCACATTTTACAGGTGTTCAGGCTTGTACGAGAGTGCACTCATGTATAACCACAAGCCTGGAAGCCCAGATCTCGAAAGACCTGAATATGGGCGTTCTGTCGGCTTGTTATTTGAAAACGCGTTCGAAGTGCCCCTCAAGTTTTGCTGAAGCAGCTCATGAATGAGCTATTGAAGATCTTCAGCCGAGTCAGGGGAGTTGTTACAGTTGCTCTTGTCACCTTTGTTTTAGAGCGTGATAGCGTGTACTGAACATCCATACTCTGTGTCCGACCTTGGATTACCTGGCTAGTGGTAGATTTAATTGGGCGTTTTTGTCTGTCAGACTGATGCCAGTTTGGTCTCATCATACATCACCTTGATGTTGTTCGTGTAAACCATAACTGAAACTGGGCCAAACGTCTTGTCTACATTGCCCGGCTTTTTGCTGAGTTTTCCTGCGAGCAGGTAATAGAAGCTACCTATTCCTATTCCTTGTCAATTTTCTGTTATGACTGGTGTTTCCTCAAGACAGGCCTCAATTATGTTTGCCGAATTGCGGGTCTTCTTGCGGAAGGTCGACATTGGGGAGATATACACAGCACCTTTGAAGGGTCCCCACGTTTAGCGGTGGCTGGCACCAGCTTGACCAGAAAGACGTCTGGTGCGTAGTAGATTTATTTGTCCACGTGTCTTACTGGTGCTAAATCAAGGGTCTGCATTCCTTTACTATGGGATGCACTACCTTTGCTTGCTTTTTCACTTTAGTGCACACCAAGTAGTTATTAGTGGCACAAATAGTATTCCACTGGGCATATGTAAGCTGGGTACCAGCTGGACCAGAGCCCCTGGTAAGAACCATGTCAACCTCTTGCCAGCGTTTGTAACAAGGGTGGTCCCAGACACCTCTGAGTCGATGAACCCAGGAATTAAAAAAAAGATCTGATTTTCTCCTACGCTGGCTTTCATATTTGTCACAGAATACCTCTTTCCTGTTGTTGGTTACTTTCTTGACAGTAAAGAGATTATGAACTATGTAAAGACTTTTTCTCCAAGTCAAAATCGAACATTAAAGATCTTGTTCTCCAGCTTTGAAGAAACTATATGTCCAAACTTGTTTTTGCTGGCTAAAGCATTTCGTCATTTTTTCACTCATTCTTAACCAATGGCCCAACTAATAATGGTAAACGGTCTCTACAATTATTCTCAAACAACGATTTTTTTTCTCTTACATCCACTCTGTATCGCTAAATGCTGAGAACTATTATTGGATATTCGTTATAAGCACCAAATCTTCAAAAGAGAGGAAAATAAAACAACTTTTTCGAGCAGATTTTTTCCAATAAATAGCACTTTTTATTGGAAAAAATCTGCTCGAAAAAGTTGTTTTCGGCAAGTTCTGGAAGAAATTACCTGTGGCTACAATTCTCTTACTTGAGATTGTAATCATAAATATTGGTTTATAAAAATCTTCAATATTTTGCAATAAAACCTTAAAAATTAATGAGTGACGCAAGCGGAGCGGTAAATTTTGTTTTATGATGTGCGAAGTAACCATGAAAACTAAGATTTAATCTTCTCTCGCAGCTATTTAGACCTAGATTTTACATTTTTCAACTTGTCTAACGTCTGACTGTTGTTTTTCACGTCTTCTACGTGACTTTGATAGCATCTTTTACTGCTCAAACAACGTAGAATATTGTCTGACAAGAAAAGAAAAAAATCTGAAGTATTATTTTCCGTCTCAAAAGACTCCTAAAATATCAGCTGTCACCCGTAATCAGTCAAACAGAGAACTGGTATTCTGTATTTCTGAAAAAATTTCGGTGACCATTTGCTTAAGCGCAATGTGCATTTATTAATAAAAGTTTTACCGTTATGCACTTACTCGGAGAATGGCCTTATTCCGAAAACATGGGAAAAACTAAAAGACTTGTATTCAATTCTCAGCATAAAGTTGAAAAATTTCATGTGGCTTGCTTTAAAAATGAAGGATAATTGTGCCATTTTCTTTGATGTGTTGGTCAATAAAGTTAGGAGAGGCTTTCTTTTATATCAGGACAAGGATTAAACAATCGTAACTTGTTCAGAACAGCCTTGATTTTTTTCAGTTTTCCTCAATCCGCATGTCTTTTTTCTTCTGTTTTTTTAACAGGTCTAATTACGCACATTGTCTTGAGCTATTGTAATACTGCTAGCCTTCCACCCTCCATTTAAGACCACGCTTCTTGCACCCATATAACAAGCGTCTTTCTCAATGCAGTCTTCCATTTCCTCCTGAATACGAGTATAGAAAACCACTACCAGCTATTTGTAAAGTTGTTATTTTAACGGCTTGTTTTATTCGACCTCTGTAGCTTAAAAAAGGCCCGTGTATATGCCAGGAAATATAGCTTTAATCCTGGCTTTTAAACAATCGGCTTTCTAACGCTGTTAGTTTCAAGTCGCAAGTTTTTTTTGTTAAAAGAAAAATCTAAACAATACTCTCCATATACTGCCCATCCATCGTTACTGAGGTTGCATTACGACTTCTCTTTTCCTTTTTTTAAAGTCTACTTAGTTCATTAACTTGTTTTCTAGCCTGAATGAATGATAATAATAAAAATCATTTTGGCCTTTTCCAGTTTGCATCAACTGTTCATTCACCCACTTTTTTGTGTGTATAATCGGTAATTTTCATTCGAAGGTGAAGCAACACAGCGGTGTCGTCCAAAGCAATCATTTTTGGATTGATGGAGTTCAATTGCCTTCTTAAGCTTCGAACCTGAAAAAAGCAAAAACTTGTATATCCACAGGGAGTTCTGAAGCCTTTCGAGGCCAAGTCATGATGGGAAGCTTGAGCCTTTCACTTATTTCTGAAACTGCTCATGAGACATCTTCACTTGACTGCATTACTGTTACGATGCTCTTCCAGGCAGAGGCCTTTTTCATTAGCTGCAATAAGCTTTTTTTCATAGATTTGTGTTTACCTATACGTAGTACTAGCTCTTCCTCGGGGGGTTGGTCTCATTGCATTTTCCTCCACTTTAAACAAATTCCTTCTTCCCATCTCTTTTTATGCCAAATGATCTTTCCGATTCTTTCATTCGATTTGGCTTTGATTCATTCTCTGGGGTTCTTCTGTTGCTTTTTTTCCTCAAGGTTCCTTTTGTCCGCCGTTTCGAAAAAGTGCACATCATAAAAAAATGCCAAATGCTCTTTTCAAAAGGTATGGGTTTATTTCGTAAAACGTAAAAAGTGTCCACTTTTATTCAGCTGCAAGGTTCTTTCCGACGTGCAAGCTTGATCGAATAAACCCCGGTATATTCTCTACTTGACAATTTTTTTTGTTTTCCTGGAAATATCGTGACAGTACTGAACACAACATTTATTAATTTTACAGCAAATTGTTGAGGCTCATCACTGCCAATGCTCTGCTGTCACACACTGGTCAAGTCAGTGGTATCGGTGAACTACCAAAAGATCCTCCTTTAATTTGATCCACAGGTGACAAATCTATCTTTGCTCCTTTTAAAAATGTGGTGCCAAATAACCTTTAACAGCTGACAAATTATCAACGACAAAAACAACAGTAACCAAGGTTAAAAAAGCGTCAAAAATATTTCTTTGACTTGAAACAAACTAAATTAGTAAGAAAGCACGTCAAAATGTCACCAATCCATAAGTACAACTCGGCCTTGTAACTTGTCTTACCTCGAGACAGACTGAAGAGTAATGAAGCAATCTGACCCACTGCTACCGAAATTCTTGAAGAAAACACGAAGTCAGTTTGACAAAAAGTAAACCCCGACAAAACAAGCTGGACGTTTTAATGGGAAATGGAATGATGAGCAAATGCAGACCGCGACTCGTTGCCAGAGTTTGGGAAAAATCCTCCCGTCAAATAAAAACATTTTTCACACAGTTTAACCTCCATATTGGTGAGCAACAAATGTGCTTACATCAGACTATAATGTCAATAAAAAATTTTAAGTTTCAGTTGATTCCAGCACCTTCAGCAACTCCACAATAAACAGTTCCTTTGCTCGATTTTCTCTTTCTTCTCAGATCTCAAAAGTTTGGGTGTGTCCACATGTAAATTGCATGCTCACACATATGCACCAAAGCCTGCTTTTCAAAAAGTACTTCGAATGAAACCAATTTTTTGAACTAAATTAATACCGTAAAATCCCGGATAAACGCTCACCTGGATATAGGCCCACCTTGATATAGGCAGACTGTCGTTATAATGCAAAATCCATCCCGCTTATAAGCCCATCCGAATATAAGCCCGCAGGCAAGGCAAAATAATCAAAGAAAAACAAGATTTTAAGCGACTCTGTTTATATTTCTAGAAAAACAAGGTATATTAAAAAAATAATTTCCCTTGTTGCGTAGATACATTTTTTGTTGGTATTTCCCATACACTTTATACATGCACGGTTTTTCTATTCCTCCGTCGAGTACCCATTTTCCTTCAGTGACATCTCTTGGAGATCCAGTAACTTCAGCTTCCAATACCAATATCGTTTCGTCAGCCATTTCTGGAGCAAGTATTTTGGTCAATGTCTCTGGGACGTGTCCAATCGTTTCCCCTTTTGTTGATAACACACTTTGTTTGCGTTGCGACTGTGTTTATTACCTGGTTCAAGGACACATTTCAGGATTTCTCCAAATTTCGAAGACTTAAAGTAGAAATGGTTACCTTTAATCGTAGAGTTTATCTTTGCTAATTTCGTGCTCACCGAGCACGAAGCACATTTTTTTCCACTCAAGGAGCGAGAGCAATCGTCAATTGAGATTAAGCCCATGATATCTTATATAAAAACCTAGATATCTAACTCACGTCAAATATGTGAAGCACCTCTTGAAATGAAGCCACCCCATTGTAATTGGCTTCACTTTTTGGACGTCAAATGAATGGAAGTTAGATATCTAGGTTTTTATTAAGATATCATTGGATTAAGCATTCGAATTTCGAATGCTTCGTTTTTCGAATGTTTTCTCGGTGCGACATTGCGTATTATCAGAATAAAAATGTCCGAGAGAGGGTCATACACACGAGTTTAAATTATTTGTGACACAATGGATTTTGAAAAATGGTAAAAATATTTCTTTAGCTTGAAGAAAGTCTAAAATGTGGATCGAAAACGCATTAGAGAATGGGTTAAACAAGAATAAAGTCTAGTTAATCAAAAACGTGGAAGCAGAGCAAACGGCAGAGGTTGAACTTCGAGGTTTCCACTGATGGAACAAGCGCTGTACGATGAAACAGCAAGGGCTGAAGGAAAAACAATAAAACGCTGGTAGTTCAATTTTAGAGCAAAGGAGCTTGTTAAAGAACGTTTTCCAGATGAAAATCTTTTAGCTTCTGATCAATGGTTTTTCAGATTTAACAAGCGTTGCGAAATTTCACTTCGCAGAAAACCACATTGTGCCCAAAAAGATCCACAAAATGTGCTACCCATGGTTAAGGACTCGATAAAAGACAATGCACAGTCCAACTAACAATTTTTGCAGATGGCAAACCATGAGTGAAACCCCTTGTTATTTTTCGGGACAAAGGTTTGAGAATCAAAAGTAAGGAGCAAGATGCATGGGATCGAGGTGTGCAAGTTCTGTTTCAAAAAATGCTTGGTGTGACGAACCAAAAATATTAGAATGGATTTCTCAACAATGGAATAATTGTTTTATCAACCCTCCCACCAATGGTTCTTCTGGGAACATTTTGATTGCAGATGTACACCGTGTACAGCAAACAGATAAAGTAAAATGTATTCTAAAGAATAATAATACAGAATTAATCAACATACCGCCTGGATGTACAAGTCGGTTCAGCCATTAGATGTTGTTTTCAACAAAAGGAAATAATTCCACAATTATTTGAGAAGCATATCGACGAGAATCTAGTTAACTATAACCGAAGGGAAAATAACTGCTTTTTAGAGAAGAGTTCTCATCACAGAATGGGTCGGTACAGCCTGGTCCGAAATGTCAAAGAAAGAATACATGAAAATCCGAAGGTTTAAGAAGCGTGGTATTACTCTTGCATTAGGTGGGTGTGAAAATGCCGATCTGAATATTGAGGGGCTGGAAGAACACGAAATGCCATCTGCAGAGGAAGCATATGAGGAGTTCCAACTTCAAAGCGAGTCCAGTGATGAAGAGGAACAATAAGACACTTGATTTTGTATTTTACTAGTTGAGGTTTCTGGAAAATAAGATGTTTTGATGCTAAGAAAATTGCTTTATTTTGGTTCTAACAAAAAATCAATCCCACTTTTAAGCCCACCCGGATATAAGCCCACCCGAATATAGGCCCACCGGAATATAGGCCAAGCCAAAAAGACCTTTCTCCGGATATAAGTCCAGGGCCTATATCCGGGATTTTACGGTATCACAAAAGAACCACTGTTCGCGAGTCGGGCCCTTGCGTTATCTGCTTTGGAAAGCTAAGGCAGTAAATATGAAGTGCAACTATAAGAATTAATGGTTATGATCCATCTTATCATAATTATGCTTTGCAAAATGTACAAAGGCAAAAACACAACACTAACAACTGTTAACAATACATTACGAACCATCCTCTTCAAAATATGTATAGGGCCCAGAGTAGCTTGTTCTATAAAAATACGCTTCTGTTGTCCGTTTCACATTTACTATCGAAGACGAAGTCGTGAGACTTAACTAAAATTTCAACATTTTAGTCTGTAATAATAGTGTCGAATAATATTATTTATTTAAGCAGTGGGCCTAACAACCTCAAGTCCTATAAACAACTATCAAGGCCCGTTTTATCTATTCTACAAGTGAATCAATGATATGGAAATATAAGATAAAGATCTCGAGCTTCAAGAAAGAGTTTTCGTCACTGCTTTCAACAAAGATCACAATCTCCTAAAAAAAACAAAAAAAACCCCTACCATCAAGAAATACAGTAGCGCTGTATATATAGTACGCTCCTTGCTCTCTACAGATTTACATAAGACAAAAGCCTAAAGGCGATAAAAAAGAATTTTCTAGTATCAATCTGTGACACATTTCAAATTAAACAGCTTTCGGCTCGCATACGGCCCGATATATACAAGTTCTATGAACGATTGGTTGGTGTGGGAGTGAGCTAAAAATTCAGGTGGAGTATTATTAACTTCATTGTATTGCAATTCTGCACAGAAGTCCTTCCAAAGCAATTTTCTTAGTTCTACTTTGTGCTTTTTAAAAAATGCATGACGTGGTTGTTTGAGTCGTTTTAACACATCCTCCAAGGCGTAATAATTTCGAAATCTACAAAAGAAAAACGAGAGAAAAACACCTTTCAACCAGGTTGTTTTAGTTTTACTGAACAAAAAAAACAAAAAAAACCAGTGACCATCTCTTAATATGCATATTTACCTTATTAGATTAGCACAAGGCATAAAAAATCATTGCAAAGTCAAGTTTTCAAAACGTAAACTACATAAAGATATGAATTGACAAATACCAAATAACAATTAGATATATCCCGCAACTCGGAAAATCTTATTATAGAAAGCGAGGTTTTTCGAACACACAACTGACACAACAAACCTCAGGACAGCTCTACATGGTGCAAACACACCGATTTCCCAGTTACATGGATTACGGATACTACAATATCCAACTGAGTCTCGCCACGTTTGGATATGGGTATGGATATATATATATACACACATACACATAAAATTACAATTAGAACATGAGTGAAACTAGGAATAGAAAGTAGGCCTACCAGGCAGGTCAGCTTGCATCCTTGTTTGGATTGAGTGACTGAACTCGAGTGTCATTTTTTATCAATACTGGATTGAAAGCAGTGCTTTAAGTTACATAGTTTATTTACTTATGACGTTAAAAATCTATTTAGATTTGACTGTCAAATTAACTGGTTGGGATACAATGTGGATAATTTTTGAGGATTTCAAAATGGAATATGAAAATGTTATACTTGGTTCTTCAGTTCTTTTTAAAAGCTATTAGTTTCTTTTTGCCATTCTTCAGAATTTCTTACGAACATAAATCATCAAAACCTAATAAAACTGGAGGTGGATAACAAGTTGATAAGACATTTTCTCTAGTTATTACTAATCATTAATTTTAGCATAAAGAAACTGCAGTATCTGCCAAATTTTCACCATAACAGCTGGCGTGGCGTTATCCGACAAGTTTCATAACGCTTCATAGCCTATTTATTTGTGTTGACTAAACACTCCAAGTACGGCTACAAGAACCTTTTCCCCTTTCTTTGAATCAGGCAAATGTTATATTTCTTCACAAAAACAACTCAAATACCGTTTCTTTCAACAAGCAGAAAGCTCCAAAACCCAAGCCCCCAAGGTACTAGAACGCGATGCATAACTGATATTTTCTATTTAACACAATGGTGCCACTCTAATCTCTATCGTGGGAAAATAAGTAATTAAAATCAATTAAAATTCAGTACAATTCTGGAAAGTAGGCCAAGTGTTGTCTGCAGGCCACCATCTTATTCTTAATATTACAATTAGCAGTTTAATCTTCAGTTCATACGTGGTAAAGGTTCTAAAAGTACGTTCCAAACCATTAAACTGGAAAACAAACTGACTGAATCATTCTACATTTTACTTTCGGTTGGGTAGAGCTATTAGTCCATGTAACGTAATATCCGGAACGGTAAAGGTAAATATTTGCGGGCCACACATTTGGGACTGACAAATTTTTCCATTGTTACAAATTCGTCTCAAATGTACGAATGTTAGTCTCATTAATACCGGTAACAAAAATATCTTAAAACGATGAAAAATTAACGGAATTAAAGAATCGAGTAGACTTACCCAGTAATTTGCCCATTCTCACGAAGTGGGAGTCGATATAGGGGTAAGGGAGGTTCTCTGCTTGTTTCAAATGTTACATGAGTGTCCACTCCCACAGGAATATCTTCGAAAATATCAGTAGTGTTGATTTCGTCACCTTTACGAGAAAAATCAAACGGAAATATGTTTTGACTGAAATCAATCACATTTATGACAAAATTGCTAGCTCATCATTAAAAATTTATTGTAAATCTTATGACTTCATCCAAGACACCATTGAGGTATCTATACAGAATAGGTACGCCTATAATCAACCAGGTCAATTGCGGCGAAGAAAGTCGATGAGTGGCAAGGGTTTCAGGAGATTCCACATTAGACGTGGTGCTTCTATATTTCTTATTTGGATATTCTCGTATCCGTTGTTTGAGACAGTCATACACCTCCTTTAAAACCTCCCTTCAATCGCTCTTTAGGGCTAGTTCTGTAATGACGTAGTTTTCCATAAAAAACATGCTGGATTATATATATATATATATATATATATCTATCCCCACCACTGTACCTTGCCTACCCATTTTCCTCATGATTATATTTTCTCACCTGGTCACACTTAGGATTTTGAGTTTCAGATATTCGCATTCATCATTAAAAATTGATGGTTAGTATATCAGAATAACTACATACGGAAGAACGCAGTTTCAAGCAACTGCTTTAAATAAGGTCCGATGGTCGTTATTCATGATGTGGCACTTGTTCTTCTTCTTCTTTCGTATGACTTCCCTGCCATTCCATCATCTGCAGCCATTGCTGTAGCTCACTCAGTGGTTGCTCTCTCAGCGCTCTGGCGCCACCAGGTGGTTTGAAGGTGGCACAGTCATTGATTATGTGTTTTGCGATTTGGTTGCTATCTCCGCATTGGCATGAGGGGCTGCTGGACAGTCCGATCTTGTACTGCCAGCTACCAAAGTTACCATAGCCTGACCTCAGCCTGTTGAAGTTTACCCAGTTCTTTCATGGGAGCTTGTGCCCGGCCGGGTCGGCACTTGGTGCAGGGACATAGTCTCGTAGTGGGGTGGTTGTATTCTCCCATTCATCTAACCATCTTACAGCTTGCCAGACCACTAGGGCTAGCCCATCTGCTTTGTGCTTTATCGCTCTGAGTTGTAGAGGGAGAGGGTTTCTACTAAGGAGCCGTTTGGTGTTGGGGTATTCGCTGACAAGTTCATGCATGGGATGGCCTTCGCTCTCACACTTGTTTGCTAAATCCAGTATGATTGATTCCCGTCTGATGTGGTGTGGCGGGATGCCAGCATTGACGTGCATGGATTCCTTCAGTGTGAAGGTGGGGCATCCACTGATGAGTCTTAGGGTAGATTTTAGAACACTGTCTAACTTTTGGGTGTGTGCATTCCTCAGCTGGAGCATATACTAGTGCAAGTGTGGATGATCTGAGGGTCGTAAAGTCACATCCTTACGATGCTCCTGCAAGTCTTTTCAGTGCAGCAACTCTTGAGGAGACTTGACCAACAAGTTTGTCGATATGACATTTGAAGGTGAGGCTTCTGTCAAGAGTGATGCCAAGGTAGTTCGGCTGTTTTTCACAAGTAAGTCTTTCACATCAACGGCTACCCTGAGTTTGGCTTCAGGATCATTGCTGTTTAGGTGCAAGTGTGAGNGATCTGAGGGTCGTAAAGTCACATCCTTACGATGCTCCTGCAAGTCTTTTCAGTGCAGCAACTCTTGAGGAGACTTGACCAACAAGTTTGTCGATATGACATTTGAAGGTGAGGCTTCTGTCAAGAGTGATGCCAAGGTAGTTCGGATGTTTTTCAAAAGTAAGTCTTTCACATCAACGGCTACCCTGAGCTTGGCTTCAGGATCATTGCTGTTTAGGTGCAAGTGTGAGCTGGTAGTTTTTT
Source organism: Morbakka virulenta (assembly GCA_003991215.1). Taxonomy (NCBI): domain Eukaryota; kingdom Metazoa; phylum Cnidaria; class Cubozoa; order Carybdeida; family Carukiidae; genus Morbakka; species Morbakka virulenta. The sequence continues at coordinate 803,920 of RDPX01000222.1, forward strand.
GGATACTTAGTTTCAGGGACCACTCTTGAAAGTACGATGAAATGGATGCCATATCATTTGTAAGAGAGTTTTCGATTCCCTTCATATTGGTGCCAGGGTAAGACAAGGCGAGATCATCTGCATACATGTATTTTTCTGCAATTGTTGGTGGCATGTCAGCAATATAAATATTGAACAAAGTAGGGGGCTAGCACCGAGCCCTGTTGAACACCATTATACAGGAGCTTTGTTCTGTTTGTTTCACCACTGGGGCTGGTAAGTTTGAAAGACCTGTTGGTTATCATTTCCATGATGAAAGGTTTATGTCTGAAATTTTCTGTCTGGGATAGTGGAGAGGAGTTTCAGTTTTAGGCCGGGTTGCCAAACAGTGTCATACGCCACAGACAGATCGACGAGAACTAGACCCATTCGTTCCTTTTTGTCGAATGCATGTTCTATGTCCGTGACCATGGAAAACACACGGTCGAGGGTCGAGCGGTTTGTTCGAAACCCCGCCTGCTCTTGAGGGAGCTGGCTATCTAAGATAGGGGCAATTCGGTTTAGAATTAGTCGCTCAAGAAGTTTATAGACTACTGATAATAGTGATATGGGGTGGTATGCTTTAGGGTCATTCATTTCTTTTCCAGGTTTGGGGATTGCGATGACGTTAGCTTTTCTCCAAATGGTTGGGAGTTTGCAGGAAGAAACGCAGTGGGACAGAAATTCTTTCACCCACCTTAGGGCATCTGGGCCCAACTTGAGAAGGTGCTCTGGGTATATTTTATCTGCACCTGCAGCTTTGTTAGGCTTCATCTTCTTGAAAGCTAGTTCGAGTTCGTCATCAGAAAAATCAGCGGACAGGTTCATGTTAGGTGTTGGTGACAGTTCATCAATTTTGAGGTTGTGGCTTTAACCGTCTTTTCAAGGTCTTTATCAGCACCAGGGAATTTCCCATTTGCTACGAGGACACTTGCAATGACGTTGGCCCTCACAGGACACTGTCGAGGTAGTTTCCCTTCCCCAGTAAGGCGCTTTATGACGGCCCATGTCTATCGGCTAGAGTGAGTCATATCTATCTGTTCCACAGTTTCAAGCCAACGATCACGCTTCAAATTATTCAGGTGTTCTTTAAGTTCATTTGTGTCGTGCAGTTCTAGCTGAGTCATCAGTAGAAGAGGTGATTGACCGTAGAAGATCTTCACAGTGGCTGTCCCAGCACGGGATGTATTGTTTCCTCTTTCCTGTAGGGATGGTTTCACGGGCAACTGTCAGGATGGTTTTGGTAAAGGCTTCATAGTTTTCAATATCTTATCACTCTCTGGTGTTGGTAGGTTGGGTACAGCAGCAGCAACTAGTTTTGCATACTTGAGCCAATTTGCCTTGCGGAAGTTCCATCTTGGAGCTGGGCGCGAAGGTGTTTGGGTATGAATTGGTATGTGGGTGTTGCTGATTGATGGTCGGTGTTGAAAGCTGGGGAAATGTCCTAGGACAGTTCTACGGGGTGCAGGAAGTGGTCCATTCCACCAGCAGAGATCAGGGTTAGTTTCAGTTTTCCATCTCCCGGACCTAAAGGTTTTTGGTCGTTTCGGGTGATATACCAGGAGATGATAAGTACGACTTGCCAATTCAACGATGGTTCCATTCTTGCCATTTCTACTGTATCCCCATTCTATGTGGTGGATATTGAAATCACCAGCAAAAAGAGTGGGCTTAACAAGGTCTGGCATCGTCTGTGGACCGAGTTCAGCTGAGGGAGGTTTCTACACATTCACAACAGTAGTACCAGCTACGCGGATGGCAATCAATTCAGTGTCTTGTGGTGCACTCTTCATTAGTTTTTGGAACGGTACAGTGCGCTTAACAAAGGATGCGGTGCAATGCACTTTGCTCGCTATGTGGTCAGCCAGGACATAGCCTGGTAAGTTTCCGGGTATCACAGTGTGTCCAGGAGGAGTATCACATCGGGTTTATGGGTTAGAGTCAGTTGCTCAATCACAGTATTTTTGAAGGCTGTCAGGCCCTCGACATTCAATTGTAGTACACTGAGATTCATAATGGAGATATCAATAGTAGATTGTCTAATGACACAGTTAGTTCACTGACTTGGCTTGAAGTGTAGATTCAAGTAGACAGCTTAACAAGTAACAACGCGAGGTTGTGTCATGTCCCCCAGATGTGGTACTCAACTTCTTTTTTAACTCTGCCCACCATTAATTATTCAGTTTACCAGTTTACTCGTGAAGGCTTTCCTTGTTACCTTATATCAATTTTCGAAAATTGTTTTGATGTCTTGTGTTTGCAATCACTTAATCTTGATGTTGACTTTTCTAATGGCAAAGTACTGTATTCGGTGGAGAATTGCCAAAAATTCTCAAGCTTCTCCACTACTCGTTTGGGTTAATTTTTAAATTTTGCTTTGAGTTTATTTGAGATGCGTGCTTCACGCCTTTCCTGAATAGGTATATCATTTAGTACGCTTAATCCTGATCAATTGTTTGTTGTTCTGACCTTATTCCTCGCGGTGTCACCAGTGTAATTTTCCTAAAAACTATTCTGTGGTCTCTCCAGCTGTCGGGACCCCTTGTTACACAGCCACAGCTCAAAATAAAGAATATTTATATAGATGATTGGTGATATCTGAAGCGAGCGAGGGGCATCCGAGCTGAGGCGATGAGGGGGTAACAAATTCTACCAAATTTTTTTAAATTTAACTGTTAATACACACTGAACGTCAACAAAACAAGAAAAATAACTGCTCTACGATAGATTGCAAGTGGCAAAAGTCAAAGTGGAAAGATCATTGATTTCATCGAAGGTCTTTTCAGTTAAAAGGGAAAAACACCATTACTCCAACCAATTATTATCGAACGGCTAAAGAAATCCATAATCGTGCTTGCTTCATACAAACTATGGCGCAAAAAACCCCATTAGTCATGCATTAAAATAAGGAATAAATACGAATCGAATAAATAAAGATAAAAGGAGTACATGGTGTTCGTTCCATTTAAAAGTAAAATAAGGAAAACTATTCACATTTATATAAATGTAGCGTTTATGCCTTAAATTAGCCTGTGTAACCATCAGAAACATTTGCTTTTTGTTTCAAATTTAACCGCTGTATCGTTCATTTCCTAAAAGTAATTCTAGGTTTCCTTGCTGGCTAACGGTGGTTTCCTTAAACGCAGTTCAATTTCTATTGGTGGAGTTTTTCCACGCAGGTAAACTTTCTTTTTCTGAAAGAACTAAAATACTGTGTAAGCCCTACAGTTTGACTTTGCAACCTGTTTTGTCTTTAAATAAATACTATCAGTTCGCTGTAAGCATTCCACGAGTCGAAAATTTTCTTAAGTTGATCTAAACAGTAAACTCTGCAAAGTGGGAAAAATGCAAAAAAAGGTCTTTGTATCCGTCCATGAATAGAAATCTAATAAAAATATCAAATATAAAAAATTAAATCCCAACAGGAAAAATTTGTTTCGAAATTACTGTTTTTTGAAGACATGTTGGCCATGTTAATATGTTCAACCTTTGTTTTCTCGCTTTTCTGTTTTGTTTGTGTTTCCCTCTATTCTGACGGTGTGTAGTAGTTCTACTACCAAAGCCATTATTAAACAGGAAATTATATTTGTTATAAGTATCAGTTCTGAAAGTGTCTTCTGCAACCTTCACAAGTAACAGATTCCTCTCAATACTGGGTCACTAATGGAATTAAGCAAGCTGTTGTAAATACGTTAAAAGGTCTCTTGAACCGGCTTCATTTAAATAGGTTTAAGAAGGAGAAAAAACATTGCAAGTGAGGACTTAAAATTATATGCATGTGAAAACGTGTGTTGCCTAACTGGTTTCAAACCAGTGCCTCTGGCTGTAATGAAAGCCACAGGCACAGGTACGAACCCAGTTCGGGGCACACATTATTCACTGTGCTAAAGTAAGCTTTCTTTCGTCGTGTCGCTTCTGTTATTTGTAGTGAAGAAAGCAATGGATTGACAAGATAAGTTCTAGAAGATTATCCGTGGGCAAATAAAACCTGATACTTTCGTTACATGCTGACTAACTTAAAAAGATGTATGTAAATTTACATCCAGTATGGCCAGTAAATATTATTATACTGTCAGTTTAAGGATTAAAACCCAAGGGTGACTGTTCCTTAATAGCCTTCAGTGATTACAAATATCGTACGAGTGCCAAGTTGAAAGTCGGTATCTGGCTACAGTGACTCACTACTGTCTCAATTACAATAATTCAAAACTAACCATATAACAACTAAAAAGATAAATAATACCAGGAAAAATACTTGAAGAAGCAGCTTAGCAGATTATGGACCCCACAAGGAAGACTGCACTTAAATAGCGGCAAAAAATTGTGGGGCAGCACTACAGTGATACTCACCGATTGCCGAGGAGGAACCGTGGAATTTCCAACGTCCCTAATAAAGAGAACATTAGTATGTAAAAACAAATTACTGCCTTTGAAACAAAAAGGCGGTTCTTCAAACAGTTCAATCGACTGATCCTGTTAGTCAACGGTTTAATAACACAAACAAGCATATATGAAATGTAACGATGCCTCCAATGTTCTGGATCTGTATTTTTGCCATTAAAACGACAAAAATATTTGGTGGGAGTAATTTCCTGCTAAAGTTTGCTAAAAAACTGACAATCACAGATTATAACAAGAACAAATTAAGGCATGTGACCTAATCATTTTTAAGTGCTGTTAAAATACTTTCCATGACTCTCACGTGGAATTTTTCATCACTAGCCCTAAGATAAAGGCAATAAAAATTAACAGAAAGTAGTTGGCAAACAAGATGTAACTATTTCACGCATTTATCTAAAAGATACAAGAAGTTTTTAAGCGACGTGAAAGGTTCATTCTGGGTGTTTAGTAGTAACAGCAAGCAAAGAAAAAATGCAAGAAAAGTGACACAATGTCACGGTGGTTTACTAGTGGAAACTGAAGACAAATGCTGTTACTTTTGCGTACTGAATACGGGAAGGTGCTTATTATCTTTCTACAAATTTTCAAAAGTGCAATGCTTTAATAGGCTACCAATTGTCAATGGATAGAAATCTTAACAACCTTGCCCTTATTCCCAAACTCTCCTCAATCCTACAATAGAATTAAGCAAACAGCAATAAACATTAACCCAAAATAAACTACATTGCCCCTTTTGATCACATGAGAATCCCATTGTTTTATTCGGCTGTATAAATGCTGACTGTCGTACATTTTTATCCAGTACTCGTATAAAATATCGACCAAATATTCGAACTCTCTTAGCTCTCAATTTACAAGTAACAATAAGAAATGCCGCAATTTACCCCCTTGCCCTGTTTATTTACATTTACAAACAATAACATCAAAATAACAAATTGTTAGTTTGTCCGTATTTTTCAGCCTCCGTCACTTTTCAAAGGGTTGCTCCATCAGATACCAATTCTGGTAATTGAATCTACTGTTGAGATTGAGTTCCTCACTTCCACATTAAATGTGATGCATGTGATCAAATAATACCATACGTTTAATAGAGTGATCTAACTTTCAACTAGCAAAATACAAACTTTTAAAAAGTTTTTATTTTGATTTTCTCTGAGAATACATATGGTGGCTACATTAATTCGTTCACCTTAAGTTGTTTTTTTTTGCTAATACCTAAAAAGCTAGCCTCTCTAAACATTAAGGAACATCGATTCCTTCGTCAAAGTTGACCTCTCGAAAAACCCTGCCCTTGCATAAAATAAAGGAGAATAATAATCCTTGTGTATGTTAAGCTCCACTGTTCTGTTTGTATACCGCCTCCATTAATGTCTGCCATTAAATAGCCCGAAGAAAAAAAAAAAGCGGTCATACGCACTAAAATACGTGAAAATACTGTGCTATAAATGAATACATTTTATGAAATAGGGAGAAAGGTACAGAAGGGAGAATATGTTCATCGACCCTTCCGATTCTTGACCATTTCCCGTGAATTGGTAACTGGTGGTCAATGAAATATTATGCTTACTGGAAAGTAAATATAAACAGTTTTATTATATTGTTACACTTTGAATTGTAGTACTCTTTTTAACTGATTACTCAAATTATTACAGGTTGCATCACATAGATGTATAATACCTCCTTATGTAATGATGCTAAATATTCCAGTCTTTAATAATCTCATACCTATCTATCTATCTATCTATCTATCTATCTATCTATCTATCTATATATATATCTATCTACCCACCTGCCCAGATTACATATATGTGCCAATACTGAGGGGCCCTACGGCTGTTTTGGAAGGTCGAATTTGCAGTAAGAACCTATGTGCTTATGCAACATAGCTGTTTTAGTCTATATATAAAAATTGAAGTTGAAACGACCATATTTGCTTACCTTGATATATTGTGATGAATCGTGTTCTATATTTATAAGCTGCTTGTCAACAAGGAAATCTGCAAANATCTATCTATCTATCTACCTATCTATCTATCTATCTATCTATCTATCTATCTATCTATCTACCCACCTGCCCAGATTACATATATGTGCCAATACTGAGGGGCCCTACGGCTGTTTTGGAAGGTCGAATTTGCAGTAAGAACCTATGTGCTTATGCAACATAGCTGTTTTAGTCTATATATAAAAATTGAAGTTGAAACGACCATATTTGCTTACCTTGATATATTGTGATGAATCGTGTTCTATATTTATAAGCTGCTTGTCAACAAGGAAATCTGCAAAACAATTGAAATAAATAGCGCGATTGTTGACCATTAACCTGCAGCATGTTCATCATGAGAAATTACATACATACACACGCGAGCGCGCGTACCTTTGTACCGATAATAAATTCCGGTTAATTCAAAACCCTCTAAAGTTACAAGTTAATAGGTTTTTAAAATATGAACAAAATATAGACATTTTATCAAACTAATAGGATGCACAAAAACATAAATGTATCCAACGACAAAATGGAGTCAGCCTACGAATTCTTAATAGTCAGATCTTTTAAATGCCCAATACAGATAAAAACATACATACCACAGAACTGAAATGTAGTGACGTTTGTACAAATGCCAAGAAATGTGGTACATTAAATGGCACGATTAAATCTCGTTAAATAGGAGAACCTTCAATACGGGAAATATGCCCATGATAGAAGAGAAAAAGGAAATATTTGCCATGGTGGGATGTTTGGTCTAGCTGACCTTGAAGGGCTAACAGAAATGATAGTCATTACAATAGCTATTATCATGGGCCCCGCAAAGTAAATGCAGGAAAGCGGCAGGTGTTAAGTATTCTGAACATCTTATTCAAATAACGATAAGACATGATAAAAACCATCAGCTAGTACACAATAACCTCCTATGTAATTAAATTAAGCTATATTATTAATAGCTTAAATTAAGTATAGGTACATCATCAGTTGATGGACAAACTATAAATTCTGAAATTAAAACCAATAATTTCATTGCAAAAATGCACAAAAAAACCCAGACAACTAAAAGAGATCCAATGACTAATAACAAATAACATCAAGTTAACCGTCTGATGCGAAGTCATTCGTTCTATTTCCAGCCAATAATTATTTTCAGTAATTCAGATGTCTCTATGTGGGTCCCGTTTAAAATTCATTAGTGTAACCAATTAAGCAATTTTTATCAATTTTATCACCTTTCAAAAACTCTTTCGCACTTGGTGACTTGAGGCAATCCATGGCTGCTATACCAGAGTATGTAGTCAACAATGGATCTGCACCGTATCCCAGAAGAAGTCTAATTATTGCTAAATTCCGGACTTCGGCAGCATCATGAATTGGTCTAATACACGATCGAGAAAAAACGTAATATCGTAAGACTGTCAAGTGGTATCACCAAATATTTAAAAGTGAATGGGTAGGTACCAAGCTGGTGCCAAATGAAAGCAAAAGGAAAGAAGCTGCTTGGAAAATTCTTTTTTCGAAAGATATTAATAAAAAGTAATATATATGGGCGACTGAGTTTATTCTAACATAGCTGTTGGGGATATGTTGCCATTACATTGCTCGTACTCCGCATCAAGCACTGTGATGCCTAACTGTGGTTTAGAAGCACGAGGAAGCTTGTATTTTGAACAGAGTTGCATATGTAGCTAATAGTATGTCTAATCCTTATCCACTATGCCGATTGTGTACTGTGATGTAAATGTTAATGTGTATTATGGGCATAGGAGTTGTTAAAGATGGAGGCCACCAATACGATGCGTCAAAGAAAAGTAGTGTTTTGAAAGTAATTTATGGTGTCTTAATTTACTGATACATCTAACCTGACCTTGGTTTACATACCTGTTCCACTAGTTACCCCTCAGTGTTTAACTGGACTATGTTTGAACATAGGTTACATTTACGACCATTGATATTAAGGACAAGCTAAAGCCTAGAACTGGAGCCTCTGGAGAGATCATAGCTGCAAAAAATGGCTCTCAAATTCTTTATCCTGATGACACAATATTGTGTGAAGCAACACCTTACTATTCCGAAACTACTGATACTGTTACGTATGACCCAAACCCATATCTCAATGTTACGCATCTTGCCCGAGCATCAAAAGGGCCGCTGGCTGAAAATGCTCAACAAGAAGCTACATGCACAACTGCAAATAAGACTCAACTACTATATACTCACCTTTCATTTAGTTATTGGGGCGTAAACGAAAGCTGCACATTAATTTAATGCTTTGAAATGAGGAAACAGGAACTGCTGTTAGTCATTCACGGTATGCTGAGAAGTAGTAAACACATGGACGAATCCTACCAAATTGCTACAGATAAAAGTTCATCTCGTAAACATAGGGAGAAGATTAGACCTGATGGTAAACCAATGTTATGTTCGTTGCAGGTTGAGATAGTGTTTTAGTCAAGAATGGTTGTGAAAGGCATCAAAGGAGAGCATGAGGCTGTTTACTCGAATCAGAAGGAAGGCGAGCCAATATGTGGTAGTCCATCGTAATTTGCTACTTTCATGCCAACACCTTGTACTGAAACCAGTTACTCGTGAAGAGATTTTTCAAAAATATGGTAAACATCAAACGGATGAAATACCTATCCGACAGAGTGAGATTATCAAAATAGAGGATGAATAACGATGTATGTTGTGATCTTGCAGCCGAAACACAGTAGCAAAGACATACATGTTGCTGGGGCCACAGCAGAACATGAACTGATTGATGATGCTTTAATGTCAATCATGGGAGTAGAAGTCAAAGTTGGTATCAATGGGAGATCCAAGAACGATGAAGACATATTGTGTCTGACTCTGGTTGAAATATCTTCAAGCGTAATTCTGATAAAAAACTACATGATGGTAATGCTCACACTTTTACTTCTGAATAAACTAGATCTAAGGTTAAGAAAAAGAGTTGAATGGTTAACGACTCCATGGCTAGTAATGACGACATTGAATCTGAAACAAAGGAACCAGAAACAGACTTAAGAAGAGAGGAAGACATCAGCCATGACAGTTTAATAATAATCGTGGAAAATACCAGTGAAGCATCCAGACAAAAAGGAATTTGAGCTAACGTTGAAGTTTGGTGAGGTGGAAAGTGTGAGAGAGAAAAGTTACCAAAGTGTTCACCTATGACAAGCTGTTAATACTCATGTCGAAAAGGCGGAAGCACATCAACCTGATACGGAAAAGACCAAAGAAGATGAAGAGTACCAAAACACCCTATTAAATGTGGCAAATGAGAGAGATTTCGGGAGTGTACATCTGTCGAAGCCCCCGGAATATAACATGAAGCGAGAAATGCCATGAAGGAATAAAATGGAAAAGCAGTAGAATGCTCTGGGTTGCCGGTTGATTCATTGAAGTTCATGGGTGAAGAATGAGTACAGATGACAATACTGCAGAAAGTGAGGGGGGAAATTCAAAAGGGGTGAAGTGAACTCATTACCGTATACAAGAGGAAAGGTATTCCCTTGGAATGTGAGATCTTCAGGGGTATCAAACTGGTTGAATACATGAAATCATTAAAAAAGATGATAGAGGTTAGGCTACGGATACTCAATACCTTAACCATCCTGCAGTTTGGTTTCAGCCCAGGAACAATCGATGCAAAGACAGTTGCAGGAGAAGCATCTCGAAATAAAAAAGTGTGGTCGAGTATTCAGAAGTCTAGTCTACTGTTGTCTCCGTCAACTAAATGTACCAGAAAAGCTGGTAAGAATGATAGAGACAATGTGTGATAGCGCAAGAAATGTTGTCAGAGTTACGTATGGTGGAACTGAAGAGTAAAATATCGGAGTCAACATTCAGGAGCCAGGTTTAAGCCCATTTCACTTTATTGTGGTGCTGGCTGTCATCAATGAAGAACCCAGAACCGGACTGCCATGGGAACATCTCTTTGAGGATAATCTAGCAATTACACTATACAGTCACACGAAGAACTAAAGAGAGTGGTTGAAATGGGGGAGAGAAATGGAGCAGAAAGGATTGGAAGTAACAAGAAAACAATGGTCAGGTCAAGTAGTATAAGAAATCGAGATAACCATGATAGGCAAGAACAACAAGGCCCTGAACCAGGCTCAGGGCTTCAAATAATCGGGTTGACAATAGGCGCCAAAAGAGAAAGTGATGCACCAGTGAAAGCAATACTCCAAACTGGTTGGTCAAGGTCCAACAATAAAACAATATTATAGGCCTGTTCTTTTAAATGGCCGCCTGGACAATGGGTAAAAAAGAATATTGAGAACATCTGAAATGAGTTTGTTGAGAAGGTACGACGTTGCGAGACAGGCAAAGAAATGTAGATATCAGAAGAGATTTGAGAGTAAATGATATTAATTACTAAAGTTAAGAGAGATAACGTTGCGTTGGCATGGGCATGTAAAGTGGGTGAAGTAAGTATAGCGCGATGAAAAACTAGAGGAAGACCAAAAAAGAAATAGAAAGGTAATGTAAACAAGGCATAAATCACTGTGCAGTTCGACCTTAAAATACCCCAGAGCGTCGGACCTAAAAAAACGTGGGCCAAAGCAACCAAATTGCAGGACAGCGGGAAAATGGCGTAGAGAAGAAGAAAATGATGACCTGTTAAAAACAGACGCCGCCGATAGGGTGCGTCAAAGAAAAGCAGTGCTCTGAAAATAACTTGGTGATGTGGACCCATGAAATTAGTATACATAACTGTTGCATCAGTTTGTAAGTGTACTTTGGATGATTATTGATCATACTTAAAACAGCTGATATCAAGCACCAGCTGAAGCTAATATAGCTGTGGTTGTCAATTTAACAAAAAAAAGGCCGGAGTAAAAAAAACACAAACCATCGAATGGCCACCAACCCAGGTGAAAAAAATAAACAAAAAAGCAACATACAACAATACAGCAAAGTCAGGGTGACCTAAAATTTAATTAGCATAATACAAAGTCAATTATTAATGGCAAGCAAATGAGTTGGAATGGACGTCATAGGCTGTTATGAAATAACCACAGAGGTAACAGTTGTTAGTGAAATAGTTACGTCAGAAGGACTAGCATTTTAAAATAAAATTCAAGGATAAAGAAAGGGTGAAATGTGATTAAATATTAATAATCTGCTTTCGTCGATCAAGTGTGGTGCGCTACATCAAGAGGTTAGTCAAAAGATTATACTAAAATACTTCTGGAACTGGCATAGGAATGAACACAAAGCAAGTATGGTACACAAACGAAAAATTAATATAGGTAGAAAGGGGGTTCGATACCTGACTCCGTTTTCTGAGCAGCAATTAGGATTGGCTCTAAATTTCAGAAGCTGTCTCACCACATCAACGTGCCCTTTAGAGCAGGCTTCATGAAGCGCTGTCCAGCCAGNGAAATGTGATTAAATATTAATAATCTGCTTTCGTCGATCAAGTGTGGTGCGCTACATCAAGAGGTTAGTCAAAAGATTATACTAAAATACTTCTGGCACTGGCATAGGAATGAACACAAAGCAAGTATGGTACACAAACGAAAAATTAATATAGGTAGAAAGGGGGTTCGATACCTGACTCCGTTTTCTGAGCAGCAATTAGGATTGGCTCTAAATTTCAGAAGCTGTCTCACCACATCAACGTGCCCTTTAGAGCAGGCTTCATGAAGCGCTGTCCAGCCAGCATTATCTTTGGCATCAACATCGGCACCATCTGCAATACACAATGCAACCACATCCGAGTAGCCACGACGAGCAGCCTTGTGAAGGGGTGTTTCACCTGTAGTTCGATTGTAGCTCAGCTTTTTTAAATCTATACAAATAAGATATAATGAAAATGCCATTTTTAAATAGTTCATCACACTTACCTACAACAAAAGTGCCTTTATCTTAACTTGACAACAAATATTGTAAGAAAAAACAAACAAAAGTAGGAAACTAAAACCAGTCTTAAAATGAATAAAATTTAGGAGGTGACAAGGTGTAATATTACGCGTTTTCTTTGACGGTTATAAAGTACTTCCCAAGATTGATATTATAATATAGTAGCTTAAGTTAAAGGAAAGATCGAACTGGTCGTAGTGAAACTTGGTTTGAAGCTTCGCAGTGCGACATCTCTAATAAAAAAAAAGCTATAAGTTAATGTTAAAATAAATCAAAACATGTTTATTTTAGATAAGTATAAGCTTTTTTGTTAAAACCCATCTTCAGAGCTAGATATCAAGTTGTCACCCAGCACTGAAGATGGTTTTTAACGGAAAAGCTTATGCTTATCTGAAATAAAGTTGGTTTTTTATTTATTCTCACATATTGTACTATGGCAAAACATATTACAACACAAACGTTTATCTTTTCTTTTTCTACAGTTTATTTATAACATCCTTTGTGACATGGGGTATCTTTAACTTCCTATTGCTCTGGTAAACTGTACCTTATCAAGTTGTGGCAACGCTTTTTGCCTATTTTATATATGGGCCAGATGTGAAAATCTGTTTAGCTCAGATCAACTTAACACAGATCAAAATACAATATACGTAAACACCTTTGTCGTTTTTTAGACAGTCGATAAAGTTTGGTACACACTGGTACAATGGGCAATCCTCTTTTATGGATTTATATCCAGGAAAATTCAAGACAAGCTCAGTTGAAAGACTGAAACCTTCCTTCGTTTAGTACTATATCAATTGACATCGGCGACCAAATTTCTTTTGTGACACGCACGAAAAATTTGTAACGACGTAAGGTTAGTCTGTGCCTTGATCTGGTCTGGAAAATTCAATCTTTGCTTCCCTGAGAAACCTTTTGAATCCTCAAGAACCTCATTTTCTAAGCCTCGATTCTACTTTGGTCGGCTTTCCGAAGGGTCAGTGAATCAGAACCATAAAGCATGATCGGCCATCTTGAGTTTCTGGTTACACAGAACACTTATCGCTAAGCTTAAAACCCTTTGTGACGAGAGATCCATTTCAGGCCTGTTTTAGTTGTACACCGTTAACACTGATTCTGCATTGTGAAACCACTCTTTGCCTAGACCTAACCATGCACTCTCTTTTCTGAGTATTTAGAACCAAACCGACACGCTCGTTCTCCTCCAAGTAACAATCTACTAGCTTCTGCAGAGCTTCCTCGAGACGTAGCTAGCAAGAGAGTGTAGTCCGCAAATGTGACATTTGTAACGTTGACTCCACCAAACTTCACATCTTCAAGACCTTCAAAGGGTCGAACGTTTTTTTGCTGGGAAATTCAAGACAAGCTGAATTGATAACCACAATAAGTAACACAAGGTAGGTAAAACTTTGAAATTCTGTTACTCCTAACAATCACTTTTGGAACAGACAACCAAGGGCCTTGACTGAGTGTCAAATAAAACCCATTAGAATTAGTAAAGCGTCTTCCAAGAATGGATTCTGGTGACCTTTTTGAAATACTATCCAACAGTTTCCACTTTTTATTAACACCATTAACACAATTTTTACTGCAATGCTAATATCAGGCTTTCCAAAATGACCATAGTGTCACAAAATGCGTATATCATCATCATCATCATCATCATCATCATCATCATCATCATCATCACATTCGGTTTAACGTCCGTTTTACATGCTAGCATGTGTTGGACGCTTTCTTGAAATTGACTTCCAAGTTATCTTATCCTTCACCTGGTCTCTGCTGACACCTTTTTGTTTAAGATCCATCCTTATCACTTCCTCCCATGTTTTCTTCGGTCTTCCTCTGCCAGTGGTTCCTGTCACCTTGATTGTTCTGCATCTACTTGCCCAAGCATTCTTGTCCCTTCTCTCCACATGACCAAACCAACGAAGCCTCCTATTCTGCATACAGCTGCCAATACTGTCCAGACTCAATCTTCTTCTGAGTTCATTAGAACTGAGCCTGCCCTTTAGACTTACGTTGCACATCCATCTTATCATTCTCATGTCATTCCGCTCCATGCGGCTGACATCTTCAGTTTTCACTGGCCAGGTTTCACTGCCATACATCATTGTGCTATGTAGAGATGCCTGGTAGACTCTACCTTTGGTAGGTAATGGCAGAGCTCTGTTGGTTAACAATGGCATTAGCTCCCTGAACTTACTCCATCCACTGTTAACCCTTGCTGTTACACTTGCACCAGCTCCTCCCTCAGCTCCAAGGGTGTCACCAAGGTAGCAAAACTTCTGGACAACTTCAATTTCCTCACCCTCCAAATGCACTTTCCATAGGTCTAGGTCACAGGTTGCCTCTCCTTCTATGCACCTCTTGCAGCTAAAATGGTTACTTTCTGTCAGATTGCCCTTTATTCCACTGCACCGTTTATGTACCCAGTGCTTGCAAGTACCACAATAGACTGAGTTGCTCCCAACTCC
>RDPX01000222.1:820279-864490 GCA_003991215.1 Morbakka virulenta
GATGCTGTTCTTCCAACATGGCCATTTAGATCACCTGCAATAGCAACAACTTCTTTCTCTGCCAGCTTACCAGAGACTGCAATGAGACTGTCATAGAATTCATCCTTGACTTTTTCACTCAAGCCACATTGTGGTGCATACACTGATATTGCTGTGAAGATTGTCTCACCTGTCATCAGTTTATTCAGCATAATTCGATCACTTATGCGTTTGATATCAATCACCTTGTCTATCCATTTCTCTGCCACAAAGATACCTACTCCACCTGTGCCTTTTCCATTACCAATCCAAAACAGCTTGTATGTTGCCTTTTTCCCGTCTATCATTCTTACAGATTTCCCTCTTTATTGTGTTTCTTGGATGCAGCACAAATCAATGTGTCTTCGCTCAAGAAATTCTGCTACTTTACCAGATCTACCTCCCAAAACGTCCCGCATTCAGAATACAAAGTATTCTGAATGCGGGAAGTTTGTCATCACTTCTTTCGGTTGATGTAGTAGCTTGAAAATGGTCTGATTTTGCTCACATCGAACAAAAGTCCTACCGTGCGCAACACCTTCACTTAAATTAGTTCCAGTCTCGTTTACGCAGTGTTGCAGGATATCTTTGGATGTCATTTCATGGTATGATGAGGCAGTGTTTTTATAGGCCGGATGCCCTTCCTGACACCAACCCATTATGGTAATGGGGACCAGTGTTTTTATTGAGACACCATCTCTAGGTGATTGCCATCCAAGGCTAAAGAGCGCTTCACCTGCCCGTGAGGGAAAGACTATACCCCGCCAGTCCTCAAACTGGTATTTCATGCTTGAATGAGACCAAGCATGGTCTTCGGGGCCGTTCGGCAGTATCCTATGTGGTATAAAGATTAATCATATCATTCATCATTGGGTGGTGACCTCCGTTTAAATGCTGCCAAAATCCATAGCAACGTCTTAAACTGAAACATGCCATTGTCACAGTGGCATCACGGCGTTTTAAAGGAGTAGATAGCGTGGAATATGGCTAGGCAGATCCTAAAAAAAACAGATCGATTCTTACGAAAAAAATAGTCTCTTTTAAATGATCACACACATTAAAAAAAGTAAGGAAAAACATTTTTACACGTATTAATCAAAGTTGTTCTACAAAATGGAACGTAATAACCACTATACCTCTTCGATGGCAAAGGTCTGGGTCACATTCGGCAAGGGAGGTCTCACTCGAAATATCTTTTAAATCCTGCCCATCTTCAACAAATATTTCTTTCTTTTCTTGGCCACATTGTTCTATTACAAGAACTGGAAGTTTAGGCTTTTCAAATCGTTCTTTATCCTCTAAAAAAATTCAAAAGGGCAACAATAACATTTTGCTTTGTAAGGAAACTTCCAATTGATCTTATATACTGTTGCTTTTCTAAGTATTAAAACAATAATTAACTTTTAAAAAATCAAGAAAAAAAACTGAGCAACAAGTTGTGATCTCAAACTAAATTCGGTTTCTTAAACAAATTGATATAAACACATCTCGTAAATTCTTATGCAATCATAAAATACATAGAGAAAATAGAGAGAGAGACGAGTATGTATTAGTCTCGTTCTAAAACAAATGCTACGAGTGGAGGTTAAATATTGCAGAATCAATAGGAAAAAAGCCAACACCGAGACAATCATTTGTCAGTGACCCATGATGTAAAAGCCATTTACACCTTCATTCTTTTGGGCTAACAGCTTTGCCAGCGGCTTTACGCTAATTAGGTACTGCGCGGACGATAGGCTGAAATAACAGGTAATTTGACATGATGAGGTACGTTGCAACTTTCTAAAATTGCTGTGATTTATGTTTCTGTTTTTTGTTGCTTTTTAGTAAAATTGTACTGTAAGTTAATTGTTGTACGGATATTTATTATCATATTACATAAATTTCAAATTCTGATAACATTGTAGTGGGAAACTTTGGGGTATATTTACTCTCTCACTAGCTGAGTAACACAATTTGGGTCTGCGTCTGTAGACACTGCGTCTGTAAACACTATCAGGCAAAAAAAGTTTTTTAATCAAGACATTTAAAGCAAGTGTCATGCTTTAAAGCTCATATTTACCAGTTCCTTCACTGGACCCTCAATATTAGTGTGCATGCAACCCGCGATTGGTAAAGCAAAGAGAAGAAAACCACAAATAGCTCTGAGCTTAGTCTTAATGAACCTAGTGTCTTTCCTCGTTCAAATATTTCCAAAATATTTACGCGAGGGTCCCGTCAGTTTTCTTCACTACTTATTCATCCCTTTACGATTCATCCTAGATCTAGTAACATATTTCCCCTAGTTTTAAGTTCTTCTTAAATTGAGTGGTTTAGAAATACCAAACCCTAGAATTTCTTGCAGCAACCTTTTTGTTTTTATGGAGTTTGGAAGTTCACCCTGAGGTAGAGCATATCGTCTGAAGCATCAAAAGTTCTTATTATGGATACGTTAACAAGACAATGGGAATAAACCCCCAAAACGAATGAGAACATAATCTACTTTGACACATCTAAATCTCACCCTTTAGAAAATTATATTTCTTATAATTCAGAACAATGCCCTAAAAATGACGTAAATAGCTGGGATGTCACAGCAATATTTTAAAACTAAACTGCCTAGTACCAGGTGTTTACTAGTGTTGGAAATGCCAAAAAGAATAGCCTCTACTTTCACACATCTAAATCTCATCTCAAGAAAAATAAATTTGATATCAAATTTTAGAAAAAAAGCTCTCAAGCACGAGGTAACTACATGGGCTATCGCAGCAATATTTTCCAACTAATCTGCCTGGTACCTTATGTTTACTACTGTTGCAACTAAATTCAAAATGCTACTGTTTCAAATACATTAAAAATGCTACGCAGTGGCCCAATGATTTTGGAACTGATCAAATGTTTTAGATCAAGCATGATATTTGCTATACGAACAATTGTTAAGTGGTAGTTAAGTAACCCTTTCGAAACTATTTGCTTTAGCAGACGTGCTTCATTGAGCCACCTCCTAGGTGTTCTTGCTATCGCCATCTCACTACTGCGTTACAAAGGTGCATTCCATGTGAAAAGTAAATTCAATGGAATGCAAAGCATTGACAACTTTTATTTGTCAAAAATTTTGAAAATAACATAGCAATCCCTTTTCGAGCACAACTGTTGTCTGGTGCATATTGAGCTATTACTGTCCCATCGTAATCATCGTCATCACCAACATCACCATAATCATTATATTAAAATTATGAGGTCTATTTGTGTCTATTATAGGACCATTTCTTCACTTACTTCACTTACAGATGTCTTGTACAGAGGTTCATGATAAACATGCGTTTCTGCTCAGAATATGCACCACTTTACTGAACTTATGGCTTTTTTGAGGGTTGGCTCACTGTCACCAAATCTTTTTTTTAACTCCCGTAGGTATGTAATAGCTGCAGAAACAGAGTGGTTCCATCACTGTGTAACAATTTTGATTTTCATCTTGTGATTGTGCCACCTAACATGAGTGGTTTGCTTTCAAGGTGAAAGTGGTGATGCTTCTGTACATTGTATACTTCCTGCATAAAATACCACTCAATTTTACTTCTGTTTTGTGTGTAAAACACACCAAGACCACCAAATGCATTTCCAGTAGCTGGAAATAAAATGGTTCACATGAAGAATCACGTGAATTGTATTATTTGACAAATCTGAGTGCTTAGAGGAGCCATCAAAGTTCTGGACATCACAAGTTTTGGTGCAGCATCAAATGTTACACCATGTATCTGCATTCAATTTTTAGTCAATATATTAATGGATTCCTTAATCAACTGGCATAGCACATCAGAGTTAATACGATATGTAAACAAATATCCAATAGGGTGATGCCATGGATGCATGCTGCCATGAATGTCATTGAATTTTTTGGAATGGCCTCCTCTTCATCTGCATGAATGCTACCATACTCAACATTTCCCGCAAATGTACACTTTGTGGCACCCTAAACTGTTTCTTCCCTTTTGGTCATCTCGTCTAAGATAAGAATGCAGTCACTTCCAATGTTTTCCGCTTCTCCGTTTAAGAAATCAATGTTGTTTTGAAGAAAACCAAGTTCACAATGCATGTATGCTGCCCAAGCCTTTTATGCTGATGGGCTTGGCAATTTAGCAGCTTTCGGTACATACTATTTACCAGTATCAAACACGAAACTGTCCTAAAAAATCCCAAGAGTCAAATTGGAATATGGGAGATAGTCAATTCGTTACATGCGTGCTAAAGTTTTTAATGATCTCCCACTTGAACTTGGAAGCAAATATACAGAAATAAATTTTACAGATATTTTAAAAGATCATAGGTTCTAGTTTTTATTAGGTTCTTATTGTTTTACAGATCATTTTTTTTTCTAACAGGACACGTGTTGATAACAGTATTTGTATATATTACTTTTTAATTAGATATTTATTGACACGTTTTTAGCCTGTATAAATATTCGTAATAAATAAATAAAAACCGATAGGCTCTTGGGCGGTAAGAATGTAATGATACTACAAATGCCTTTAGTTGCATAGAGTATCTTGCACCAATAGTACGGGCAACATTTGTACATTGTTTTTGGAAGACTTCTGTGGTTAAAGTTATGAAACATATGTTCCATTGTTACCATTTCATACTTTTAAGTAGCTCCCCAATAGATTCTTCTTGTCTTAAAACTTTGGCTTTCAGTTTCTCATAATCTTGCTCCTCTACCTAAGTTATTTCACAGGTGCAATTTTTCCTTTCGTGAAGGTGCAGCATATTTATGGTCCAGCCTTGGGTTTCTTTCTCTGGCACTCTGGTTTGCTGTTCAGTAACTGACTTGGTGATGGATCACGTTTGCATGGTAAATTTCTCGTCGATGAATTTTTAGCAGATGAGATGGAGAATCAAAGACAGATGGTTCTCTAACAGGCTTTAAGTACTTTTCCCCTGTAAGCCTTGGATGCTGTAAGCTTTCAGGGTAAACAATCCTGAGGAGTAAAATGTTCTTCGCCGAGACAAGATGACTTGTCAGGTGCCCAATCTTTGCGTTTTGTTGCTAATATCCTTTTCTTTAGTACCTTTTGATTTTTTAGTGGAAAGCTGATATTAAAACAGAACATGGGTAAAAAATAGAGCAAGGAACAAGAATTAAATTTCGATGCTATGTCAAATGTCGTCATTCAAAATGCACCAGAATAGGTGCCACATAGATCAAACTTCTATTACTGTAGAGTCTGAAAAGATATTCTTTGGCGCTGATTACAGGTTTGGTCATCATTGTCTTGATCTGGGCAGGTACAGAATTTAGTTTAGTAGCGAGGGAAAAAACTGTAATTTTACATGCAATGTTAGGCTTTGCCGTCCGTTTGAAGGTTGTCCAAAAATCTTAGGCGAAACCAAAACTTCTCACAACATTTGACCCTACCAATGCTCTGGAAAGATAATTTCCTGCTATGTTTAGTGTCTAATGGCTTTCAAATTTTAGTTAGGCACGCGAAGAATACTGCTATTTGAACTTAACGTGATAATACAGTTACAAATAATGAGCGTATTCTGATTACCTTTAGCTGAGTGGTATCAATTCGAAGTCAGAATTCTTACTAATATTTCGTGCTATGCTAAACCTAGAATTCAAGTGGGTGTTCATAATTATCTTAACTACGCTTTTTTAGGGAAAGAAAATTGAATATTTAGAGTAGCAATATAAGGTTTCGTGATTCTACGCGATCCATAATAGAAGCCTAGCATGCCGTTGGAGATTTGGTTCTCGTCATTTACAACGTCTACCCTATTATGCTGTATGCACTTGATGGAATAACCCGATAACCGTCACTTACAGGTGAAAGGAAATTGTCTTCTTTGCTTTCCCTCGACGATTACTGCAGCTAACGGCTGAGCAAGAATCTAGCATTTTTCAGACTAAAGCTTAACCGATAGAAATATGACTTCCAAAGTATTACGTTTGAAGAATTTTTATCTAGTTTGCGCACAGGATTTGTTTACAGCCGGCCAAGTTTCCCCCGCTTTCTGCCCCGTTCAGGCAGGCAAGTTTGCATTGTTAAAAATGGTTACATAATTCAGGCTGAGTCGTCACTCTACCGCTATTTTCTCTATGACAAAATATCGGCAACAACAGTAGTTGACGTAAACGCCTTTTTGAATTAACACATGGTGTATAACATTTGTGAGTACAAAAATTATAGCAAAACTTAATCTCACTTCATGTCGAAATGCAGCATAGAATAAGCAACTCTATTTTCCTACCTCTGGTTGCTTGACTCCTTGTTCGTGATTCAACTATGACCGGTGAAAAGTCCTAGAAAGGAAGAAAAAATTCCAGTCAGTTGCTGACATATGCTGAGGGAAACTCTTCTTTACCAGTTACATATTTAAACCTTGATATAATCCTCTGTAACAGTAGTGAGTTCTACTAAAACAAATCTGTGCATCTTGGGATTGATCTGCTAACGTTCTAAAATTCTTTATTAATATGGAAAGCGGATCATCCATGCTTACCTTGCAATACCACAAAAATCTACTTGGCACTGTATAGACAAACGCCTACTAACGACTACAGTCATTCCTCATATTTATTAACAATATTCTTATTTTGCAAGCCTCCTTACTGCATCCCGCACCCTCAACCAATATTCAAATGACGCAATAATGCTAGAAAATACGGTGTGATCATTTAATCATTGAAGACAATCCTAACAGTTTTGAAGGATTTTAGGCTTTTTCCAGAAGCACGAGAAATGGTAAAATTCCAGTGGTTTCAAGGTTTAAAAAACTCTTAGGCTTAACAAGGATTCTAATAACGAGTTGCTACTCTCTCATAACAACAATAGGCAAACAGTTTTCATACTAACCTGAACCAAACCGTCCATATATTATCTCAATAAATATGTAAGACTGTCTCCGTATAACTTGCAGAGATAAAAAAACGCAGTAGACTATTTCAAACTTCTATTTTCATTTCCTCCAGAAAAGACAAGAACTACACTGATCTGCAGAAAAAGACCTCTTCATAAAGGTTATTCTTACTAAAAATTGCCAAAGAGTAAATGTCATACTTGGGCATTATAGTCTGCTTAGATGTTCCTAACATTTCAGAGAAAATATAAATTTTGTACATCACAAGTCTGTTACTTCTTCCTATCTTATGGTCTGGAACGCTAAAATGAAAGCCAAATCACTTTTCCCCTATAAATCCCCGATTTCCTAGGTGTTCTAATCATTTCCACACATTTCATTCACTTACCATAAATCCATTGTATGATGGCACTAGCAAATACGATTTATTGCGTAATGAAGTTGTAGGTGTTGTGGATGCATCTGTTGTAATGCCTTCTGTAAGAAAAGAAAAACCTATGCTGCACAGTGCTTGACGAAACATTTTCCCCTAATTAACAAACTCCCGCAATCTAAATCTGAATATTCATATCAGAGGGTAATGGATGAAAACAAGGCAAAATAAAAAAGAGAGGTTTTATCTGTCCAATTCTACTGTGGCTGAATCAAAACTGGTCTGCCTGGTTCCACAGGCATAATTCAATACTATTTAACATACCAATCATTTGCTTACTATAAGTTTTCTTTACGTTTTTCATAACACTATTTAAGAGCTTTTCTTTACTTAATGCGGCCGGGGGATTCCAAAAAATTAACATCGGAACGCTTGACATAAAGTCCTGACTTTCTTTTTGGTTTGCCAAAGCCAGCACTTGTAAACATTTCTTTTGGCCTTAAGGAAGAGTTATTTGGTGGTAAGACTGCTCTTCTGAATAAAACTTGGCTTCCATAACAAAGTCTGTTTGATTTTCGTCCACATCTTTAACATAGTCGAAACTGAATAGTTGCGATATTCAGTTTCCGTGGATAAAATGTATCAATGCTGAAATTTCAGTTCCACTCGCTAGAATAGGTGATGCCGATGGGTGATCATCAAAAGCTGGTCCAGTGATCAAATCTCCTTTGTTAGGCAAAAAAAGAAGCATCCACCTAACTCTGTTGGCTGCAATTTTGCAGCGATTGAGGTCGATTTTAATCGCCATTGCATTGGTTTCTTTCATAACTCTAACCTCCTGGAGCAAGGCAATATTGTTACTGGTCGTATTTGTGAAAACATGTTCACCACTGCTAGTGATTTTCACTGACAATTAATGTATGTCGTGTTTATGTGAAGCCAACATGACCTTCGTACTTTGTTGCAGCCCTTCTTCTAGAACACTTCTGCGTTGCTTCTCTGTGTCCAATTACTCTCTGCCCACTCGGAGTCGTTTAAAATTATTGCCTTGATAAAACGGACTCAACATAAAGAAGATACTTTTGACTCCGTTTCTTCTGGCTAAAATTACACCTCATCGGCCCAATGCCAGTTGTTTATTATCCAAATAGCATATGTATTATAATAAGAATTAACATACCGAAGTACATTAGCGCCAAAGAAAACTTCAAGTTAGCTGATTACGTTTCAAATCCGTCAATATCCGGAGCATATCCATCATCACAAACCTGCAATGCCCGAGAATTAAACGATTTACTGGTACTAAAAGTTAGAAAGCAACAGGAAGTTCTCTCTCAGGAAAAATCAACTGACGACGATGAATTTCATAGTAATCAAACATAATAATTGTGTTTTCAGTTGAAATTAAGGTAAAATATAATACACGTAAAAATTTACAAGTTCATACCTGTCTTCACTTTAGCATCCGTGTAGCATCCGTTTATTTTCTGCAAGAAAAAGTGTAAGCAGCATAACTTTTATCTGAAAGACCAGCCAGTGGTCAATACTTGCTTAAATGTTTTGTTTATATTGGAGATTCGAAGTGGACTATCAAAATCTCATTTCAATATATCATGCATTTAATGATTTTTGCTTTGCTGCATGATGCGAGATGAACTTCTCTCATCGTTACGCAACTGAACTGATAAAAACTAGTTATCTTCCTATAGACGGTAAGAATCTGGAAGCAATGACCAAAATACCAGCTGAGGTTTTACTAAATACCGCGCAATATCCGTTTACCCAGGCTTAGTTCTAATTCGACAAAATTCATAAGACAAGACGATGATGTAGCAATAAGCAATCCAACATCGTCTGTTTTGGCTGGAATCAACGTGGAAGCTCACTACAGTACAGCATTAAAGGACATACTACAAATCAGGGCAATTGTGGTAAAAACATGTTCTTTCTGAACTGACCTCAAACATACAGAACAATAACTTAACTTTCACGTTAATCACCACATGGAATCTCAAGTGTCAAACCAGCATTATACAATCATGCAGTGAACATGGTAAGTCATCTTTTTCTTTGCTGACGCAAAATGTATGTACACTATCACGGGCATTTTTAGATCCACCCACTGCAACAATAACAAAGGAGGATAAGCAGTCTAAAAAGGACGAACGGGATAATAAGGTTTATGTTAATCTCCCCTCCATTGGAGAGCTGGCGTTCTACGCAGAATTTTCAAACATGTTTCGCTGCAAGTTCAACTCAAACGAAAACGTAAGTAAGCTTATGTCTACACCTCAATACAAGGTTGTTGACATATATATATATATACACACACGTGGATTTTCAATATGTATAATGCAATGTACAATGGGAATCCACAAGGATTTCTGTGAGGCCCTCTAAACACCTTTTACGAATTGCTAAAAGTGAGGACTTGCAAAAGTATGAAGTAGCTGATCATACATTGAGATTTTACCACAGTTTTGACTCACAACAAAGAATGGGAATGGGACTCTACAAGCACTTGACTGCAAGTGCTTGTAGTCGGTTGTGGTTAGGGTATGCATTTCCCCCGATTGAAAAATATTTTCGGGGAACGGGGAATTTCAGGGAATTTGACAGATTCCCCGAAATTTTCCGAAAAAGCAGATAAAGAAGATTTTGCTTAAAGTTCTTGTGTATTTCACCTCTTTACATATAATTTTTCTATTTTCTGTAGAAATCACGTAGAATGTTAAGGGTAGAATCGCCAAGTCTGCTTCTAATTTTAGTACTAAATATGCTAGCAGAAGAAAAGCACCGCTCCGGCTCCACACTTGTTGGTGCAATAGTCAAAAGTGACTTTTAAATCAAGTCTAGATTAGGAGGCCTTTGAGTGGTAGTCTTGAGCTCATAAAGATGCATTTTGAAGTTCCAAGTCAAGTTGCTCGTCAAGTGGCAAGTTTCCTGTCTCCTCTTCTTGGCTAGTACAGCTTCAATATCACTTTCTTCATCATTATTTCCAACAACAACGGAAAAGAGTCGCTTGAGAGAATCGAATAGAGTTGACTTTCGTTCAATTTTGAATCCAAAGAAATGTTATTTCTTGGTAACAAAGCATGGATCATGTAAATAAGAAATCAAATGTGCAGCTTGAGTATCCGTTCTTTCTAAAATTCTTTTAGTATGAGGTTCATGTAATTTCATACTAATAAGAGAATTTTGTTTTTCAAGCTCTTTCAATGTTGTTTCAATGATTGTTTTTGCTGTTAAAAGATTTGCATCCTTTCTGCATAAGGCTAGGCTAGCAGACTTTACAAGATTCAAGGCACTGCTAAGATCTTCTGGTCTGGATATGTCATAATCAGTGAGCTGAAATTCATAGTCCATGCGCACCAAGGCCATCTTCAATTGCTTGTAGATCCTAAGGTTTCTCTGTATCATATCATTCAGACTGTTCAAACGAGTTGGACAGTCCAAAATAAGGTTCAACTCGTGTCCCAGGTCTTTTTTCAAAATAGCTTGCAAAAAGGTATTATTTTTCACAGGAGATTTTCGGAAAGTTTTCACTATATTTCTAATCATGACAATGTCATTTTTGAAATTTGGATTAAGATTTTCATCATTGACAATTTCCTCCACTATTTCAAAAGCTAGCCTAGAATCCTCATGGTCCATGACATCATCAGAATATTCCAAATCTTCCAAAGTTTCTTCTAAAGATAGCTGAACCTCATGCCATCTTGTTTNAAATCAAATTGGCAGCTTGAGTATCCGTTCTTTCTAAAATTCTTTTAGTATGAGGTTCATGTAATTTCATACTAATAAGAGAATTTTGTTTTTCAAGCTCTTTCAATGTTGTTTCAATGATTGTTTTTGCTGTTAAAAGATTTGCATCCTTTCTGCATAAGGCTAGGCTAGCAGACTTTACAAGATTCAAGGCACTGCTAAGATCTTCTGGTCTGGATATGTCATAATCAGTGAGCTGAAATTCATAGTCCATGCGCACCAAGGCCATCTTCAATTGCTTGTAGATCCTAAGGTTTCTCTGGAACCCATTATTAGCCATTTTCTCCGAAAATGGCTAATAATGGGTTCCAGCCCTAGTTGTGGTTTACATCAAGTATCTTCAGCATAGATGCAGCTTTGAAATAAAAAAGGAAACGGGGTATCGAAATTTTGCCTCCAAAAATTATGACTGAAAAAAAACAACTGTAGTTGGGCCCAGTAAGTACCGTACTTGACCAGAACTTTTTATGAGTTCGATTGCCTGACGAAGAGAAATATCTCTTGAAACGTAGCCCGACGTAAACCATCAGGTCAATTAGACAGTAAATCACAACAAACCAATAAAAAAAATGTAATTTGTTGAAAAAAGAGTACGGTTAACTAGATTGAATTCGTCACTTCTAAGCATTGCTAACCCCTGGATAACACCCAATTAATTAATTATGTCAAGATACCATGCCTAAAGGGGGCAATAAACGATGAATTAAACTTATATCCACAAAACAACTTGAATGTGATTGAGAAATTAAGAGTGGGGGGAAATGAGCTATTATTTAAGGTTGCAGAGTTACTTTCGGGTTAACATACCCACATTTATGAATAGAAATAACAATAGGTAGTGTTTACAAAGACAATTATTATCATACAGTCAAAGAGAGTTTGTATCTTGTAATAGACAACCACGAATTACACGCCGCGGGCCCAACTGTCGCTTATGACTTAAGGAAGTATAAAATTGCAATAGGAGAGCTTCAGTTCCATTCCGCTTTCTGGTTGAAATGTTTGTTTCATACTTTTTGACTCGGAACTGCACGGTGCAATTATGGTACAAAGCAAAACGAAGCTACGCCAAACAAATGAGCAAGAACTTTTACTTACCTTTTTAGCAACCTCCTTCCAGCCAATGATTTTTTCCTTGACGTCATTTGTTTTTCTCTTCTTTGCTTCACTAGCGAGAGCTGTTGTTTCTGTAAAAATTAATTACGTACTTACAATTATAGGCTAAAATCCAAAAGCTCCTTTCTTTAACAGAGCCAGTCGATGAAGCATTATGAATTGCGGTCAGTAAATAAAAGGTATGCTCTCCATCCTTATACCAAAGTTCACTACACGTATACTTAAACGAGATCCCTTAATCAAGATTCCTTAAACACGATTCCTTAAAAGGATTTCTTTCTGGCATTCTACACAAATTTTCACGACAAGGGTACTGCCACCATTTCATTTGTATTAAATTTTTATTACCATGCAATGTCTTTTTTTCTACACTTATAAAGGCTTCTCCATATTCAAAATCTAAGAGAGAAGGATTACCGACGTATTGAAATATCTCGTCTCACGATAAAGAATGTATTGAAATCCATTTCAATCGTAGCTGCAATAGGGAATTGCTATCAATTGCCTTATTAAACCAAATGCTGCTTGTCGCACTACTTCCACTTTCTTGAAAATAATCTGTTTGAACAAAATTGCCTAGCCAGTTTCTCCAATTCAAACAATCGGAGCACTATAAAGTATTTCTGATAGAATATAAAAATTCAATTTTTGTCTTTTTCCCCTTTTTCTAAAGATATAAATCTAAAAAGTTATCCACGATTCTGTTCAAGGAGTACAAAGGTTTATTTAGATGGTGAGTACAAAACAAAAATTTAAAAGTATGTTCTACCAATCAAATATCAATTTTTACTGTAATGTTATGTTGCTCAGGTAACGAAGTAATTATCGAAGGTTAACTTTCATCAGACGTTTTTGGTCATCATACCTTGGTAAATAGCATTTCTCTTCGCCTGTAGTTTTGCTTCGAACCTTTTCTTCGTACTCTTTAGTTTTGTTAATTGTGACGTTTTTCTTATCCAAAACGCTTTGGGCTTCTTTGTCGTCTTTCAGGATTAAAAAATAGAATACAAAAAAATGAATAAAAGAATCTTTTCTTTTCTTCTTCTTCTTTTTCTCCCCCCCCCCTCTCTCTCTCCCTCCCTCCCTCGCTCCCTCCCTCCACTAGGATCCTGTATACAAAGCACATGACATGAAAAATGCCGATGCAAATGTTAATGTGCACCCAAAACAACAAATAAGTCAAGCTTCGGAGCCTCTCCGTGTAGTTGGAACTCGTCTCTTCGAATAGATATATCTCAGAATGACCTTCATTACCTTTCACTAACGGTAACTTTCTTGACAAAATATTTGTTTGTCCCTTCCGAACAAAAACCAAAAGCATAAACTAAATTATACATTTTTTTATTACGAGTACTAGTCTCTGAAACTCCCTTCTTTTTCCTTCAACGATAAGAAAAACTTAACGAAAACAAAAATAAATGTCGCCGTTTATCTTTCACTCCATTGAAGTACAACGTCCTAGTTTCAATCTAATGTATTTTCTTCTTTAAGTAACTTTTTATGTTACCAATTGCATACAATCTTGTTTGCAATGAAACATATTAATTTAGGCGGACAATGTACATATAAAAGTAGATACGAGAAGACAAGTTTTTGATCCACCCAGTTTCATTATTTCTAAACGCCATTGGAGGTATGCCAATGAGACCAACATTTGTAGATCTCTGCTGGATCTTGGATTTATTCACTCAAAAGTCTAAAAAGTTGCAACATTTCTGGAGGAAATAAACAAAATGGATCAAAGTTTCATATTTGTTAATCGGAACATTTTAAACATGGCAGTTCATGTTCTATTATGCTTATATATGTTTAATCTACGCAGACAGGTCAGTCATTGATCCACATGTCCTCTCACCATAGGGCAATGTCTTGTACCAGGTAGCGTCATCATCACCATTGCCGTTGTGTTGTTTTAGTTTAAAAGAAGCGTAGCAAAGAATCAGTGATATCCCATTTATGGTGATAAGCAATTAACAATTTTAACAGCGTGTACTCTAAAATTTCAACGTCTAAAAAAAACTTTTCAGTCTTGATCTGGAAAGTTTCTATCCTGACCGACAATGATTCTTAATATCAGAACGGGCAACAGTCCCATTTATTGAGAACTAGAAAAGCCAAAACTGCCGAAATTCTACTATCTAGGCACTTCGAAGTCAAAAAATGTCTGGAGTGAAGACGTTAGTAAAGCTAGGATTTGCCATTGCCAACGGTCTAGCTGCTTAAGATACTACCAAACACTAATCCTCAACAGACCCATGTGCATATACCGTTAAGTCATGGCGAACATTAACTCTGGTAATAAAAATGCGACCATGGAAAAATTCTAAAAAGAGAGGGAACACTTTCATGAAAAGCCTGACAGCTGCAACTCCTTGTCATTGAATAAACCATTACATTAAAAAACCAGAGCCTCATCAAACTCTTATAAATACCAGATTAAGACAGAACCCTGGCTTCGATGGAATTCTTTCTACAGTACATGTCTTGGGTAGAGCCATTTAAAGGTTTTCGTAGTGTATCATTTGGTAACCACCAAATCTAAGGAATACAGTGGAGCTGTTAAGCAGGGCTGTAAAATAGCATCAACAGACATAATAATTACAACCGTTCCTTATAATGATAGCAATACAATATTAATTGACACTCGAGGGCCTTGACGTTTCTTTGGTCATCTTAAATGACCTTGCAATGGCGACTGCCCTTCTCATCAACATAATTGAAATAGTGACCATATTCAAGATTTTTTGTCATTTGCTTTAAATACCTCTCCAGCTACGTCACCAGTGACACAGGTTGTACTCATGCGTCACGCTATACAGTTGTTCGATTGCTAAATAAGATAATAGCAGTTTTGGCCAAAGCAATATACTCTACCAAAGTAACTACAAAATTTTTACAGACTGAAAGAATTCTGAACAAATTGTGGGTTTAGTCCCATCGTTTATTGTGTACTAAATATTCTTAACGCTTCTTCTAAAACGTGGACACGTTAATAACTAAACACAAATTTCGAATTAATAAAAGCAAAACGTCAAGCAACTAATTACAGTCAATCAGAAGAAATTATGCACTGTAAATTAGCTCATGTGTCAGGGTGACTGGTGCGTCTTTACGGTGTAAAATATTAAGAGAGTCACCAAATATGACGGCAATAAGTAGAGCTGGAGCTGGCGAGAGCTCTGTGCTTGTAACATATCCTTTAAATCGTTCTATCTTGTCCTGTTTTCAATAATACCAGCAATGATATTCGACCATTCAAATTGCTTAACGTTTTCCAAACAGACGACATCCATCACGTGTCTACATGCTCTCTACATAGTGCCTATATTTGCAGACGTATCCAACCAGGTTTTTATTTGAAATATTTTTCACTATTTCCATGTGGGCTCAGGTTAGCGAAAATGTCCGATTTACTTACCTTTTCTGCATTTACAACTGAATACATACAATACAACGGTACATACAGGCGACGTATGTACAGACGTTTGTGGCATAACCTGCACGGCTAGAAACACAGTGCGTGTCAAGCATCAATCCTTATTTTCTGCTTCTGGTGGGGTTTTTTTATTACACGTGAATGTAGTGTCAAGAAAATCAAAGCAAAACAATGGCCTAGTTTATTTGGTTGTTTAAACAAATGTTTTTTTAGTGTCAGTTTAACCACGAGAAAAGGCCTGCGTCACTGTGCACTGCATTTCCTGGTATCTTTTTCGGCTTGATATTTGTAAGCCAAGTTAAAAATTAAAAGGCTGGAAAATCCCGTTAACGCAGGTTCCGCTGTACACTACACCAACAACAGTAAATTAACCTAAAAATAATGCGAATAATAAAAAACAGGATATAATATGTTGTAATTGTAAAAACTGCAATATAATAAATAAATTGTTATGACTACAATACACCCAATCCTGCAGTCAAAAATAAAGCAAGACAATTTGAAGCAACAATAAAACAAACAATTTACCTCATGATTTACAGGAAAGCTCTGTTTCAGTTGACTTCCTTTCACTTTGGCTTGGTCTGTCTTTTTTTTTTCACTGGAGAGCTCTACTTTATCTATATGTTAAAATACGGTAGAACAAAATGGGAGGTGAAACCGGTTAAGCGCTGATAAAATGAAGCAAAAACCGCGGACCGACAGAAACCAATATTATCAAAAAATTCGCAAACACTAACGGATGCAGAGACCATACTGGGTAAAGTACAGAAAAAACCCTACGCCGAAACATATATCATCTTAAATGTGTGACCCAAAAAACCCTGGCTGTCACCAATTAAATCAATGGAAGCATCGTGTTCAACCTCAGTTTATACAGAGAACATATGATTAAATGGTGCAAAGCGCTTCTATGCAGACGCTTGTTTAAAGTTACGGTAAAACGAAACAAAAAATTATACTACGGTATTCTATCACTAACGAGCCAACTTTTAAACGAAAGGAGCAGGTAAAGCCAATGCCAACTGATAATCTCATGTAGAATAACAGAAAAGATAGTCCGAAAAGATTCATTTCGATATCATAATATTTATGAAACAACAAAATGAATTTTTGAAAACAGCTACATTTCGTATTACATCAAATACATCTTTCCAGCAATTAGAAGTACAACAAGAAATGTTTATATTTTATACGCTAAAGACAATTAAAAAAGAACAAAAACAAACCATAAAAAGATCAATTGGCTCAGGAATCAAGTAGATAATTTACATGAAACAGAAGGAAACAATAAAACAACGTGCAATGCTAGGAGATAAGAAACAAATTCTTTGACGTTTTGAGACCACTATTTAAAACAGGGTTCATTCTTTTAATATAAATTGCTTCTTTGGAATCTATAATGCTCCAATTCAAGGCTTTGTCCACATTTTCAGTGTTCTCAATTACATAATGAATCTTTAGACTACGGTCATCATCATCAGAGACATCACAAACATCGTAACGTAGCAAGGAGGCAAGATAGCGTACTTCCTGACAATTCGTGAGGTATTGGTGAACTGCACTGTTTTCTAAAGTAGCATGTTCAATACATCGTTCATGTATATTACGGTCAGTTTTACCAATGTAATCTGCAGAGCATTCAGGACAAACAAATCTGCAGACAACGTTCTTTCCCTTCTTTTATCTGCTACAAAACATTCACAACAGAGGACATCAAGGCTTGAAGAAAATGCTGGAGGACCTGGAGCACTTCACGCCATGCAGCAGCTGATCAACAACAATAGGAGAAATGTTCAAGCCTTGTGTGCCTCCTAACATACATTTAAGTTAAGTTTTGAATTATAGCAAGTTTTTTATTCCTCCACTCTTTGACGGTGTTCGGTTTTCTCTGTCCTCCAGGGAAAGGGCTGGTCTTTGCGCAAGATTGTTTTCCACCAATTCCTACCTAAAAGACACTAGTGTTTCTTTGCCAGAGTTCCATCCACAAACTTATCAGATTTTAGACTCTGTTATCATAAATCTAAGGTTAGTTGCAAAGACTATTCATGGGCCTGATCAAGCTAAAACTCGTGGTCCGGATCTCATTCCGGTAGTTGTTTTAAAAGAATGCTTCACTTCTGACCTATCTTCCTTGCTGTTCAAAACTTATTAACCTTTGCCTATCAGAATCTTGTTTCCCGCCATCCTGGAAAGCTTCTAATGTTGTTCCTGTCTCAACAATGCAGGTGAACCATCTGATCCCCACAAATTTCGTCCTATAAATCTTTAGTCTCTCATTAGCAAGCTCTGAACGACTTATCAAAATTGCACTGGTAGGGTTCTTGCAGAACTGAGGCCTCTTTGTTGATGTTCAATACGCGTTTGGAAGATTTCGTCCCACTGGTGACCTTTTGCCTGTAATCATGAAACGTATCTATAGGTTTATGGATAAATCTGGTGAATGATGAATTTTAGAGTTTTAAATTTCCCAGTGATCTGATAAGGTGTTATACGCTGGTTTGTTTTATAAGCTTTCTGGTTTTAATATTTCTGTATGGGCCTTTGGAATCCTTCAGTCCTTTTTCTCAGATCATAAAGTGTGTGTTAGATAAGATGGAATTACATCTTATGAGTATTCTATCAACGTTGGTGTTCCTCGAGGTTCTATTCTTGGTCTGACCCTCTTCGTTCTTTACATCAATGATCAAACTGGTAACTTGCTTCAGCTTATTAACACTTATGCTGATGACACTACCCTGTTTTCTGGCACTGATCACAAGGCAACTAGGCAGGAACGTCGAACTTGCAGAAGCTTTAGAACTTGGGTCTCACAGAATAGGGAAGGAAGTGGCTGGTTTCCCTCATTGCGGCAAAAACGCAACCTATATCATTCGACAGAAAGCTGAGCCCCTGTCTCCCGCCAACATTCATGGAACATCATTCCGATATTAACGCTGGTGTGGTTGTTTTTCGTCTTGCCGAGTGTTCGTCAAAGAGGATACTTGGTTTGTCACTTTCTTTAGATCTCTCTTGGGGTTCTTATATTCAATCTATTGTCAAGTCAGTTTCTAAAAAGTTGGCTCTTTGTATCGTTCTCGAAATTAGTTTACACCTGAGGCCCTCTTGTATCTTTATCAATATACCCGCTCTTGAACTTGGTACTGTTGCGATATCTGAACAGCTGCCCCGTCATCTTATCTTGCTGCTTGTCTCAAGCCTTTGTCTCATCGACGGAATGTGCCTTGTCTTAGCCGTTCCTATAGGTATTATTATAGCAAGTGTTATGATTTGAATGTTTTCCATTTTAATGTAACAATTGACTTAACGTCATTCCTTTTGTTTCTTTTTTGTCTGCCTTTTTTCTTCTTTCTCTTTCCTGTCACATCTTCACAAATCCATAAATCTAGTGTCATTATGCCTTGTATGGTTCTACACCATTTACAAAAACAAAATGGAAAATGCATATTATTGAATGCTATTCTATATGCATACAAAACATTATTAAAACTGAAAATATACAGCGTATCAAAAATTTACTAACCTGTGGTTTCTAACTTTTCGGATTCATTTTCAAGTTTGCGTGCCTAAAAAATGAGCATAAGATACTGTAGGAGATGCCGTTAAACTCAAAGGACAGCAATAAGAGGAATAGGCAAAAAATACTTATTCAAATCTTAAAGCATAAATCTATTACTGGTACGGGTTGTATTTTGAAATCTCATTTAAAAGAAAACAAAAAAGCTTACTCGATTTAAGAGTAAGAAAGTGACTACAGCTCTTGTTGTAAAAGTTGGGTCTGACGATCACGCCTGAGAAATATCAGTGGTTCATGCTTGCTTCTTTCTTTTCATAACAGAAAGTAACGACTTAGTGCGAAACCTAGGAATGCAAGAAAAATCATAATCGGCTGAAGGGGGCGGGGGGCGGGAGCAAAGTTAAGTGTGCTACAAGGGTCCCAATTAATATTCACTGGGTGCCTATTACTAGTGTTAAACCTTTTAATAAAACTTAATAATTGGACAAATCTAATGTATAGCGATACCACTTCTCTAAATAGGTAACAGGACGCCTAAAGCTATCACTACGGAGCTATTCCTGGGGGAGTTACATTCCAAACCGAGTTGTTGGTTCTCTTACTAATAAAGACTGTTAGTTCAAAGAATGTTAAAATAACGTCATCTTGAGTGTTCTCACTGCCACGTTTTCCTATACAGTACCACCGTCTGAATAATGTCAGGGATTCGGATCGAAAACATATTTTGGGGAGAAATTAACAGCACAAAACTAAAACCCTACAATAACCCGAAACTGATTACTATTAACAGTGTAAAAAATAATAATTATATATACAAAAGAAAAAAACATATAAAAAACAAATATATAAAACAACAATACAGAAAGCAAACTGTTGAACTTCAAATGCAAAATTTAAATATTTTTAAGAAAAAGTGTGGCCACGTTGAACATTCACCAATAAGAACACCTTAAGTAAGCTTCTTGCAGGGTTTTTTGTTCGTTTTTCCTGGGTCTTTCATCCAAAGCAAGGCTGTTGTGATGGACGAGAACTTGTTTCGGTTTTCCTCAAATTCTCTTAACTAAATCTGTTACATAATTCTTCTTTTAAAATATCTCGTACATATCTCATAAATCTCCAAATAAAATTCCTAAAACTCTATTTAAAAGTCCTACTTATATATATTTCTCAAAGCTTTAATCAGCATAATATAAACAATAGTTATTTTTAAAATTTGTGAACGTTCTAGAATAGTAAGTGTTAGAGAGGTGAAATTTCCTGATTGTTCATTTTGTTCACTAAGTCATCAAAGCGTTCACATTAACGTTCGCGAATTCTCTTATTTCGTCAGTCTATTACGAACGATGTTACGAATGTACCGTCATACGGTACATTCATAACATCGTTCACGACAAAGGCTATGAAGGCACTTATGCACAGATGGTTATTTTCCTTTTTTTTTCCTTTGTGCTTTTTTAATCTTTTTATGGCTTTCTTTCCTCTCCCAATTCGATCTTGAAAATATTTACAAACTTAGTAGCATGCTACTTATAACGGAGAAACAAATATTTATAAATAAAATAACATTTTTTAAAAAGTACACACCGTTACAACCATTTAGTAGACAAACAAAAAGTTTAGAAAGGGGAAAAAATTTTCACATCGGCTAATAAATGAAAGAGTTTACATGCAAGGTGATTCTTACTATAAACTGAGTATCGGTGTTGGGATCAATCTATGTGGTGGGCATCAATAATCATGACCCTGTTTTACAGGAAAAAATCACTTGCACACAGAGCTTTGATAGCTTACCTTTTTTTTAGAAAACTAGGAATACCTTCAAAAACTATTGTCAAGTGTATTTCTAATGGTTTCACAGGAACATTTTAATTGTACCTTTCTAAAAATACCTGTCGCTGCTATTAGTACTTTTCCACTTAAATCAGATTAAATAAAATGCACGGCAAAATGAAAAGAATATTTCAGTAAATAGTGAATAGTGGTTATTGACGGTTTTCTTTCAAACTGTCAATTCAGTTCTTTCACATATCAACGCGTATAGATTTTAATATACTGAATACCAGTCACAAGTCTAGCCTGTAAAGTGGTATTGCAGGACACAAAGCACATACCAATTGTTTTTAATTGCACCAAAGACGAGTTATTGACTGTAAACATACAGGTAAGATAACACCACATCTTATATTCGAATGGCTCCTTTTGTAACTGGTCTTTTCTCTCTACCCTATTGTCTCTGGGTGGTAGAACACATCATGCTGACAGTAAACAATGCTCTAGGGAATGTACCGTGTCATGTCTATTCTAAGAATGCTTTCCCTACATGACCCTTGATTCTGAACATGTACTGTGTTTTTTACTTGCTGTTGGTTCACCCACTAATTGCTGTGAAATGTTATTTGTAAATTAATGGCTTCAAAGGGGTATTTCGCAATGACCCTGGTCAATTTTGCTGTATCTGTGTAATATATGTACTTAAAGCCCTGTAAAAAATAATGCGTAAGATACAGATATTACTTCCTTATGAAACTGTGACCAAGATAACCGTTTTAATCCACATTGTGTGTAACAGGTTCCAGTGATCTGCTTTCCATTTGGTACAGTGGCAAACCCAGGCACGTTAACGACTGTTACTTTTGTTTTATTGAAGTTGAAAGGTTTAATGGGGGGGGGATAGGCAATCTTCACTTGCTCCCCCTTTCAAGTGCCTACTACTCAGAGCTAAAGCTAATGCGAATATCTGAAGCAGAACAAAATAAAAAATTCCAAATTGCTTGACTATGGCAAAATTACACTAACAATCTAGCTCAGTCATCCTTCGATTTAACGCCGAAGGCCTCACAAAGCCCAAATGCAAATCTATTCAACAGATCGCCATAAGATTTTTGATATTGATCATTCTGCTTCAAGAAACACATATGTACAAGTGATAAAAAATAAAGATATACGGTTACTCAGTAATCGGTGCAATCCGCCAAGCAAAAAGTAACGCTTATCATACACAATCGAACGGCAAAACAAAGGAGTCGAGGGCGAAATGCAGTGAAACGCAATGGCTAGCCATCATAATCGATGAAAATATCACTACTACCCAACATCAACAAACTAGAAAAATCGTCGTTCCAAACACCGCCAATGTAGTAACATTCAGTGATATAAACAAGATGGTGATTTTCCATCAACAGATACAAATTTTAATACGTTCTATACTGCTTTCTAGGAACAATTGTTAGACAATTCCAAAAATAACATCCCTGGAAGTGAACCCTGCATTCCTTGGAAGGATGATATGTTTTATGAGCAAGCAAATTATATTTGAAAAGCTCCATCTGCTGACGAATAACAAAAGACTGGAAACAAAAAGTTAGAACATCTTAACGCAGGAGGAAAGGCATCACTGATCTCAAAGATAGAGGATACTGATTCATTGAAAAAACATACAGGTACACGATATCGCCCTGATTACGCTTTGGCCACCACTGACAAACGCACGGGTAGGAAAATAATTTACCCGCCCCAAATTAGAACTCTTTCTTGGGCGTCCAAGAAGGCAACCTCCACGTGGTGACGCCTGGATACTGATTAGCTAGGTTATCCTGACTGGTTGGTAACGAATAGCCTTCATTTTAAGCTGTTTTTCCAGTACCATGGAAGAAATCGATTTCGTCGTTCATGTGATTTTGCATCTGGTTCGTCGTCGATTTGGAGTAAATTTTTTGAACTTGTGCCGCCCCTGGTGGTAAGTGAAAGTTTTTTGTTTCTGGTTTCTTTCCAAACCGATCTGCCTTTTGGCGGTGAGGGGAGGTTTGTTTCCCGTTTCATGAGGCCGGATCGAACTCACCGGGTGGTCTTNACCCAAATAGCTACGAACCGATAAGCCTTCTGTGCATAGCTTACAAACTCTACAAACGTTTGATTTACAATCTCATTCAATCCGCCAGCGAGTTTGTGCTCCCTAAAGAAAAAGCCCGTTTTAGACGTTACTGCTGCATCTCTGACCAGGCTGCCTTTCCCACGACGGCATTGCAGGTTCATTCGACAAGAAATTGAAAGCAGATATCATTTTTGCCAGCTGCTGTCAGCTGCTGGCAAAAATGACACTGCCTGGCACCGCGTCCTGACCCTTAAACTACTGGGAAATTTTCAAGCACGGAGTTGACCTCAGTCATCATGGGCATGTTACCACAGTTTCACATACACTTTGGTAAACAAAAAACCTGCTTAACAGCGTAACACAGAGTTCATCGCACCTGCTCTTTTTAATCTGAACATAAACGCGGACGACATCGCCATGATTATAAAAGACACAGTTTCCAGCTATCCAGAGATTCTGGTCTCACCATCTAAACAAACTCATAAACTACTTTTTCAACAAAACTGATTGTAGAGAGTTTCACCAAACTATTTGTCCTGTTTACTAAAAAATTAATGTTGCAACGCCATGTGAAAGGATACCTTTCGAGAAGACTCCAACGCATTTAGGAATTACCCATGACCGTATATTCTCTTAAAAACAGCTTCTCTATAACGCTGCTACAAAAACAAGCAAAGGCTGTGTTCTGCTAAATGGTCTTGCTACCGAACACTGGGGAGCCAACGTTTGGACACCACGTACTTCAAACTTGCATTATGCTCTTCCGTCACTGACCAGTTCTTTCCTGTGTTGAGCCAATGGCATCACCACAGGAAACACATCTTTGAACGAATACCTGAGGTTGGTTAATGGTGGCATCTGGCCTAGTCCCACGGTGGTACGTCCGAACCTCTGTGACATTGACTCCAGCGATAACTGATGGGGTAAAATTATACTTATACTACGTAAACGTTCTTGGATGGGGAATGGCATTTTTCACCCTGTCCCTTCCCCAATAGTTAATGTTCAACTTTAGAGTATAATGCCACTATCCAGGTAAATGCACTCATTAGCTACTGAACATGCTTGTCACATATTTCCAGTTCTCTTGGCCTAATCAATCTAAAACAAAGGTCCGTGACTACATCCTACTTCCTACGCCAAAACTACTGGGGTTATATAAGTGGCTTTTGCTGAACCCTATTCGGTTACAATCGGTATCCTAGTTTCATGCACAGAACTGGGTTAGGTAAAAACGCAAACTGTATATGTGATGATATTTAGCCTTCTAAACACGCACTAAATTGCTACATTACAGAGACCAGAGATGACATCAGAAATTTTGACTAAGACTTTCGTGCCTCCCTTAATGACAACAGTTTAATTCCTCTGTAGTTTGTTGACTCATAATGGATTTAATAACAAAATATTAAAGTATACTATTCCAGATGACTAGCTGTAATAGAGCCATAGCCATTTGTTGAAAAAATTCCTTTCATGCTAAAAAAACAACTTTAAAGTCATTCAGATAGTTATGCAATCGCTTTTTCAAGTCCAAAATGAATCTAAAAACAGCTGAAAAATTTGTTACAAAATTAGGACCTCCCAAGAATGCATACTGGTAGGAAGAATGCTTAAAGAATTCGGTGTTCTAATCCAAAAGGAATAAACGACAGTCTACAGAAACAGAGAGCAGAAATCTGTTTCTTAGCTTAATCACCAAAAGCGGAATGGGCTAAAATTCGTTGTCGTGCAGTGTTACTAGGGTATCGTATTAGAGAGAATTGGGTCTTTAAAGGAAACCTAGCTTTGCGCATAACAACTTGTTCAACATAAACTAATTTTGTCCGAGCAACTTTTCCAGGATAATTCAAATATCTACCTTGCTCACCTTCCTAAAATAATAAAATGGAACCCGACTTTCTGCCTAAATATACCGTTTTCACTATGGGCATTTACAAGTCTTCGATGAAGTAAAACAGGCTGTTTAGTATCAAAAAAATAATATCCGGGCTAGAATGCAACAAATATTGGATAAAACCTCAAGTAATTGGAGGGGAAAATATAATAAAAGTAACCTAAGGAATATCAAGTTCCCGAAACAACGCCAGCTTCTACAACTTAAATTCTTCAAGTTTCTCAAGCACCAGTATACATTCCGTGTCGTGGAGTAGGCTTTTTCTTGCGTTTAACTTAATGAACTTCAAAAAAGTGTGGTAGTTTGTATACGGAAAATAAAGCAGGGGTGAAACAACGCATATCAAGTTGCAAAGATACCAGAAAACTGGTAAAAGGTTGAAATAATAAGTGGCAATAAACTGGAAAGAGCCACTTTACATACGATAGGAAAACATCTGGACTGTAAGCCAGCTAATTTAATACCTATAGGGAGAAGCACATACCTTTGCTTCCGCATCAAGTCTTTTCTGTCTTCTTTCCTTCCGTAGCCTCTTTCTTTCCATTATTTCAAATTGCATCATGGCATAACGTATTGCTCGCTCTTCCCTAACAGACCTTTGTTTGTAAGTACTCCTTTCACTAGGTTCATCGGTAACAGTACTCTGCACGGACGAACAAGAAGGCAAGTTGGCGTCAGAAGTATCATCAATATTATTTACATTTTTTTCCATAATATTTTTTTTGCCAACATCATATACGTTACTCGAGTCCTCTAAGTCCATTACTTCCTTGTCTCCACCGCTATCTACCTTAATGGTCTTACTTTCCTTAAACTCCAGATTTGCCCTGGTTTCAAAGTACATATCAGGGTTCTTTTCATTCTTTACGGATGTTTTCGTTGAAATTGATTTTGGAAATGCAATGATTCCATTACCTGCACCCATATTTGAGGTTTTTAACAACTCGCGATCATCGTTACAAATCTGTGGTTTTGAAATTGAAGACCGAGATATAGATGACTGCTTTCCATCTACTGTCACGGCACTATCTGGTACTGGTATGTTATTTTCAGTGCTATCAGAGTACTTTGAGGTGGTCAAGCCCAAATGCGACATGTCGTCTTTAGTGGACAGTTCGTATCTTTTGACTTGTTTCTGTACTATTCTTTGTTTCGAAATATCTTCACTGGCGTTATCAACAAGTTCTGACTCAGCACAAGGGCTTCCTGCCGAATTGTGAAACAAACTATCAAATAGATTTCCAGAAACTGGACTTCTCAAATCATCATAATTATTCTTTGAAAATGATGGGCTCTGGTGTTTGGTATTGCTCGATGATAAGATATCCCTACAAGTATCAGTTTCGATTTTTGCATCGGTGACTGACGGACTATCACTACATGATTTCCTTGTATTAATAGAACCATTTTCTTTATCACATGAATAAGAATCATTCGAGTTTGTGTCCAGAGATAGACTACCTCCACTGCTTTCAGTCATAACTGAATTATTTGATTTACAATCACCCGATACAGCCTTACTTGCATTTAAAGTTGATTCCACAATTATCTGTTTTTGCATTGGGCTTTGGTCTGTGGTATCCTGGATATTTTTTTTGGTTTCACGAAATTGTTCAGAAGGATGTAAGTTTTGAGTTGACGCGGGGACAAGAAGTATTTTAGTATTCATCGGAATACTGGCATTCTGCAAAGTTTGCCCTTGAGAGGTAGGCAGTAGATGAAATACGGGCTGAAATAATTTACCAGTTCCATTGGGTGATCCGACAAGAACTAAACTGGATGGTCTTACTGGACTTTGGGCTGATGGGCTATTGGGATCTGAGTTGTTACTCGTGGGTGCCATTGACGATGTTGGTGCTCTAAACAAAAATAACTGGGGCGACGTTGGGGTTACGTGTACTGGACTGGGCTTGCCATCGGGTGATGTTCCTTTTGTTAAAATGAGTTGAGGTAAAGTAAAAACTGATCTTTTATCTTCATTTGGTGACTTAATAAGAAATATGCCTGGTGGATGGGGAGTAGGAACATGACCAGACAGATTTGTATTGGTTTGGGCTTCGGATTTGGGGAGGTTACTGCCGTCATCTACTTTAGGGTTCCGGGCAACTGACCCTTTTTTAATATGTGGTAAATGTGCTTTATCCCCATTTAACGTATGTCTGTTTCTTTTAGTGGGTGGTACCTTTTCATTAACACTGGCCAGGCATCCTCGTTTCGAATGTTCACTCCACTCACCTGCTAGTGAATCTTGGGTTGTTGACCCTGTTTTAATATGAAAAAAATCCGCTCTGGGAGCCTCTTTTAGATTCTCCCCATTTATTTTTGTTTCTGTCATTTTTCTTTTAATACTGGTATGCCATTCTGACGGTAAGGTTTCACTGCCTTTATCTGTTTGGGGCTTTTGTGCCGTTGACTCTTCTCTAACATGGTAAAAATCCGTTTCGGGCACTTCCAAAAGAGACGACACCGTCCCTTTAGTAGGCACCTCTTTGTTATCATTAGTCGTGGCTATAGATTCACATTTTAGTTTGGGAGCTATTAGGCGATTTTTGATAACACGTTTGTGCCGGGTCTCATTAAATGCCTCGTTGTGTCCACTGAAAACTTCGCCTACAATAATACAGTCTTCATCAGAACCAAGGGGTGAAATTTTGCCCTCTTTTTCATCACATGATCGCTCTTTCAGCTTAACCTTGTTAGCAAAGGTCCGTCCTTGGAATGCTGTTTTGTCCTTAACGTCCTGAGAAAATATATTCATCTGATGGCAACGCTTCTTTTTCTTTCGTCTTTTCCCTTCTTTCCTATATATTTCTGATGAATCTCTTTCCTCTGGATCTCCGTTGGCCGTTGTAATGCAATTAGTGGCTGTGGAAACCATATTTGGCGAATATGCCAATGGTTCAGATGTACTACTATTCGCTGGATTTGAGGCTCTCTTCTCAGAGTTCTTTTTATGATTTCTGTCTTTCTTTTTTCTTTCCACGCTTCGTTTGTCTTTGTGACTTGTAATTTCTCGTCGAAATCTATTAGCACAATTACCTTCTACAACATGATCAAAGGAACAAGACAAGCAGTCTGTGTTGCTACGCCTTTCCGTTGAGGTCATTTTGCTTACAAGTTCCACTGTACTCAAATCTGAGCTTCCAAAACAGTCTTTCTTCTCGTCCTGCACATCTTTTGCGGAAACTATTTCTGGTGAGGGCAAACCTTCTGTGTTTGAAACTATCTCATCAGAATCTATTAACTTACCGCCTTCAAATTCCGAAGAAATATCAGGAAGATAATCACTATTATGGGCCTTTTCTGTTGCTTCTGATCTGTACTCACTTTGTTGTGATTTTTTCGGGTCTGAGTAACAAGTTTTTATTTTTGAGTTTCCTTTGATAGCATTATGGTTAGCAGAATTTTCCCGGTAAACCATGGAAAAACTGCCAACATTTGATAAAGTGGAGCATGATGATGGTGGTAAAGACTGCAGAGAAGTCATACAATCTGAGCTGTATGGAGATAATTTGTTTTCATTTTCCGATTTCAATTTACGTCTGCCAGCACCTTTTGTAAACGAAATAGACTTCAGAC
Source organism: Morbakka virulenta (assembly GCA_003991215.1). NCBI lineage: Eukaryota > Metazoa > Cnidaria > Cubozoa > Carybdeida > Carukiidae > Morbakka > Morbakka virulenta. Next base: position 848,695 of record RDPX01000222.1, read on the forward strand.
CTACACTTTTTATCCGATTTGTGTTGTTGACATCATTGGACCTCTTTTGCAATATATTTGATGCAGGTGACTCAATACCAGATGTTGAAACAACAATGCCTGATGTTCGTGGTAATAATGACGACGACGACGAGAACGAAGATGATGACGAGTAAGATGTTTTTTCTAAATTAGAAAATACCGGCACACGTGTATCTGGGCTATTTTCGACATTTTCAGAGGGAAAAGGGGCTTTGTCTTTGGAAATAAATACAGTTTTTCGACCTTGTGAAGTGATCCCCGGTACTGAATCACTGTCTGCAGTTGTAAATGGCTTTAAAAAGGGCGGTGCATTTTGTTGTACCATTAGCTTTTCTTCTGGTGAAACATCTTTGGCTGATAGTACCTTGAATGGTGAAACGGGACTACCATGCTTACTGGACGGCAATTTTTCTGAAAATGGAAATTTAAACACATCCATAAACGGCGAGCTTTGTGAGGTTGCTGTTTGTGATGAAAGCGTGGAAGGTGATAGTCCTAGCGAGGGGTATAATGGCGGGGGTGATCCAAATTTATCGGATTCACTATCCGAGGATAAACCGTACAAGTTTTTTGTAGTTGACTGGTCAAAACCTGTACATTTTGTAGTGTTCCTACTTGATTGTTTATCGTTCTCTGACTGGCCGAACAACAAGCGCGGTAAGTGTGACGAGAGAGGACTTTCAACGGATGGTGAGGGTATACTGTCAAGTGGTAAAGCTGATTGACAAAATGCAGATGCACTTCCTGTTTTGTTTTCTGAATGTAATTGAACTGTTTTAGGTACAAGCCATGCATGTTCGACTGGTGGTGGGGGGCTGTTTAGAAGTTGTCTAACGTTAACTTGTGTTTTCAAGTCTTTACTTGTATGTGACATTGGTTTTAATGTTCCCTGGGGGCTCAGTGGCGGTGGAGCACTAAAAAACTCACTTTGCCTACAGCCCTGATACGAAGGAGATGGTGAAAGCATAGTACCGAGAGCAAGTGGTGATTCGAGCAAGTCTTTATTTTTAGTAAATGGTGCTGAATTGGAGCTGTCTATTATACTGGAAGAAGATGGAGTAGAAATATTTTCTGTGTCTGAGTATGTAGTAAATTGCTTCTTCACAACAGACACCTGGTGGCTTCTTTTTAAGGGTAATGAATTTGGGCGCATGTTTAAGTTTTGATTCTCACCCACACGACTATTTTTAGTATCCACTGCTGTACGAGATTCATTTCGTACATTATCTTTTGGTAGGCTTTGGTTTTGACTACTGTCAGAATGTGACTTTACTTCGGGCGTACCATTAATCAGATATGAAGTGAAAATGTCATCCATAGTAAGACTACTACTTCCAGGTATACAACTGTTTGTTTGTATAAAAGTAGGATCAAATCCAACATTTGAAGCGAAGTACAACTCCTTATCACATTGGTTGTAATCAGCGTTTAAGTTATTTATAGATGTGAGTGGCGGGGTTGTCTGATTCCTATTATCCATAACTGATCTGTGAGAAAAGCCAACAAAACCACTATCCCTATGTGAAGTAGGCTGATTAGTTCTAACAACTGTTGGTCTCTTCTGTGGAAATAACGCTGAGTATTGTTGGTTTACGAAGGTTTCGAAATCAGTTGAGGGCTCAATGGATAAATACTGTGGCCCAGTTGATTGCTCATATTGTCCGCGATTACTACACCCATATTTCTGAGCACTTTGTCCGCCCGAATATGTCGGTGTGTAGTGCAATGCACCTGCCATTGTGGTACGGGTTTTCGAGATTTCATACGGATTTGTTGACCTTTGATTTATGCTTGCACGTGAGCCAAAGTAATCCACTGAATTTATGTGCGCTGAGGAAAACATTTCCATTTACCTCTTGAATAAACGTGTGGCATTTTCCTTTCATTATAGCCTAAGGGGAAAAAATCACAAATAAAAGATCAGTGGTTTTTACTGAATAAACGGTAAAATTAATTCTATCAATGGTGGGCATAATAAACAATAACGCTGCGGAAACTAAATTACCCAAAAGGGCAAAAGAAATGGCAACTGTAGAGTCTTTCGTGTGTGGAGATCTATTACATAAACCATCCAAACAAAGGTGATTTTCACTGAATGCAAAAGTGAACTCTCTCTTTCCACTTTTTTGCCTATAAGGCCCAAAATAAACTCAGACCTTACTCCGTTCTCTCTTTTATTCAATCTAAACCCACAAAAACAAACAAAAAGATTTAAATATCAAAAATCATCACACAGGTGTAAATTCTTTTAAGAGCTAAAACATGGTTACTCTCATGAAAGTTTAATACTTAGGTTGTCTAATGGACTCCTACTATGGGAATTAGATTTTATATCTATGCTCCTGTCTTCTATCAGCCCCTGTCACCGTTCATATCCAAAATACAAAAAAATAGTAACAGGTGCTGAGTTCTTACTTTCAATAATTCAACTCAGCTCAGTATTTCTGGTCGAAACCTTAACCCAATTCCTGATATTCATTAAGTTGCAAAGAACTCAGGTAGACCTATTCCTTTTCGAAAGTATTTCATGCCTTTCTAAATTTCAACATATAATGCAACAACATTATTATTAGAAAATCTAATCATCTCTCAATTAACCTTGTTGCTGCAAAATTTTATGCTACTGAATAAAAATACATTTTCTTAATTAGTGGCAAAGACAATTTAATGCGGCCTAATTAATCGGATCCTACTAGACCCTCTGCAATTCACTACATAACTCAAACAAAAAAGCAATCACAATCAACTAAAATATCAACTGATATTTTTGGTGGAAAGTATATTAACAATTTGGGGTTCAGTATAAGAAAATGAGAAAGCTAAACTGCTGATAAATCAGTGGTAACTACAAAAAAATATTAACCAAAAAAATAAGGTATTTCCTTGCAGAACTCATATGTAAGGTGTTTAATATTGGTTTTGAAACACTTTTACGGATGCAAAAGAGTATATCAGGGTTGTAAATGTGAACTGTACTATAAAAGTGCTGAGCAAGACAAATCTGTTTTCATACGAAATATTGGATGAACCATACACTGATGTCGCCTTTAGTTTGTTTCTAAATCCCTCCAATAAATTGTATTTACGTTTGAAAACTCTGTGTACACGACAATTGGTATTGGCTAAAAACTTATAAAATTTATAAGCTCCGTAGTAGACCATATTTTCTTGTATATCTAATCACTCACAAAGTGCTGAGACTAATCGAAAAGCTAACAGTTCCCGATAATCCTAAAGAACTACAGTGTACAAATGGGCTATTTGCCTGTTTAAAGCCATAGCTCAGCCTTTGACATACCGCAACATCACATTAGAAATGCTAGGTATGACATCATATATAATCATACTTTTAGTATTGTACACGTAATTGTACCTATCCTTAGCAATCCTTTCATACTTTTTGGGTACCACTTGCTTTCTAACTTTCACTAGCATCACTAATTAATAGTTAAATCTTTCTAACCAAAAACCAGAGACTGACCACTTCCAAGGAGAGGTGCATTCTAATTTTTTGCTTACAATTTTACTTAGAAAGCAATTGAGGATTAAAAAGTCTGCCAAAACTTAATGCACCACAGTTTAATGCATTTTACATGGCTTAGCCTTTTCAAACTTTAGTCAATATCTTATCTTTTCTGTCGTATGTCACCATACAAGATATTTATTATCTATTTAGAAACAAACCATTCCATCTTGGGTTATTTTAGAACATCTCTTCCTAGGTTTCCTCCTCCCACAGCATAGGCTTTTGATGCTTCAAACTTGTGTCCAAAATTCATTCGTAAGGTGATTTATAGCCTTCGTTAGTCTAAGATTTTTGGCCTGAAGATGTCTTCTTTGGTTTTTAAGTTATTTGGCCGTAGCCTTGTAGGTTTTACTTTCCGACTTGCCAAAAGTTATTTAATCTCTGGAAAGATGGTAAGCCTTCTGATTTCAGTAAATAATACCCTGTTAGTCTGCTCTTAACTCTGCCTGTCTATATTCTAGGTAACAGAGGAAGATTGGGCATTGTGCTGACAATCCAACCCTGTAACAAAAGAGCTCATCGCAGAAACCAATAACAGAGGACAAATACCAAAAAGTGGTAATGGGAAGGATGTATGCAAAAGACTGAACAGATGATGGCTGAGAAACAAACCCACCTGGAAGTTAGCAGCCAGATGCCAGATGTTCTGAAGCCAAAAAGCCAAAGGGGAGAAGACGGGTAGCATGGCGGAATGCTGGGCTATTATAAAAGACAGAAAAGCTTGTTCAAGTCATTAAGAAGAGAGTTTGTTGAGTACATGCTAGACATCCTCAGAGTCAGACAAACAAGATGGAATGGAAATGGAAAGAGGAAACTAGCATTTGGTCACACTACCCCGTACTTTGGAAGGGCTTTTGAGGTGGGGGGGGGTTCACATCCTCTGAAAAGCAGCGTCAACTCAGGTACACTAAGGTCTCAGTGATAATGTGCTATGCTTCAATACAGGATCCCAAACAAGGCGATGATTTCTACAGTCAACTGCAAGCAGCTGAGGAGAAAGTCAAGGTCCATGACATGCTGACAATCATCAGTGATCTGAACCCACGAATTGGAGGGTGAAACCATAGAAGAGAGCAAAACATCAGAAAGCATGACCATGAAGGAAGAGCGACTGTGACTTTTAAAAAGAAAATGTATTGACAACCGGGGAAACACTTTTCCAACAAAATGAAATTCGCAGAACTACACAGACATCACAGGGTGGAGCAACCAAGGGCCAGACTGACCCATCATTGTGAACAGAAAGCGGAGGAGGTCTCTGAGAAAAGTAAGGATGTGCAGACGTAGCCAGCAACTACAATGTATTTGTTGGAGACATTTCAAATGAAGACCTGCACAGGAAGACCAGCACCAAACCCATCATCCAAGGGATTTGCTATGATGGTGGTGGATTGGGAATGTTCTCCACATGCCACCAAGATCTTGTCTCTGCTTGATCCCTGAAGGCCAAAGGTAATGAGGCCAAAGGTAATGAGGCCAAAGGAAACGGGGCCAAAGGAAAAGAGGCCAAAGGAAAAGAGGCCATCTCAAGGAGACCTGGATGAGGGATATGAAAAGGTAACTGAAGCAGGTGAGACATCGAGCTTCTTGGTGAGATATGTGACAGAAGGAGCACGGTAGTAAGCTCAGGTAGCAGCCTTATCCACCACAACAATTGAAAACAGGTAAGTTAATTCCTTTTTGAAAGTTCTGGCTTCTTTGCTGGTGCTCAGAGAGAATTTTACAGCTCGTGTTCTACTGTCCAACACATACTCATGGTACATGGCATCTACGGATTTACATTTAGTTCTGGTGAGGGTTGCAATGTGGTATGACTTATGGGGCTGCCTCACAGCTGTATGCATTTTGGTTGCTCGCAATCTCACAACTGATCCTTGTATGGAATAATGTCAAGTTTGGGCAGGCTCACTATCTTGTCAGTTGGATCTTCTTGACTAAGTTCCAAGGCAAGTTTCCAATTGGATAATTTCCTATCTGTTTCTAACACTTGCAACACTGATGTGAATTACCTGTCTTAGCTATTTCTATGATAATCGCCACTCAAAGTCCAATAAAAATCCTTATTTATTTTCAGATCACTTTGAGTCAATTTGCCCTGCCTTTTATTCACAAGATTTTCAATTAATTGCTGTTCTTTTAATGTCTTTCGATGATCATAGCTTCTTTTCTTGATCTATGTGGCTTTGAAACCTTATCTAAATATTCTTCCTTTTACAACCTGTTTTCAACTATTTCCAGGCTAATGTGAATTTAATGCTTCCATCTTTAATTCTTTTTTCTTCGTATTTTTGCCTTGGCTGGGTCTTTTAATTAAACTAAAAACTCTTCAAAATGTCCCATACCAGCTTTAAAAATTAATTTCAAGTCAAACAAGTGCCAACTATTCATTTAATAGTCACGCTTTAAGTCCCAATAGAAGTAATGATGTAAGAATGGGCAATTCCTACGTTATCTTTACAAAAACAACATCTACAAATATGAACAACCAAATCTATCCTTGATTATATATGGTCAGTAATACAACAAAAATGGCAAGTTTGCAATTTGTGTTCTTTATTCCTAGGTGTTCATGTTAACTTTTGTTAACAGCAACATGCTTCTTTGTTATTCCTTGATGAATAAATTATAAATCATGCATTGCATTAGCTGATTACAATAATCAAAAAACTTACAGAAGATCATGGTCCAGAATGTAAACAAATAAACTACTGGTAAATGTAAGCTGACAATGACAATGTTGGGGGGGGTTTGAATGGGGGGGGGGAAGTTATGTACGTACAAAATATTTATCATGGGTAAAGAACTCGGCCCTTTTTCTTACATTCTTGCCAATAAATAGTGTATAATGATCCTTTACATACATGTTTAAAGTTGGCAACAGTTTGATAATCACACTTAAGGCTCAAAACGAAATGTCACCCTTAACTATAGCCATGACAACTGTGTCAAAACAAGTTGAAACTGGGGTATATGTATGGAAATCTGGGGTATATGTATGGAAATCTGAGGTATATTTCAAATACTATAAACCCAAAACCTTGCATACACACCACTTATATATAGGCACTAGCACTTTATCACTATGAAACTGATATGGTACTTTTATCTGAATAAAACCACTATGGAACTTTAACCCAGTCTTGTTATCCAAATTTTCATTTCATTTATTGCCAATGGCAAATAAAAACAAAGTGACTTTTTATACAAAAATGTGTCTTTTCAAAAGAGCCTGCACATGTCGTAAATAATTGGTCTTGCTCTTGTTTAAATCATTTTGAAACTCTTATGATTACAAAACAGGGAACTTCAAGCCCCTTCCTTTTTTTTCTCAAGTTTTCTGGTTAAAAATGCTCAATGGAACATCTGACAAAAAAAATTAGGGTAGAGGTTTTCAAATAAAGTTCAGTATGGTCCAACTTTTTNCACACCCACTCTCTCTCTCACTCTCTCACTCACTCTCACTCTCTCTCTCTCTCTCTCTCTCTCTCTCTCTCTCTCTCTCTCTCTCTCTCTCTCTCTCTCTCTCTCTCTCTCTCTCTCTCTCTCTCTGCGAGTGTTTTTCTTTCATTCAAGTGTGTACTGTACACACGTTTCTTAAAGATTTCTTATATTTGATCTCACTTTACTACTGCCATTTTTTAGTCAGGTACTTGTCATTCTCAGACTAGTCACTTATATGAAAATACTCATTTTGGTTACATGCATAAAGAGTTTTTATGGCCAGGTGTTGCTTTCTTATAGGCTCATTTAGAAATGCAAATAGTGATATGAAAAAGGAAAAACAGAGATCTACAGTACTTCTTTAACATGGAATTTCATTTAACATTGGGCCTGACAGTGTATATTTTTCCGCATAAATATTCTTCACCATAACCTTGGTATGGTGTGCTAGTGGAATGACGTCCTCCTTCAGAGAAACTCCAGGGTGCAGTTTAATCACTTGAGCATGTCAGGGTCTTTAAATGCTAACAAGTAATAAAAACCTAATCAGTTGACAAAACCATAATAAATCCTAACATATAGTAATGGCCTAACTGATTGACACAAGCATAATAAATGCACAGATGAAAATAAATATACTAATGAACCTGTAGCCTAATGTGTATGGTGTCACATAAAAACGTAAATGGGCAATGGTTGTTTTTAAAGTATGTTTCTTGCTGCAATTCTTCCAGCCTTATGTGAACTATTAACATAAAAAACACCTGCAGTCACTCAATGGCAATGTACAGACCAGTGGCTAGGATTTGAGAGGGTAACTTATTTGATACCCTTGCTTGCAATAGCAATAATTGCCAAATCTGTCAGAAAATAAATATTCATTCCTGACAAATTTTCACTTAAGAAAAAATGATAAATGAGGGAGCTTTGTGATCATTCAAAGCACATTCTCAAAAAATAGCACTTAAAGGAAGGGGCATGACTTCAAAAATCCCTTTCTGTCCTTGGCTCTCTGTGAGCCAAAATCTTGGTCAAAGTGAGGTAAAATTAACATGTCAAAACCAGTTTTGCATTGGTAACATAACTTTGACATTGCTATTCAAAAATGTAAACAAAGCATAGGAACTTCACCATGAGAAAAGCCACAATTTCAAACACTTTATATGAGTCATCAAATAATCATTTACAGTAAACATAATTTTGCATCAATTTTTTAATCAATACTTCATATCCAATACTTTCTGTATTATTCCAGCTGTTTCGAGCAAACATGTTTTCCATGTTCTGTATAGTGATGTCCACCACTAAAATCTCTAGCCATTAATCAAAGAGCATGATCATTTCCCCTAATGTACCACATAGGCATGAACAGTTAAGGTGACCGAATCCACTGTGTGCCCCCCAGTTGAGGGAAAACCCCAGCTTCTAGTCAACCCACTGAACTGCCCCATATGACATATACTTTGGTAAAAAGTCCAACTCTCTGATGCTCCTCCATTAACCTCCTCCCTCAACAGAATTACACAGCATGTCACCCCTTGTGGGTCACATTTAACTCCTTATGGGCAAGCAACAGGAGGATTGAAGCCAATCTCAAGAGAGCAGTTTGTTGTAATCTGTCTGTCAGCCCCTCAGCCAATCTCAATTCACCCAACCACTTCTCAAGCTTGTTCTTGGCTCCAAGTGCTCCAACCACCACCAGTATAACTTTCACTTGTATCCTCAACATTTTTGCCACTTCTATGGCCAGGTCCTGGTACTTCTCAACCTTCTTTTGATCTTTCTTTTCACTCTAAATTCATTGGGTATGGCCACATCCACCAAGATTGTAATTTTCTTCTTGTTGTCTTGTAGTATGATATCTGGTCTCCTTGCCTATATCTCCCAGTTTATCCTGATGTTGAAATGCCAATTATTTTTCCCTGTTCGTTCTCCAGCACTGCCCCAGCCCTCTGTTCATACCAGTTCTTAGTCCTCTCAAACTTGTACTGCCCACATATCTCCCAATGGAGAAAACTACCCACTTTGTCATGCCTTTTCTTGTATTAGGTCTGTGCCAGCTTTTTGCACTTGCAAAGAATGTCCATCACAGTCTCCATTTTAATTCCACACATTCAACACTTAATCTCCCTGGGTTAGTCCATCACTTTCACTTTCATCACTCTGGTAGGCAGTGATTGGTCCTTGGCAGCCATCACCAATCACTCTATTTCCTTCTTGAGCCTCTCATTTTCAAGCCACCTCCAACAATCAGCTGCCATCTCTTCTGTTTGGTTGGGGTATTGCCTGTGCAGTTCTTTGTTTTTCCAATTTTGCTTTTGTTGTTTTCACTGGTCTTTCTTCAAATCCCCTTTGCTACTGTCTCACAAAAACATGTCTGCCAGTTACATTCTCTCCCTAGGATGGCTAACTCTATGATTTAAGTGGATTTCACTTCTTTGTGTATCACAATCATATCAGGATGTTTAGCTTCAAACACAGCTGTTTATGTATGTCTTTTCCTGTGTATATTTAGTAATGTTCTTGTAAAAATGAATAGGAATGTAAAACTGAACAAAACAGTTCATTAACAAATGGAAAGGGCTCTTCTAAGAATATGGGCAGTGCCATTAAGGAAAATCTTCTGTATTTTGGTAAGTGACAACTTCCCTGTGATTTTATCATTTTATTATCTTTTTATTATAATTATCATTAGATTATATTATTATTATTATTATTATCATTATTATTATTATTGTTATTATTATTATCATCATCATCATCAAGGTGTAAGTGGGTCTGGGTAGATAAAGAGGAAACAATCAGCAACATGCTGACAATGGTCCCACCTATCAGACCTTGTGGCTTACACAGTTAAAATATTTCTTAAAATCCTTTCTTGGTTCTAAGAGTGCTGTCTTTTGTGCCACTTGTAACTTTACATCAATTCCAATCTTTTCCATATAACTCTAAAGCAATTTGATATGCATCCTACTGCACTAATCACAACAGGGATTACTGTAATCTTCTTTATATTCCAGTTATCTCAGTACTCTCAGTTCTTAATTATACAATCACCCAGAATTGCAATATCAATTACTGAAATATCAATTTACTTCCTTCTGTTTCTTGTCAACCATAATAATTTCTGGACTTCCTGCTTGAATAATCCTATCACATTGAATCATAAAATCCCACAACACCCTTAACTCTTGATTCTCTAAAACTCTTTCTGGCAACTGTTTATACCATTTTGTGGCTTTTTCAAATCTGCATCTTTCTGCTAACAACCAATGAATATACTTTACCACATTGTCATGTTGCCTTTATTGTTATTTAATTTATTATATATTATAATATTTTATCCAGTGGAAATAATAAAAGTAATAGTAATTGCCCCTCAAAATCCAACTTCACTTCCACGCAGTGAGGGATGGGCAACATCAAGGATGGCTAATGGAGCTCTGGTAAAACTATGAGGGCTAATCACCCCATGGTGGATGACAAAGATTACGACAACCACATTAAATCAAAATTCAAATCTAAACGAGATAGGAGCTGCTCTCACTGATCGAAGTCAAATGACGTTCAACAGGCAAACCGAACGGACCTGTTCAACTGATAGAGTACCTAAGCTGAAATCTCGACAATCCCTAAAATTTGCAACCTACAATGTCCGCACTTTATCAAGACCAGGAAGACTTCACCAGCTTATAACTGGTTGTAAGACTTTTGACATAGACGTTATTGCCATCCAAGAACACCGATGGAAAACTAACGTAGAAACGACTACCTTAAAGTCAAATGGATATCACCTGATATTCAACACAGCAAATAAAAGGTCTCAAGGCGGAGTTGGAATTCTTGTCTCCAACAAAATTGCTAAAAACATTTCCAACATTAAAAGCATAAGTAATCGAATTCTACTTGTCACCATCAATTGTAATCCCAAAATAACCATTGTATGTGCATATGCTCCCACAGAAGAAGCTTTCCCTACTGACAAAGATACTTTTTATGAAAACCTAAATGACTGTATACGTGATGTTCCTCTTCACAACTTTCTTGTCCTCATGGGCGATTTGAATGCCAGAGTAGGTTTTTCAAATACTCACATCAAGACTGTTGGAAGATATACTTTTCACAATGAAACGAATGACAACGGCAATAGACTAGTAGACATCTGTGAAGCAAACAACCTATGTCTTGCTACTACAAGAAAACCACATCCTGACAGCTACAAGTGGAGTTGGCAGCATCCAAATGGTAATAAGGCACAATTAGACCATATAGCACTAAGAGGGAAATGGATCAATTCTCTACGTAACTGTCGCTGTTACAACACAGTCGAAATTGATTCGGATCATCGTATTACAACTGCAATTGTCAAATTTAGCTTCCGCATGGTAAAGCAAACTGCAAAAGTACCCAGGTACAACCATAATGCTATTGCATCCAACGAAGTTATCAGAGAAAAATTCCAACTGGAGCTTTCCAACCGATTTGAGTCACTACCTATAGACGTAGAAGACTCTGTTCAATCCACCTATGATAAATTTGTAGCAATCCTCGATGAGACAGTGTCGAAATCTCTCCCAAAGAAAGAAAAGCAGATAAATAAACGATGGGTATCTAATCAAAGTACAGAGTTGATTGAACAACGCCGAATAGCACGTAAAAGATATCAAAATCACCGCAATCCAGATAACTATCGTGTCTGGAGAGAATCTGCTGAACAAGCAGATGCATCGCTTGCGAATGACAAAATCAGTAAAATCGAGCAAATGTGTATCGAAGCAGATGCAGCTAGTAAGAGAAATGATACTAGGGGACTATTCAATATTGTCAAAAAACTAACTGGCAAGAGTTCAAGTACATCCCCAAAGAATGTGAATAAACGGAATGGTGAACCGGCGACCTCAATTACCGAGCTGCTAGACGAATGGGCAGAATACTTTGAAGAACTTCTCAATATCAACTCAAACGACAATCCTGGTGTAATACTTCCAGCGGAACACGATCTAGCTATCAGCACAGATGCTTTTACCTTTGACGAAGTCTCGAAAGCAGTGAAACGATTGAAAATTGGTAAATCACCAGGAAATGATTCTAACGTCACTGCGGAAGCCCTAAAATACGGAGGAAATCAACTCACAGATTACCTATGCCAAATGTTCAACAAGGTCTTCGACCATCAAGAAGCACCAAAACAATGGAAAATGGGTATCATAATCCCAGTTCCCAAAAAACCATCGAAAAGCATGACTGATTTTAGAGGAATCTCTCTGATGTCTGTTGCTGCAAAAGTGTTCAACCGTGTTATTCTTAACAGAATATATTACGAAGTCTCATCACGCCTACGCCTATTCCAAGCAGGATTTCGGAAAGGTAAAAGCTGCATTGAACAAATCCATATCATCAGAAGAGTACTCGAACAGTTCCACCAGAAAAATTTACCAACTGTGATGACATTCATTGATTTCAAAAAGGCCTTCGATTCCATAAACAGAGAGACGATGTGGAAGATACTTCGAAACTTCGGAATTCCAGAGAAAATCGTCAACACCATCAGATGTTTGTACGACAATGGCACGTCAGCAGTTCGCATAGATGGAATTCTGAGCAAAGAATTTCCAATAACTACGGGGGTCCTACAGGGAGACACATTAGCTCCTTTCCTGTTCATCATCGTACTCGATTATGTACTGCAAAGTACTGAAGAGACAACAGGACTTGAAACACACCCGAATGATCTGCTTCCCGATCTCGACTTTGCAGATGATATTGTACTGCTAGACAAAGATGAAACAGAGGCAATAGAGCATTTTCTGACAGTAGAAACTTCAGCAAAAAGAGTTTGAATATTAACTATGTAAAGACTAAAGTTATGATTAGAGATGTTGTTGAACCAAGAACTGTGGTAAATGAAGGCAAAGTCTTAGTAGAAATCTCAGAGAACAAAAGTCTGGAAGTCGTCGATGACTTTAAATACCTTGGTGCCAACTTAGCTGACTGCCATACGGACTTCAAAAGATGAAAAGGATTGGCCTCGAGTCAGTTCTGGAAACTAGCAGCAATCTGGAAATCAAAAGACATCTCCCTGGCAGTGAAGTTACACCTCTTCGATTCACTTATAGTCTCCATTATTTTCTACAACTCTGAAACATGGGTTACAACCAAAGCAATGAAGAAAGAAATAGACTCCTTTGGAACAAGTTGTTACCAGTTAATCCTTGGGATTAGAAGAATAGACAGAGTAAGAAACGATGAAATACTCAGACGAGTAAAGAGATGTAATTTGAGCGATAAAATGTTCCAACGTAGAGCTGAGATCGCTAGGGCATTGGATAAGGAAGGATGATATCATAAGTAGATTCGCTTTGTTCAACCATTTTCAAGAAAGAAACCAATGAGGAAGACCTAGGCTAAACTTTATCAAGCACATACAAAATATCACCATGCTGATGCCTGAAGAACTCAGAAGAAGAGCCCTGGATAGAAGAGGATGGAGAAGAAATGTGGTTGGGAGGTTTGACTTACAACCTCCAGGCTGAAGTAAGTAAGTAATAGTAATTCATTATTATTACTACTACTACTACTATTATTATTATATTATCATCATTATTATTACCTCTGTTACACACTGATTTCAAAAAATGTAGTTTTTTTTCTTAAATTGATCAGTGGTTTCATGTGCCTGAGTTTTGGTAACAAGTTTCCTCAAATCTGGAACAGTGTAGCAACACAATTTTTTGTAATTCTACAATTCTGGTAGCTATCCCAATCTCCTTCAGTCTTTCTGTCAATGTTTTTGGTGTTGTTCCTAGTGCTCCAATCAGAACTGAGATTATTTTCACTATTTTGTTCCACAGTTTTTTCAGTTCCCTTGTCAAGGCTTGGTATTTCAAAATTTTTTCTCTTTCTTTTCAATCAATCCTGGTATTGTATGGAAAAGCAAGTCTATAATCTGGCATTTGTTGTTTTCCTTGCCCCTATAATCATATAGGGTCTCTTTCCTTCAACAACATGGTTTGTTTGTATTGAAAAGTCCCATAAGATCTTATGCCCTTCATTTTCCCATACAGCTTGCTGTTCATGTTCATGCAATGTTTCTTTCATTTTAAAATCCATATGTATAATATAATTTGTTCTGAGTGCCTGTTCTTGCACTGCAAATATTGTTGCTTCTGTTTGTAGTTTCAAGTCACTGTGGGCAATCCATTTCCAAGCCAATTCTCTATCTACTTCTTTAGGCATTTCATGATCGAACTGCCCACACATTCTTTTTTCATGCCACTTAGATATTAGTTCAGTTTGATTTTGTCTCTTAAATTCTTCTTTCTCTACTAAATTGTCAGTTCTAATTATGCCCAATTTTTTACACCCTTCAAAAGCAACTCATTGGACTCACAAACATAAAAACCTAAGTTGTTTTCCTCCAATCTTACACATGCCTCAATCCCAATCAGGCCTCCTCCCCTGTCTTTTCTTTTCAAGTATAACTTATCAACATCACTCTTTGGATGTAGAGCCCCATACAACATTAAGGTCTTTCTTGTTGTTCTATCTGACTTCTTCAGCTCGTCAACTTTCTAATCCATGATTCCTGCCAGGTATTAATAGCTTGGATCTTATTCTTACCATTTAATTTAGATGTTAACACCAACCTCAACCATCTTCTATATTCAGATACTACCTTAAGTTTCATCTCTTTCTCTTTAACCTCCTTCTTTAACTCTAAAATTCCAAGATAGGTACAGTACTCCCTCTCAATAGCGATCCCCCCAGATAGTGGTTCCCTCCCTATAACGACCGATTTTCTGTGCCCGCAATTTTTCCCTTGTATATTTCATTAAAGCATCCCTCCAAATAACGATCCCCCATAACCCAAACAACGAACACAAAATCGTGCCCCTAAGTGTGAAATTTCCCTCCAAATAACGGCAGCTGTATCACTTGGATAATTGTAACTGTGTATTGTTCCTGTCAGTTTGAGTTTAAAAAGGTGTGAGACAACAATAATGACAGGTACTTCTCGACGAATTTTATTATTGAATAATGACATTTGCTAATGATGCATCCATTTATTCGCAAAGCTGACAATCGAAACAAAACATTTGCAGACTGAGTGGGTGTTGTTTGGGGGTTTTTCTGTTTGGTTTTCTATCGTCATTTTCCCCCAGCAATTGGGGCTCAGACGGTGCCCTTTAGAGGGACTTTGATTTGGCAGTGAGGAATTACTTGGCCGAATGCCCTTCCTGACACCAACCAATGACTTTTTTTTTCTTTGCAAAGAGTGGGTGTTTTTTACAGTGCGCATATTGCATTAACTCTGTTGTAGAAACAGTGCTCGTTTCCTGTGATGATAAAGTTTTATTAGATGAATCGACTGATACATTCAATTGCAGTGAAAATGTCCAAGTGTAAGTGTTTAACGTCAGAAGAAAAAGTGAAAGTTATCAGATTAAAGGAAGAAAGTCCAGAACTCACTCTGAATGATTTAAGTGTTAGATTCAAAGTAGGAAAGACACAAATTCAAAGTGTCTTGAGCAGCCGAGCTGCTATTTTACATTTATAGGAGACCGACAAGCGTTCTCCAGCCATGTGATGTGGGTATTATCCAGGCAGTGAAGCTCATCTACTGTAAGAGCCTCCTAACCAGAGTGCTTAGCGAGATAGATGCTGGAAAGTCTGCAACTGACATCGCCAAGGTGGTCAACATGCTTGATGCTGTCATGTGGATCAGGAACGTGTGGAATACAGTGACTGAGTCCACGATCACGAAATGCTTTGCAAGGTGTGGCTTTTCAAGGGCCACAGATGAAGAAG
>RDPX01000222.1:866658-904957 GCA_003991215.1 Morbakka virulenta
TTTTTTTTCTTTGCAAAGAGTGGGTGTTTTTTACAGTGCGCATATTGCATTAACTCTGTTGTAGAAACAGTGCTCGTTTCCTGTGATGATAAAGTTTTATTAGATGAATCGACTGATACATTCAATTGCAGTGAAAATGTCCAAGTGTAAGTGTTTAACGTCAGAAGAAAAAGTGAAAGTTATCAGATTAAAGGAAGAAAGTCCAGAACTCACTCTGAATGATTTAAGTGTTAGATTCAAAGTAGGAAAGACACAAATTCAAAGTGTCTTGAGCAGCCGAGCTGCTATTTTACATTTATAGGAGACCGACAAGCGTTCTCCAGCCATGTGATGTGGGTATTATCCAGGCAGTGAAGCTCATCTACTGTAAGAGCCTCCTAACCAGAGTGCTTAGCGAGATAGATGCTGGAAAGTCTGCAACTGACATCGCCAAGGTGGTCAACATGCTTGATGCTGTCATGTGGATCAGGAACGTGTGGAATACAGTGACTGAGTCCACGATCACGAAATGCTTTGCAAGGTGTGGCTTTTCAAGGGCCACAGATGAAGAAGCCCCTGCACCAGCTCCACAACCTGTTCCAGCTCTAACTGATGGACAGCAAGCGCTGCTGGTCCAAGAGAACATCACCATGGAGGAATATTGTGGCATGGATGATGGTCTTGAGGTGTCTGAAGCTTTGCAGGATACAAGAACGGAACTATCGTCCAGTACAAACACCCCAAGTGATGGGGATGACGATCCCGATACCACTTCACCACCACCAACAAGGATTGAGGCAGCAGCCTGTATCTCAAAATGTGTTGAGTACGCTTCTGCCAGGGGCAACACTGAACTCTTGGCTGTGTTATTTCAAGCCAGGCATATGATCAAAGCCACTGCCACTATTGTTCCACAAAAGCAGCTGCGAATGAGGAAAGGAATCTTTCTCTACATTGTAGTGCTTCAGCAGCTCTTTATGACTCAAGCATTTGATTCGCTAGTTTTTTGACGTATAGTGATTAGGCCTACTGTATCCTGTTCGATCTCTTTGTTTATTTCACAACATGCACTATATTTGCTCATTACAATTGTAAAGTACTTTTTGTGTGATGTTTTCATTGATGTGTTTGACACAAGTAAAGCAGAGAAGAAAGAAAAAGAAAGTACATAAAAATATGGTCCCCCCAAATAATGGCTCCCTCCCAATAATGAACATGTCAATTTACCCGCAAGTGTGTTCGTTATTGGGGGGAGTACTGTATACCCATTTTCATCTACCTCTTTCATAATATCTTCCATAGGCAAATGAATTCCATCAGACTTCATCAACTTCCCTCTCTTCAGAATAATCACTCCACATTTTTTTAAGCCAAACTCAATGCCAATATTTTTGCTGAATACAAACACTGTTTTACTGAGCTATAAATTTGATCCTCACTCTTTCCAAACAATTTGAGATCATCCATAAAGAGGAGGTGATTCAACTTAATTCTTTCTTACGCCATTCATATGCTGCATTCACTTTTCTCAAGNATATTTGCTCATTACAATTGTAAAGTACTTTTTGTGTGATGTTTTCATTGATGTGTTTGACACAAGTAAAGCAGAGAAGAAAGAAAAAGAAAGTACATAAAAATATGGTCCCCCCAAATAATGGCTCCCTCCCAATAATGAACATGTCAATTTACCCGCAAGTGTGTTCGTTATTGGGGGGAGTACTGTATACCCATTTTCATCTACCTCTTTCATAATATCTTCCATAGGCAAATGAATTCCATCAGACTTCATCAACTTCCCTCTCTTCAGAATAATCACTCCACATTTTTTTAAGCCAAACTCAATGCCAATATTTTTGCTGAATACAAACTCTGTTTTACTGAGCTATAAATTTGATCCTCACTCTTTCCAAACAATTTGAGATCATCCATAAAGAGGAGGTGATTCAACTTGAATTCTTTCTTACTCCATTCATATGATGCATTCACTTTTTTTAATACAAGAGACAGTGGGATCATGCATATCACGAATATCAGCGGGAAAAGACTGTCTCCTTGGAAGATACCTCTTTTTACATCTACTTCACACAGTTCAGACCCATTTGAAGTTAACAGGAGTTTCCGTCATTTCATAATTTTCTCCATAAAGCTCCTAATGTTGTTAGCAATACCAAACATATTAAGACATTCTAGAATCCAGCTATGTGGGACAAAATCATAGGCTTTCCTGTACTCAATCCACGATATACCCAGATTTGTCTTCCTCTTCTTACAGTCCTTTAGTATTGCTTTATTGATGAGTAGCTGATCTTGTGTCCCTCTTTTTGCTCTTCCAGAAGCAAATTTTCGCTTTCCATAAAACAATAAATCTCTTCCAAAATAACACCAGTTAGCAGCTTCCACATTAGTGGAAGACAGGTTATTGGTTTGAAATTCTTGACAGTATTTCATTTTGCCGGTTCCCTCTGACACAACATTGTTCTTCCATAGGTCATCCAAGCTCGTATTTCTGTTGTCCCATCAAGAATATCATTTAACTGACTAACTATCCATTCATGTACTCTATTCAGTTTCTTTATCCAGAACCCCTGCACTCCGTCCAACCCAGGTGCCATCCAATTTGGCATTTTCCTGCATTGCTTTATAACCATATCTTTATCAATTTTATATTCCTCTGTTCAACATTCACCAATTCCTCCTTCAGACCATTCAACCAAACAGCATCTTTGTTATGCTCTTTCCCTATGCTCCAAACTTCACTCCAGAAGGTTCCACTTTCCTCTGCATTTCCATTGTTTCTAGCATTTCCATTTAACTCATTTTACCCCTTCTTTTGATCCACTTGGAACAATCTATTTATTCTGTACTGTTCTATTCGCTGTTCATATCGGTTAATTTTGCAGTTTTGGAAAGGACCCTTTGTTTTAATTCTTCAATTACTGTTGTTAAACTCTTCCTTTCTACTCTGTATTTTTCCTTTACCAATTTTGCCTTACCCTCTCTCACAATGCCTATCTGTTTTTTCTTTACCCTTTCAAGAATGTTAATATCCTTAATAAGTTGCTTGATATCACCTTCAATACATCTTTTCCACCATGGATCCTTCTTCTTTCCTCCTTTATATTTTTAAACCCTATTCGATCTGCTACCCAGACACCTGCAGCTTTGAAGAGATTATTTGTCTGTGTTATTCTCTTCGTTTCAATGAAATCCAACACTCTATTAACTTTACCAGCAGCTACATTTAGGTTTTTCATGTTAACATTCTTGAAGCTAATTCCATTGGTATTCCTGCTTAATTGAGCAATAATTAGCTGCACTTCTTCATCTAATGTTTCAATGTAAGGAATCACATCACCAAAAAATTCTTGTTTGGTTCATGAAAGATATGGTCACTTTCTTCCCCACCTATCACTCTGTTATTCCCCATTTGTCTGTCCTCAACCTCTTCTGTATTCACATTCACTTCCTCACTATCTAGATTTATCTTTCTTTGAATATTTTCCATTTCCAAATTAGAGAGCCAACCAACTTTTCTTATGGGCCTTGCTTGATCACACAAGCATTGCTCAGTTACATCAAAGACTCCTTGTTCTCTCCATTCATGCATCATTTGTTGCCTGTAACCCCTAATTGGTTTTTCATTCTCATCAAAAGGCTTGTTTCTGAAGAAGCATTCAATACCAATCTTATTTACTTTATTTGACCACTTGGTTCTGACAGTCATAGAATGATGACCGGGGGCCCGCTGTCAAACTATGGGGCACCTGCTGGGTAAGGCACTTTCACGATCTGTTCCGGTGCCATTCAAGCCATTATTTTCAATATTATTTGTATTCATTTGACTCAAAAACAGGGTAGTGGTGATAAGGTGTGACAGCCAGCAGTATTTTTATTGAGACACCATCTCTAGGGAAGTTGCCAACCAAAGCTAAAGGTCCAATCCAAACCATGACTCAGCTACACCCCGTCAGATGTCAACCTGATATTTATAACTGTGGTTGGTTTGTTCTTTGAAGTTTACCTTCTCCTAGGATGGCTGCCGAAGGCTGATGACCCCATTCTGGCCATAGGAACAGAGGGTGAGTATATCTAAGCACTGAAGTGATAAACTGTACTCAAAGAAAAAGAAAAGTTGGACAATTCTGTACTGCACATCACTTACAGAGGCAAAAGATCCTGACCCAACATCAAAGCTGTAGCCTTCGCCACAGCTAAAGAGAGTTGCATGATTCCCCTGAAGTAATACTATCCCACACCAGACACCAACCTGGTATTTATAGGGGCTGTGGATAATGTCCATGAGGACAGACTGAACTCCATTGGATGTCAAACCGGTATTTCAGGGTCTTGGAGTAGGCTTACAGGTATTACACCTTGCCCAAGGGTGACCTGGAGGTAGTTGTGGCAAAGGGTAACCTCATTTGCCCACGTCAAAACTCCACAACCAGATGCAGTTTATCATCATACCTAGGACTAATTATTATTATTATTACTATTATTAAGCTATTATTATTATTATTATTTATCATTATTATTATTAAATTTATTATGAAACCCAGAACTGTTATCAGGGAAACAGTAGTTTTAGAAATTCAATAGAACTTCTATTGAAATTTCAAACTGTATCTTTTTAGTTATTGTTGTTGTTTTGTGATTGCTTTATTTTTAACACGTAATTTATCTATTGTGGCAGTTGAATAAAAAGACAATTGTTCAAAAAAATAATTGTTATCAATGATGCCATCAATATTTTTCCATAAAGTTTATATCAATTTTTATTATATTATTACTATTATTATCACCTTTTCCCACTCCATATGTATTTTATTCAGGCTACATCCTATTACTAGTTACCTATGAATTTTGAACATGAAGTTGCTCCTTTTATGTCCTCCCTGACAAATTCTGTATTTTACAATATGCAAGTCAGAGTCACCAGTTGTTGGTACCTTATTTGACTTATTTATTCATCTGTTTACCAAGAAATGTGACCCTTACTCTATTTATTTTATTCAGAGTACCTTAGTGGAAATATTGTTTCTGCCCATTTTTCTGACCCAATCAAAACAGTTTTGTACTTTTTGATTATCACTTGAAGTTGTTTTTCCATACAACCATTCTCCCACCCCAGTGAATTCACAGCCTAAAATCTATATCACCTGGCGCCATGACATGCCAAAAAGAGGTACATCACATCAAAAATACCAAAACCCATTCTTGGAGTGGATTGCAAAACCAGTTTTCAATCACTAACTGACTTGATAAAAAATAATGGGGCTAAAAAAGCACAACAACTTGTATCACGTTCAGATCTAGGTCTGAATAAATAAGGACCAAATACTGTGGCTAAACAGTCCTGGGTTGCACCATCAAAAGTACAACTGTCTGAGGCTTTAAGTCAACTTAATCATTGATTCCATCTTCAATATCATCATTTATCTTTTTATAGTCATCCCATCTGACTGGTTGTAAGGCTACACATAGGATTATCTACATAAAAGATTGATAACCAATGTATTATTAATATAATACAATCATTAATTTGACAAATAACTTCCAGGGATTTTCATACTTGGTGCCAACTGGCATATGGCTGACCAGCTGCTACAATCCAACCATCAGTAGTAGTGATTATACATCAACTCTGTCAATTCAACTCAGAATAACTTGGTGTACTCAACCATTTTTATAAGGAGAGTTTGAATTTGAAGATAGCACACTTTAACATGGTAAAATTTTGTGCATAAAATACCAAAACTGACTTTTAGTAACTAGAGTTTCTCCTGGGCTTTCAGGTTTGATTATAAGATTTAATGGAATTTTCTTCTATAGTCTCAAAATGCCTGTTGAAATTTTATGTCAAAAGGATTTTCATGAAGGTCATTACTAAATAAAAGTCTAGATTGTCATCGGCACATAAAAAATGAGGAGTGTGTATGAAATATTCACTATTAATTTGGTTGGGTTCTCTCTCTAGGTGCCATATCCATTCCAGATGTTGGCAATTATGGTTCTCCACAGATTCCTATCTCTCATCATATGTAGCAGATCTCCAGCTTTTACCTTTTCCTTCTCACTGGCAGATATACACTTTTTAATATGGCACTTGAGACTTCCTAAGTATGTTAATCTTTGTCTTCCTCTGCTTTTTTTGCATTCAATATGAGCTGTGAGGGTAAGATTTTCTAGTCCTTTTTTTCTGATATGTCCCATTAACCTCATCTGCCTTTCCCAAATTGTTTTTATCAGGCACCTTTCTGTTCCAGCTTTCCTCAAAACTTCCTCATTTGTTTGATGGTCTACCCATGATAATCTCACCATTCTCCTGTAAAACCACATTTCAACAGCTTCGGGTCTCTTTTGCATGGATGGTAATATTGTCAAGCACTCACAGCCATATAACTGAGTAGATGTTATGTTACCTACTAGCACCTTCTTCTTTGCAGCCATTGACATTTTGCGGTGTTTCAAGATCTTCTGTGATCTTTCAAAAGTAACTTTTGCAATTCCTATCCTCCTCTTGATTTCCAGATCACACTTTCCATTCTCTGTTACATAGCTACCTAAGTAACTGAACTTGTCAACTTGCTGTATGGGGTCTTTTCCAATATACAACTTGCACCTGGACTTTTGGTTCTTACTTATCACTATGCATACTGTTTTCTTGCAATTTATTTCCAGTCCTTTCCCTCTACTTTGGTCAACTATTTCATCTAGTAGCCTTTGTAAACCTTGCTCTGAGCCTGCAACCAGTGTTGACTCATCTGCAAATCGTATATTGTTGAAATTACAACCTCCTACAGAAAACCTTTCCAAACCTTTGATGCCTCGAAAAATCTTTTCACCATAAAGGTTGAATAAATCAGGTGAAAACACACATCCCTGTCCTACTCTTCTCTTAATCTTGAAGTAATCACTCATCTCATTATCTATTATCATACAAGCAGTTTGATTCCAATATAGATTTTGTATAAACCGTGTATCCTTTCCATCCAGATCATTGAATACCTTCTCATGCTGTACCCTATCAAATGCTCTGGTGTAATCAATAAAACAAAAATACAGATCCCTTTGCAATTCTATTGCTCTTACCTGACAGCATCCATACCATAAAGATAGCATTTCTGGTACCAGTATCCTCCATGAATCCACACTGTTCTTTATCTATCTCTTGTCTGATTTTTCCGTGGGCCCTCTGCATAATGATCTTCAAAATCAGTTTGACTACATGACTTACATGGTTAGATTACCAATTTTAATTGTTGCAACTTAATGTTCTTCTAAAGTGAATCATATGAGAAATGACCAAACCCTTTCATTCACAATTTTTCATCAACACCCAAATTTTTCTGAATGGCTTGAGATACTGAATTGCAATTTTGGAATTTTTACATTTGTTTATACATTACAATTGTTTAAGATGAAAACTGTAAAAAACAAATGAATTGTACTGACAATATATAAGGCTTAGGACCTGATTTAATATGGATTGATGCAAAGCCAAAATTTGATTATACTTGTGCTACATGGTTTTCAAGCCTTAGCAAAAAATACCTAAAACGTCTGTTTACAAATTCAAAAAATGGTTCAAAAAGGTATTAGATGCTGTAGCTCAATTGGGCTGCCTGGCAACCACAGGCTGGAATAATCCTCCTTCCAAACCTGTGCCAAAAGAAAATTTTTCTATTAATAACTAAAGTAATGGTAAAGAAATATTTATCAAAAGATACAAGTCTGCATATTAAACATACATCTATACTAATTCAAAATGATGCTATCATTCCAAGTTGGTTTTTATGGGTTTTATCACTTTATAATACTCTGTATATATGTCTAGTTAATTTTATTTATATTTGGTGAGGGTTTAAAATAGCATATTTTCATTTGTAGAGGTAAGAATGAAGGTACAGTTTATGAATTTGGTCTGAAATTGGCTTCAGTACCTATACAAAATCTGGGAAGTTCCTGAGTTACATAGGGTCAGGAAGAACTCCATTTTTGCAGCTTTTGTATGGTATGAATGTCTGAAGAAAACACCAAAGTTGCAGTATGGGCTGAGGCACTGTCTCTTCCTTAAATTGTTATCCCTTTAAGCTGTAACATCCTGGTAACACTTAATGGTTCTGTGTACTTTAACAGTAGCATACATCAGAAAGGATGTCAGGTTCACACCAGTAGCAGAATGCAATTTCCATTGCAAAGCCATAGAAAAAAGCTTTTTGTCTTAACCTACCATGCTGTCTAACTGGAAAGGTAAAATATATGCAAGCTGTGTGGGCCCAAAGATGAACTATGATTAAAAGAACAAGCAGCCATGAAGTGGCTTCTATTAAATGTCTGAAACATGCTCTGTTGAATGAATAACACTAACCCATTGATCAATGTTAACATATACTTTCTTCTGGTAGAAAATTAAGCTTTGGAGTTTAAATACAATTATTTGCTATAAGTCTTTCAATGGTTTGTGCAAAGATGATCAGAAAAAAAAATTGTCAAAAGAAGCAATTTGTAAAAACTGATTCAAAGTAGTCATAATGATATGACTTGAAAATTTTGGCAGGTTTAATCTAGGTTGACCCTGACAAAAATGTCTCCAGGCTTTCTCTGGGTGATGCACATGGCTGCTCAAAAAGGGCAAAAATGGTTGTACCCAATACCCAAAGAATGGTCACACATATTCAAATTTTTTTAGGTTCTGGTTCTGTCAGATGCTTGCAAACATTGAATTTTATCTTGAAATGCATTATCCTGGTAGAAATTATTACATAAATTATAATAATAAATTATTTTATTATGGGTATATACATATATGTATTGCCAGGAGAAATGTTTGTCTGATAGCATTAATGCAACAGAACACTGTCAGCTGTCTCATGACCTTGCACTGGAACTTGTCTAACCTGCTTGGCACTTTCTTTGGTCATTCATGTTGTAGAGACTGAAGCGCTTATCTGAAATTTATCAAAAAAATGGCTTTAATGTGCTAGAGCACAGCATTTTGCAAAAGTTGCATTCAAAACACCAAAGAATCTTCAACACTCATATAAATTCCTTACAAGAGAACAATGATTTGTTGTTTTCACAATCATAATTGATCACAGCAGTTCAAAAATCACTCAAAACAGCCTTTATCAGTCAGCTCATTATTTCATAACCATCTGGCTTCTTCTTTTTGTGACATGTGACATGTGACATGTGACATGTTCATACTCTTATCATCTGGGAGCTTCATATCCAAGACTAAGAAACATTTTTGACATCATACCTGGATTTACTTGACTTGTTTCAATTTGAATGTACTCTTCACACGGAAATTTCTCAATATCCTTTTGACATTTCATTGAATACACAACATAACTAAAAATGCACAAAATAAAAAAAAATTAAAAAATGGAAACAGTTAACAACAAAAAGACCATACTACAATCATTTAGCTTAAGAAAAAGTTGGGGCTTAATCAGTTAATTTTTAAAAATTAAACTTAAAAATTTGATCAATGTTTTGATTATGATGAAAAAGATGTGCATGAAGTATGATTAGCAAAGGTAAAATCAATGTTACAGGATGCACGCAACTATCACTTACCTTTCAAACTGTGGAATTAAATATGAGATCATAAAACGAATCAACAAAAGATCCACCAAATTCTAGAAATTACAAAATGATGGTTCCAGCATAACTGAAGTAACAGGCAAAATAAAACTTTGGTAGCTTAAAATGGTACAAGCTTGAGTTTTGATCTCCATAGGAATCAGTCAGTAAAGAAACCACCAACCTTTGACAGACAGGGTATTAAGACCATTGATGGCTCCTTTACAAGGTCAATTTAACTGAAGAAAGGAATATGGATGGGATTTTCATGGGTATGCTGAGTCATTCCTTATCATTACTATGCCCTCACCTTAAAACAGAATGAAATGTTTGAGATTTCACATTTAATGTAAAATGCCTAAATTATAGGGTGAAGAATGCAAAAGTAATAGTTCTTGGCACCTTTCCAGATACAAGACAAAAAGTATGATTACTTTTCTGGGAGAAGGAAGCAGGGTTAAAGTCATACAATTTGAAATTATTTTGAATTGTATCCAGTTTTACATTCTTTGTTTGCTGTTGTTATTGCTGAATCACCTTTACTTACAAGTAAACTTTGTGGCAGAAGTCTGTGACTTCAACTGACTTGGCATTACTTAAAAGGTGCAAGTCTATGATGCACAAGCCATGTTTCAAGTCCTTCAAGCACTTCATAGGTTTTCAGCAGCTGACTCCTTTAGTGTGGGAAAATAATTTATTCCTTTAGTGTGATTGTACCATTTTGTTATAAAAGATTAACTATCTTAATTCATTTTATTGACCCTAACTATATTTTAAGGTCAAGTAAATTTGATTAATAAAATATAGCATGGATGTTTTAAGCCATGCTTGCACCTAGACACTGCTGTCTTAAGAGGGTGATGGCACCTAGGGATGGTACCAATAGGCTGTTCAAAATTTTGCAAACATGTGATAAATTCCCTCTAAATGTTAAAAGTTGTGCCAATGCATATGCCCCTGTAAAAAGTTTCAAACTTAGTCATTTTAAATCAGTTTTACAGATATACTGGGATTAAATAAGTGGAGTAACAAGTGATCAGGCAGCAACTGCAGAAAAGTAGATAGCAGCATATTTATCTCACATTAATCAAAATAAATACAGAGTGATGCATTGATTGCAATGGTAGTATGCACAATACGAAATAGATAAGACTGAGGCACGTATGTAGAAAGACATAAGCAACTTCAATTTTTATATGACTTGACTTCGGTGTGCTCTCCAACGTTATGTTAAATTCAGAATACTCAACACCTGATTTAAATAACTGAAAAATGTACCAATTTTAAAACAGGCATGTTGCGAGCCCCACTGCTGTTCCTACTACACACACTATAAACAAAAGGCTTGAATCACTAACTGGCTTAACTCTTTTAGCAATAAAAAAGAGACTTGGTGCTCTATAACTTTATAGTGCAAGATTTAAGAGTGGGAGCCAACAATAGCAAACAACTGATGACAATCTGGCAAAAGGCAAAACAGTGACTATTGAAATTTCAATATTACATACATTGAGAAACAATTCCCTAAAAATGGCTTTTGGTGTATCAAAATATGCTAAATATGTTTGGGAGATATGTACTGCTTACAAGCAACACCTAGTGGTGCCATGGCTCCCAACTAGAGTTAAGAATTATATGTTGATGGTTACATGATTTATGGGTACTTTTTAACTTCATAAGTAAATAACTCTCCTTGATTAGTTTTTAAAGCTTTAGCTTACCATTATTTAAGGAAATATAATAAAAAAAGGCAGTCAAAACTGTTAACAATAAAAAAGAAGCTGTAGTGCTTAATGGTCAACAGTTATAAATGGGGGTTGGAAAACTCCATATGGTAACTTGCTATCTCTTGATTCAATTTTAACAACAAAACTTAAATACCACACAGTCATCTGAGTGTGATAATTTATTTTAATTCAAA
The DNA here is from genome assembly GCA_003991215.1 of Morbakka virulenta. Lineage (NCBI taxonomy): Eukaryota > Metazoa > Cnidaria > Cubozoa > Carybdeida > Carukiidae > Morbakka > Morbakka virulenta. The sequence continues at coordinate 878,150 of RDPX01000222.1, forward strand.
TTTATTTAAATTGAATTTGCATGGAATATGAATTTGCACATTCATATTACGAACGCCATTTAAGGATGCTACAACTACTGCTGGATTGAAAAGTATCAAAATTAAAATTAAAATTAAAATTAAAATTAAAATAGTTTTCCCTATTTCCATCGCTATTGTTCCCAGCGTCCAAAATGCATGTGTAAATTCACGAACTGGTGCACTCCGGATGAGTACCCAAGAAAGAGAGAGAAATTGGTTTTACTCATAACTTTCAAACCTCGAATGGAATATTGCCAAACAGCGTTGGTTTTTAATATTTTTAATTAGTTGAGTACAACAGGTACATGGTCTGGTAAACAATACAATTAAGTTAAATATGCGTAGTGTGGTCGTAAGCCACGTTTTACTATAAAATATTTTCAATGTGTGAAAACAATGCAGTTCTTTCCGACAGGAAAAATACTTCAGCTTTCACGTCGTGTTTCTTATCTTTTTTACAGTCAAAAATTAATCTGTCCTTTTTTTTCTATGCATTTCAACAACAAATTTNCCCTATTTCCATCGCTATTGTTCCCAGCGTCCAAAATGCATGTGTAAATTCACGAACTGGTGCACTCCGGATGAGTACCCAAGAAAGAGAGAGAAATTGGTTTTACTCATAACTTTCAAACCTCGAATGGAATATTGCCAAACAGCGTTGGTTTTTAATATTTTTAATTAGTTGAGTACAACAGGTACATGGTCTGGTAAACAATACAATTAAGTTAAATATGCGTAGTGTGGTCGTAAGCCACGTTTTACTATAAAATATTTTCAATGTGTGAAAACAATGCAGTTCTTTCCGACAGGAAAAATACTTCAGCTTTCACGTCGTGTTTCTTATCTTTTTTACAGTCAAAAATTAATCTGTCCTTTTTTTTCTATGCATTTCAACAACAAATTTTACTCAAACGGTAAAAATATCTTCAAAGACTGCGTAATCAGGCTTTACGTGATGCCATTTGACGAATCAACTGTCTTCTCTTCATTTCTATCACATCAGCGGGGGTAGGTTTTTTATAAGACTAAGGCGCACAGCGGCAATACGTCTGCCTTTGTCTTGGTTTTGTTTCTGTTGTCAAGTCGCATGCATGCCTTTACACCAACCTGCGATGATCTTGGTCACCATGAATGCTAAGATAAGATACTCATGATCAGTGTTCAAAACATTTCTAATAAAAATATAAACAATGCAAAAGTAACATTAAACAGATGAAAAAAACTTAAAATAAACGCTCATCTGCCTGTGATTCTCATCATGTATTTTATTTAACATGTAATATTTCTCTTTCCTTCAGGTCAATCTTTCAGTACCACCTTCCCTGATTTTGTTTGACCAAACTTCTGATAAAATGTCTTGAAATGTATCAATTAGAAGTAAGGCAAACTTATAAAGATCGCCTTTGTTTGCAGGAATATCTATTGTTTACCTATCTCGTAGAAATACCAAAAAATGCTGGTACATAAAAGCACTTGGCATGAATACCTCCAAAAATATGGTATTTTTAAGCGTTTCCCTGTACTATTACACGTATTTCTCAATATAAAAAAAAGTACGGTTAAAATAACAAAGCTTAAATTCACCAATTTTTAAGAATGAATTAAGAATGAATTAAGAATGAATTACGGTTAAAACCAAGCTAAACTTTGCAAATTTATCATGATCATCATGATCATCATCATATTCGGTTTAACGTCCGCTGGACACGCTTGCATGTGTTGGACGCAATAAAAACTCTCTTGCAAATTAATGTTCCAAAATATTATTTAACTCTTACTTTGGTCATTTGGTTCTTAATAAATCAGAAACACACATCCACACGCTTAACCTGCACAGGCTGCTCGCTGGGTTTTCTCTGAAGTTTATTCAAATATTGGATGTATTAAGTAAACTTGCATCAGTTGTGAATAATGACCTCAGGCAAGTCTCAAGAGTGATTAATAGCCAATAATCTAACAATAAACACTGATAAATCTAATTTCTTATTAAGCTATTCATTAAGAATGTCATGACAAACCAAATCAATGAATCCACTAATAATAAAACGATAGCTGAAAACGACTGTATGAAATACCTGGAGCACTCTTTGACAAGAGCCATGGCCGGAAACAACACACCCTGTATATTAATCTCAAATCATGCAAGGTTTTTGGAATACTAGCTACAATAACACGTGTCTCAATATATCTTTAGAAACATCCAATATGGTAATATCCTTGGTTCAAGTATGCTTTAATCAATTGGGGTAGGACAAATATATCTTGTCTTAAATCCATGAATCATAATAAAAACAAAGTTGTAAGAATAATGAACTTTGATTAAGATATACCAAACTATAAACCAATTTTTCATAAATTTGGCATACTTAAGTTTGATGGCAGTTATGTTCCGCAATGTGCAATTTATGTATGATATCAATGCGGGCTCCAAAATGGTTCTTTCGGACGATCTTTTTGCAAAAACAACCTCAAAACATAATTACAACCCGAGAAGAGCTGCAAATTTGTTGTCATTCACGCCAAACTAACTTAAAGAGGCAATCTTATATTCAACGGACTCTAAAATAAGGAACGAGATTCAACTAGCAATTCCCTTAATGGGAAAGAAGATACTTTTCCAGAAACAACTTTGTAACTTGTTTTCTCAACTTTTACAACTTTTTACTTATTTTTAAACCCAATCATAATACAGCAACCCTACTGCCACTCCAATTTTTCATTTCTGTACAACTATCATGTAAATCAATATGTTTCTACCCCTTTCGTAAATTTTTCCTTTTCCTTTCCTTTACACCACCTTTTTAAATTCCTACCTTATTGATATAAGAATAAGATCATCCTTGTAATTAATTACATTCGTTTTATAATTGTTACTTTAAATAGATTATGTTTCTACAGTACAATTGGGCGTTGGGCTCGACAACTATTTCACTTCCCCCAGTCCCCTCGGCAATTTTATTTTGTTAAATTTTGTGTTATTTACCGAACTACTTACTTTTAAAATTTTATTGATATTGCATTCTGTAAATGGTTACTGAACATAAAATGAATTTGAATTTGCTCAATATACGTTTTCGGTAAGGAAACTCTCCTATTCAAAATCAGGGCGTCCATGAAGGCAACCTCCACGTGGTGATGCCTGGATGCTGATTAGCCAGGTTTTTCTGACTAGTTAGTAACGAATAGCCTTCGATTCAAGCTGTTCTTCCGTACCATTGAAGAAATCGATCTCGTCGTTCATGTGATTTTGAATCTGGTTCGTCGTCGATTTGGAGAAATTTTTTTAAAACTCCAACCAAAAAGTGTGCGTCTTCGACGCCCCTGTAGTTGGGAGAGATATTCCCGGTGCAGCCTACTCACTTGGTCTCTAGCAGCTTACACACACACACACACACACACACACACACACACACACACAAAAAAAAAAAATCAATGTTATAAACTGTAATATGCTTCAGCAAACAGAAGGCATAGAGTTGCTCGTCTTTCTGATTTCAAACATATTTTGTAATATAAAATAATCTCTTGTCTCAAATGTTAATCATTTTCTTTTCCTTTCCACAGTTCAATAGACTTGGTGGCTCTATGTCTTGTATGGCTCTCCATTACAAAAAACCAAAAACAAAAAAAAAACAGGTCACGAAAAAACACCGTGATACTTGTCATCATTTCCGGGTATAATTTTGTAACCTGGCATTTCATGTGGGGTTTTTTCAATAGCAAACAAAGGTTTGACCCAACTTCCACGGTTCCTTAAGATTTAATGAATTTTAGTCCAAGTTGATCAATAGTTGCTTAGCTTTAAGCACCATTTCATATGTTTCTTATTATGTGCAACTTGAGATGCCTAGAAAATTCTTCACTTCATGGACTAGTGTAACCCATAGATATGGAAGCTTGATCATGTCACGAGTCGTGAGCTCTTTCTGAGCTCAGGTAAAGCTTACGACCCAGGAGATGATAAATCTCCATTGAAAATATTAGGTGGATGTTTCTTGTATCAAAAACATCACTCATACAATAAATAATATGTAGTCTTGACAAACGCATGCACATGCAGAAAGAAATCAATTAAAAAAACAAAATACTCTTCTGGTTATTTTGATTGTTTGTGGCTGCTCAGGTTTGCTAAGCTTGGGCTTAAAAGTTTCTTGAAAAATAGGGCAATTCCAGCACGAGCTGCTTAATGCCTAGCTTCTTATTAAAAATATTACGAGTGACAAAAAATGATAGCTTGCCAAAATGGCATTATGTAAACTTTACTTTTCCTCCCATTTTTAAGCACCAAAAGTACATTGCAAATGTAAACAAGACTTGTATTTTTCAAAAAAAGCAACTTCTGTTTGGTACTGACAAAATAAGTAATCACATGATAAATGGGAAAAAAGCATAATACATAGCAAATAATATAGTTTCCATGAGATGAAAAGAAAAGAGAGGTTTAAGTCCAATTTGTTACTTTACTTCAACTTTGAATGACCATAAAACCGTGCAACCGTCGTCCACGTTTACTCGTGGGAGTTCGAAAGTACTTGAATGTTGACGCAGCTACTAAAAAATTAACATGATGATAGTTCCACTTTTAACTTATTCTGGTCTAGTAAAACCAAAGTACATCAAAAACAAAAAGAATCCTTATCACAAGTCAACCATTGACCAAGAACAATAACGAAAAACAAAAATATGAAAGACATACTACACCAAATTGCTATCAAAACTGGATTCTAATAAAGAAATCTTTAAAAAACCAGTAACAATACTTTCGTCAGGAACTTCCAGATTGCAAGCCACGGAAGTACAAAAAGGAATAACAGTACAATGTGACAAAGCTTGAAATTGTCAAACAAAATGTATATTTTATTTAAGATCAAGTTCTTCAATAGTCTACCAAGGAAGCTTAGATCGATACAAAGCTTGACTGAGTGTCGATCTCTTCTCTCAAAACGCGTTTTCAAATTATGTTTTATTAAATTATTTTTCGAGGTTGGAATTCATGATGATTTTTATTTTTATTTAATCTACTACTTTACTTAATTTATTAATTTTTCTTTTCTTTTCCGACAACAGGGCAAATCAGAATAGCAGTTGTTACCTGTTTGTATTCGTATATAGTGTAAATACTGGTTTTCATCCTTTTAGAAATATTAAGGATTAAATAAATAATAATTAAAGGAATTAATAAATGAGCCCAACTAAAAATGTGTCTGGGTCACACTTTGATTCCAAGAATTCAAATGAGCCAAAAGTGGAGGATGATGAACTGTAGAGGCATGAATAATATTTTTTCCGTGAAAGGGGATTTGAGTCCGTGCCTCTGGTAACATGATCAAGTGCCCTAACACCTGAGCTACCGACGCTTGTTCCCAACCATATCAATTGTGCAACCAAATCTTTAATTTGCGTATGACGTCCTTTCCCAGGTCCCTGTCGTTGCACACCTTATCCCAATCACGCTTGTATGACTGAAACTCGCACAGAACCACAGCTTGTCTTCCGAGGTCAGATCAAGTGAACCCAACATACATGGAGAGCAAGGAAATGGTAAAAACAATATAAAATAGAAGGAGATGGTTTTGAATGCTGGGAGTTTTCTAAGACTTCCGAATCCCCTCTATCTGTATAATGATATTCTAACGATGATTAAACTTTAAATGCAATATGTCTGCGGACGTAAGTACATAAAAACGAAACCAACGTAATCGTCTAAGTTAAACAAGTCTGAACAATTGTATTTAAATACTTAGGAACGGCAGTAACAAAGTTCGCAACTTCCGTAGTTCAGTTCTTCTACTATATAGAAAATGCAGTCAACATAAAAAAGCTATTTAGCATAAAAGCCAGGGCAGTACATTTAATTCAAACCTAGGTAGGTCCTTTTGTATCTTTGTCTTCAGTAAATGTTATTTTCAATATTTAACGTTTGTTTACGTTTGTCGTCAAAATAATAAACTTCCCTTGAGAAATAAACAGTGTTAACAATTAACTTATCCAGGTCTTCGAGACTATCTCCCTCCCAAATGTTGCTTGCAATAAAAGTCTGACCTGCTATGAAACCTCGTGGAATTTTGGTCAATTTCATATTTTATGGGTATTTCAGTCAAATTCTTCCAAACAGTAGTAGCATAATAAGTTTCAAAGTCCTCCCTCTGAAAGTTATATGAGACCTGTGATCTCTCCTTCACATCAATAAAAAAGCTGGCTTTACACTGGATGGCGTCAAATGAATCATTATTTTTATATCCCATTACGTTTTTATGTCAATTTTTATGAAACTTGCCTTCGTCAGCAAAGGGATGAAAATTAAAAAAAGACCCAGTGTGAGGCCTGTTATCAACAGGAAAAGAGGAGTGGGACCAAATACTAAGGAGAAAATCAAAATTGGCATATATATATATATATATACACACACACTTGTTTCGCTATCCCACACCTCATCAGTGCAGATTGAAATTAGTCACTAAATGTTCGTACTCCATAAAAGACCCCTTCCACTGCAATTGCGACAACGATGTGGGGCTTTGCTGGATATGGTCACACTCAGAAGCAGAGGCAGGATTGCTCAACAACACAAAAGCAGAGGAGCAAATATAAATGTTACACAAACTCCCAACAATGAACTTTGAATTTTTAACTAAGTTCTTATTACAAAATTATATGGTACATTAGTTCAAGTTTTCCACATAAAGCCCCTTTTAAACAATGACCATCAACTTAACAAAAATTAACATATCTCAACCACAGATTCAATGACCAGGGTACTGTTCTAGTTGGATACTGGTATTACACAAAACTATCGCTTTTCTAGGTTCTCAGTACCCATTCGTAACAATAATCCGAGTTAATAGTGTGGTGGCAACCTATCAATGTGGATGGTATACTGAATCACTGACCAAGGGTTAAGGAGTCATTCGTGTTATTAGATATTAGGCATTATGTCTGGCACTAAATATCGCTCAGAAAACATTAATGTACTATAAGCAAAGATGAACCGGGCATACTGCGATATTTTTCAGTCGAATACAGAAAGGATAATATTTTTCGATCAATGTAAAACTCTGAATCATCTGTAGAACTATATGTACAAGAATCAAGTGTAGTTCATTAGTGGCAGAAGAGTTGCTGAGTGTCACTGAAATTACATTGACTTTACGAATATAAGCGTGAACATAGGCAAGCAATTATGGGATATTTTGCATAATTCGATTAGAATTAAAAAAACTAACTAAGAAAATGTCACATTACCTTAAGAAATTACTGCTTTAAACAACTGAGACAGAAAATTTAACAAATGACAAGAGGCTGTTAGTTTTAACTTGAATGAATTACAGAGCAAAGGGAACATTGTACGCGTGTCATAAAAGGTAAACATAAAGCAGCAATACAGTTTGCTGGTGCTTATCTGGCAGCAAATGAAGCCGGTTTACTTATAACTGGCTCTGTTCAAATAAAGTAGGAACGTTAAAAATCTAAAGCATGCTTCTACTCATTCAGGTGTTAAATGCACCGCATTTTCTAAGCACCACCAAATAAGCTCATCCCACACACACACCCAAAAATATAGAAAACCCTGTTAAAGCCAACACTAATAAAAATGAAATTCTGTATCATGGACGAACAGAGGGTCTTTCTAACTATTCTTCTTTCAGCACAGCCTGTGGTTTAAAAGAGAATAAACTGTTAAATGAAGGTGCTGAATAACATGCAATGCAAAAGCCTCAGAGAACTTATCGAAAAAGCACTACCGTATTGGGTGCAGAGAAGCTGTTCATGTTCTTGTGGCAATTACTGATACAAATAACATCTACCACATTGTTGTTGATTCTGGCACACCTCCTTTGTTGCCTTTAGTGGTTATGCTGGTGATTACATTTAACCTTCAGAAGGATTCAGCTGCAATGTTAGCTCTGCAAGATATTTCTAAGTCACACAATTTCTTTTAAGTACTGTCATTTATCCATCAGATAAGAGATGTTAATGCTATTTATCTTACTTTCCACAAAAGAAATAAGTACATAATCAACTCCTTTCAGTCTGCCCACGCATGAAAGGCTAAGGAAATATTTTTATTTAGAAATGCATCAGTAAAGACTATTATTCTGGTATTTTACGGAGCAATACTAGTTTAAACTAAAGTGTAAAATATACACGACTCACAAAAGAACCTACCCCTGCCCCTTGGAATTTTACTACGAATGCCAACCGTATTCAACGAGAAAGTAGTACATCTCAAAACCTCGAACAATCACTGCATGGCATTTGATTGATGATTCCAGGTCAACATCCCTCCAGACAAAATCCTCCCGAAAACAAAACCCCGAAGATAAAATCCCCCAACGAAAAAATTATCCGAAAATTTTTTATGTAATAAATAAGTCCAACTAATACAACAAATGGTTCAGAATCTTGATTTAACTTTATTATACATTATCATATATTATATTAACAAACTTGTTATAGGCTATACCTCAGCGATAATCGATATTATTAAGCTCGTGTTCCTGTCCAACAAACCTAGTTGTACGTTGGTTGCAATCGCCATAACGCTTTCGTAGAGGAAAAGTGCATGCCTTGCAAGGAGCTGGGTGGTGTGGACGGATATTCTCCTGGATGGATGATTTTTGTATATTTTACTTACAATTAAGAAACAAAGTGAACCTATAAATAATACCATATTACAATGGTAAGGTGCCAGGTATGAAGCGAAAAGGCCCATGTTTTCAGAAAATGCGGGAAAAAGTCAGGTTAGAAGAAGTTGGCCACAGTCCAAATATTATAAATGTTAAGGCTTGCACCACACGACTCATAACAGGGATTTGTGGACAAGTTCGTGGCTTTCTGATTACATACTCACGAAGCTGGTTCAATAAATGCTCTATTTATTAACCTCAGCTAACATGGCAAGAACTACTTTGCTTAAGTGGCACAGACTCAGTACCTAAAAGTTAATATCTCATAAAAATTCCGATTTGTTAAGCATTGCTGAAATACCTTCAGCTCTGAAAGGGCCCACCAGCAGTTAAGCTCTTATGAAATGTTTTACTGCCTAACATCAAAAAGAATTCAGTCAGTATAAAACATAATGCATCATGTAAAATCCATGCGTCACCTGAAGTTTTAAACCACGGACATCTTGTCTTATAAGAAAGATGGTTATGAGCGAGGAGGAGGAGGAGGGAGGAAGGAGGAGGAGGGAGGAAGGAGGAGGAGGAGGAAGAGGAGGAAGTAAGAGGAGGAAGGAGGAGGAAGTCATGGAAGTAATTAACTGTCAATGACATCTTGCAAAAAACATTAAAAAATGGGTGGCACCAACATCTAAAAAACGCGAGCGGAATTAACTTTTTTAAGGCCATATTTTTTATTCAGCAACCAAATACTGGTAATGTAGAACTGGTCTGAGACCACATGAAAATCACAGTGTTACACAGTGTAATAGTGGTAATAATAGTTATGATGATGATGATGATGATGATGATGATGATGATGATGATGATGATGCTAATAATAATAATACACCATCGGTAGTGGTTCGATGAGAAAAATAATTTAGTCAATTGCCCGGCTGTTATCAAAATCAAAAAAAAAATAATAATAAACCGTAATAACAATAATGACAATAATAATAGCAATAATAATAATGTAATAATAATAGTAATGATAATAACAACAATAATACTCGTAGCTACCCCAGGTGATGGCCTGGTGAAACAGATGGAAATGGGAAAAATGTGACAGTACATTGTATGACCCACAAGAAAGGTTGTGGGTCATACAATGTGCCATACCATTGGCCACTGGGGCATTAGGGGTAGCAACAAATCACTTCAAAAACATAGGGTAAACGTGGGAGTGTCGACAAGGTTTGATGTGATGCAGAAAACAGCTTTGTTAGGTGCACCACACATCTTGAGAACGGTCTTGTTATTGTAATTGCATTAAGCGAAACCAATGCATGGGGCCTTGGTAACTTCTTGTTACCTTCTTACAAGTTATTAAACGGAATACAAAAACACTTCACCGTAATATAATAATAATAGCAAATATAATAAAAAATAACAATATGATAATAATAATGGGAAAGGGGAAATCCAGAAATATCATGACAAGTGGGAAGTGACTGTGGAACTGTGATTCGGTCAAAGCTGCAGTAATAATTATTGGAGTGCTTTATACCGTCGCAATATATTTCGCATACTGATAAAAAGAAATAAGCCATACCATCTATTTCGGTACGTTACATAAACTGAGTTTCTCAATAATAATATATATTTAATGTTGTCTTTTATTCAACCGCCATAATAGATAAATTACATGTTTAAAATAAAGCAAACACAAAACAAAAAACAACTACAATGCGAAATTTCAAAAGTTCTTCTCTATATTTTATAGGCCTTCTATTTCAACTAAACTATTCGTTTCCTTACCATATAATAAGTTCTGGGTGTGTCCATTTTTTGATTCTCCTGCAGTAAGTAAAATAGGAGCACCCAATGGAAACTTCCTGAAGATTTTTTATAATGTACGTTGCATTCACGTTTACAATAATAGTGGTAGTAATAGTAATAAAAATAAATATAATAATAATAATAATAATAATTAATAATAATAATAATAATAATAATAATAATAATAATAATATGACCTGCAAGGTCATGTGTTGTATTTTTATTAACATCAATTTATCACACACACTTAGGTGTGATGCGACTGACAATCCAAAATATTATCGACTCATCACATGCCTCACAACTATGTATAAAATTCTCACTTTAATTCTGACTGAGTACACATATTCTTTTCTAATTGATAATAAAATGTTTTCAAATGAACAAAAGGGTTGTAAATGAGGTTCTTATGGTTGTAAGGACTAGCTTCTGACAAACAAAATGTTTCTTGAGGACTGCCATAACTATCACAAAAATCTCTCCATAGCTCGGGTTGATAACAAAAAAGCTTTTGATAGTATTCCTCGTAACTGGATTGAAAAATGTCCTGAAATGTATCACATTTCTCCAATTATTAAAATTTCCTTTCTCGTAGCATGAAACTCTGAAAACAATGTAAATTCTGAATTCTGAGAACAGGTCTAGAAATCCCGAGGACATAAACTTCAACAGAACTACCTTTCAAGGTTAATCATTCTGCTTTATGTAGCACTGTTTCCTTTAAGTACTCTCCTTAACGAGAGTGAAAGTGGGTATAAAATCTTTGATAAAATCATAAACCATTTGTTGTATATGGGTGATCTCAAGCTGTTTGCTAAAAATAATTCGTAACTAACTGGGGTACTCAATTTAGTGGCCAATTCAGTGAGGAAATAAAAATGGAGTTTGGTTTGGATCTGTGCCAAGGCCACTTTTATCAGAGGTAAATTGCTTAAAACATCCAACATAAGCTTTAATCGCAACATAGAAATCAGAGAGTTAGACCAGGAAGAGGTATATAAATAACTAGGGATCTCTGAAGGTGAAAGTATTAATCCCTCGGCCATGCGGGAAAAAATACCAAAAGAATGCTATAGAAGGGTGAGATCCATTCTTGAGTAAAATAAATGTCGAGAATTGTATTGATGCGATAAGCTTATTAGTCATTCCTGGGGTCACTTTTAGTTTTAACGTAATTAATTGGTCGATCGCGGAAATTCAAAAGTTACAAAAATTAGAAAACATCTTACCATACATCGCATGCAACACCCTGAAGCTGATGTTGATCGTTTATACCTACCTAGGAAAGACGGTGGGGGAGGCATGATTCAGTTGGAGCTTTCACATGACATTAATCACTGGTTTGTGTATTCATCTTGATAATAGAAAGGAGGACTGAATGCTTAAACTAGTAGTTAAACATGAAAAGCAGAAACTTTTCTCCATTTCAAATGATGCTCCCAAGTTCAAAGATACACTTAGAATTGAATAAGTCAATTCGCAAACTGAGGTCTTGATAGACCAACCCATAGAAATGACATGAAATGCCAAACTGAATGTAAAATCTGAAGGTCTAAAAATTCTTACTGAAAAAATGGGAAAATAAACCACTTCATGGTAAGTACCCTAATCGGGTCAATGGCAAAGATGTCAACAAATCTCAAACTAATCAAAGGTTGGCTTCATCTGGGCTCAAATCCTAAACAGAAGGATACACTATCACAGCTCAAGATCAGCGCATACGCAAAATTTTCAGGCCAATGTCTTAAAAACTGGGGCTGATCCCTCTTGTAGACTAAGTGCTCAGCATAAGGTGACTATTGCTGATATAGTGTCCAGTTGTCCCATACTGGCCCCAACAGAATATCAAAAGTGCCATGACAGAGTCGGTCAATATATCCACTGGATGTAATGAAAAGAGTTTGGACTCTGTCATGATAAATATTGGTGGGAACATAAGCCACTGTGTGTAACAGAAAATAATTTATCACAATACTCTGGGACTTCAGTGTCCAAACTGACGGAACTATTCAGGCAAACGGATTATAGTCATTAAGAGCCATCAAGATAAGACCTGTTTCCTCATTGATATGACCATTCCTGCCGACAGTAATACATTATTAAAAGGCATTCGAAAAACTTAGTAAGTATAAGGATCTTGAGATAGCAATCACAAAGATGTGGCATCTAAAAACCACTACAATTCCTGTTGTCATTGGAGCTCTGGGAATGCTATCAAAAAAATGAACAATGTTACATTGACCAAATCCCTGGAATTATTTCTCTTTCTGAAATACAGATTACATTTATGGGTACATTACATATCTTCCATAAAATTCATGCTCTGTAGATTGTAGCCTCGTTATTCTTTCTTTGCTTCAGGTCCCAGTGTAGGACTTGGCACGGACTGTATTTAAGTAAAGCAAATTCAGAACATAAAATAATAATAATAATAATAATAATAATAATAATAATAATAATAATAATAACAATAACTAAAATGTATACAAGTTTTTGTTGATACATTGCCAGGCAAACTGGAAATAAAAGAGATGCAAAAACCAGTGCTTACAAGCACTACCTAAACTATGAGAAAAAACTTTAACGTGAAAAAAATTTCAATCCAAAAATGTGTCAATAAATATAAAATGTTTTCCTTTTTTTAATTTTCTTTTCTATGAATATCTAGTGTACTTGGGCATAAAATTGCAAAAGAAAGTGGAAAAAATGAGAAGAAAAAAGACAGTGAAAAGAAAAGCTATCATAATACCATTGTTCACCTTGAGGTTCTGGTCGATGTCATGGTAAACAATGTGAAAAAAGAAAACCGGACATCAAAAGAATTAATAAAATAACAATAAAAATTAATTAATTAGTTAAAGCAGAAGAAGTACTGGCTGAAGCAAATCGATACATGGGCTATTGGAAGAGTTAAACAGCAGATTCAAGCAAAAGCTGCAACGGTCAAACAATATCAGAACAAGACTGAGCAATTTCATCAGAAAAGATTGTTTCAAACGAAGAGCAGGCTGTACAAAAAGCCTAAAAGAGAACAAGCAACCTACTATGCACCTGAGAAAGAGAAATCAAATAATGAAGAGAAACACAATAATGACCCGGAGTGGTCAAAGAAGATAAGAGAAGAAGAAGTGGTGAGGTTTAATCAAGATAGGACAAAAAAATCCCTAAAGTTATGGCACTTTTAAAGGCATAGCTAACAGGAAGTCCCCGGGGCATGACCTAGTTCAAGGCTTTTAAATGAAGAACTTTACAGCATTGCATGATAGAATAACAATACACCTAAACACGTGCCTAGAGACGGGAGAGACTTCATAGTGGATAACAAAAGGTAGAACCGTCTTACAGACCAATAACATGTCTGCCACTAATGTGAACTGGCATGATAGCTGAAGAAATGTATACCCACTTGGAGGGAAAGGTAATTCTCCCAGAGGAGCAAAACGGCTGTAGAGAGAGTTCGAGGTGAACAAATGACTTGCTGTATGTACATAGACCAACACATTTTCCGTGAAGTTAAACGAAGGAAGCAAAACCTAGCAACAGCACGGATGGATTACAAAAAGGCTTATGATAATGTTTCTCACTCTTGGAACCAAGATTGCCTGCGTACACTTAGAATAACTGATTATGTAGTCGGTCTACTAGATCAGAGCATGAAATCCTGGAAACCGAATTAACATCCGGGAATAAACTGCTACGTGAAGATGAAATTAAGAAAGGGATCTTTCAAGGTGACACACTATAATCATTTCTGTTTGTATTAGCAATCCGTTGTACCCGGCTCTAAGAAAAGCTAATGCTTACTACGAGTTTGAATGGTGGAAATAGCATCACTGCAATTAATACTTGGGCAGTGTCATCACTCAGATTCCATGCTGATTTTCTGAACTGGAAAATAGAAGAATTAAGAGCAATAGACGGGCAAACAAGAAAGATGATGACCATGTACAATACGTGGGGAAAAATTTAATAATAGTAGTAATAACAATAATACATACATACATAAATATCTACCTAAAGTGACGATCGTATGGGATTTTCCAATAAGAACCGACTAAACAATACAGGCTAACAGGCCTGATGCTGTTATTAAGGATAAATTGAGTAAAATGTGTCAAATGATTGAGCTGAGTATACCAGCCGACTGTAATCTATCAGCTTAGGAATTCAAAAAGCTTAGTAAATATAAAGACCTTGACATAGAAGTGGCTAGATTGTGAAAGATGAAAATTCAGACCATGCCTGTTATAACTGGTGCACTTTAGATTGTTAAGAAGGGGACACAGAAAAACAATAAAGAAAATGAAATCCCAGGGAAATTGTCAATTAAAGAAATACAGAAGATTGTCCTTAATAGTACTGTCCATATTCTTAGAAGAGCCCTTTGCGTTTGACAATAAACTATTTTACTCAAACAATAAAATAATTCATTTTTATAATTCCTATTCATTTTTACAAGAATATAACTAAATAAACACAAAAAAGACATACATAAACGGCTCAACACTTTAGGTTATTGGGTCTAACCCAGTGTTTCTAAACCAAAGAACGAAACCGAAAGAAAATAATAATAACAATAAAAACAACAATTATTATTATTATCAGATCACTATGGGATTTCCAAAGACAGACAGATTACAGACTAGAACATTACCGACCGGACATAGTTTTGGAAAATAAAAAGAATCGATCACGCTTGCTTATTGACATAGCTTGCCCCTTTGATAGAAGAATTGAAAGGAAAGAAAAGGAAAAGAACGAGGTATATCAAGACTTGAAGAGAGAGATCAAGAGGATGTGGAATGTAAAAGAGGTTACCATTGTACCATTAATTATAGGAGCTCTGGGAACAATTGGAAAGAACTTTGAAAGGTAGTTGAAGAAAATTGAAATAGAATGTAGAACTTTTACAGAAAGCTTGCCTGTTAAGAACTTCAAAGATTATTAGAAAGGTACTGGATACCTAAAGCCAAGGGACTTGGGCTGATGTCCGAGTACAGTAGAATTTTGAAACCACGTCACCTGCTCGGACAATGGTCCACATCCGATATTAAAAAAAACCCAACACTTTCTTACATAAAGTCAGGAGAAGTCAAAATGTTTCGTTTTTCTTATTATTTAAAAAAATGCTTTTAGATACACGAGGGGTATTTCACTTGAAGAGCCTGACAACATTCTCTGCTATGCAGATAGGCTTAAATAAACTCTGTCCTCAGTTAGGGAAGCGGTAAATAGTTTGAAAGGAATTATAAGATTAGTAAAGTGAATACCCTGTTAAATTCTTCCCACTGTCTGCGCTCCAATGAACCTTAAACTCGACTATAACAAAAGCAAATTTGATATTAGAACAAAAGTACACATTTACGCTATTAGCCGTTAGTGTTTCCAGTGCTTTCTGTATGTTTTTATACCTGTATGTACATGTACATACGTATGTACTACCCGCTATGTCGATGCTAACTAGCAGTATCCAACAAAGCATTGGCTTAATGATCTCTTCGAATTCTCAGTTCAGGCTTCTTTTTTCAAAAAGTGATAATATCACTCCTCATTCCATTTCGGTTATTTCAAGCCCGTGTTTTATTAAAGAACATGAATTTCTTCTTTCACGGATCTCTTCCATCAGTAAAATATTTTTAGCAACTCTCTAAATTACCCTCAAATTATATAACGATGGATGAGAAGCCATAATACATGCGGTCAATTTCATTTGGCAACTGCGAGTATAATCACATGGTCCCTCCCTTCCTCCCTCCCTACCCCCCTCTCTCTTTCCACAAGCACCATGCATACAAGAAATCTTGGCATGACTAAAAAGCACCATAATTTGTTTCTCAATGCAAATGGCAATGTACACCTATAACAATACCATATGACATAGCACATCACATATCTCGTATAATGGGAAAAAGTCAAGCTTCTGAGCCTCTAGGTGCAGTTGGAATTTGTCTTTTCAAGGCTTATTTTAGAATTACCTTCATTCTCTTTAACAAATGGTATATTTACTGACAAAATGCTTGTTTGTCCAGACCAAGTAAAAAACAACAGAAGCATGAACTAAAATGATAATCATTTATATTTGGCAAATAATAGCTTTTAGTGATTTTAAAGTACCTTCAGCTAACTTGGAACAAATCATGGTTGATATAGAAAAAGAGCCTTCCTGACAAACTTGACAGAGTACTGTAATGTGAGGAAGTCAAGCAAATACACCATTTCTTACTCCTTAACTCCTAACAAACCCTCTGACAAGGCCAAAAAAAATTACCAAGCCAGCAACTGTTGCAGATATTTTCCATTAGAGAATTGTGATCATTTAATTTTAGGCTTTTAGGGTAAGAACCCATTAAAAGTTATCAAGCCAGCTTGTCACGCTCCAACTGGGCCGACAGACCATGACCATTACTCCAATTAAAAAGTAGACCTAACACGAAATAATTGTATCTAACAAACGGAATAACATGAGAAATCAGACAGTACTGAGCATTTCTTAAAGTTATTGGATTCGATACACTCGTTTATAGTTCATATTTCAGTCATCTTTGAAAACGAAATTACTGAACCTGTGTAACATTTTCAACCTACAAACATTTTCTATTCAATACTTAGGTGTTGCTAGATCTCATAAATTACGTACAAGATCTGTGCATCTATGCGTGACAGTAGATGGAAAGCAAGTTCTTTAAGTCTTTACTCAAAATGTTCTGAATGTCAACATGTTAGTCTGTCTTGCTCTGCAAACAAAATTTATACCAACACCATGTACACACGTATCCATATCCCTCTTTATGCATTTGTTAATGTTTAAATGTACTGTGCAGTTAACTGTGCTTGTACTTAGGGTCTTTAAGAAACCAAATATATTTCTTCAAAACATTAATTAAATCAGCTAAGTATTATGTGATGCTGCAGTTCTGGATTCCGACCCAATTGCAGTCTGTACTTAACGGTTATGGTATTTGTAAGGCTGATGGGTATAATGCAAGCATACTTCTATGTATGCGTCCACGTACACATTTATACAGGGGACTACATATTACATATTCCTGGAATAAGTAATACATAATAAGTCCTACACCCTAAAGAAAACAAGACAATAACTTGTCTCAATGGAATAGTCTTATTGCTTATTAACAGTGTGTGTGGAAGAAACTTCCACTGTTGATAGTCAAAACCTTCCAAGTGAAATCTAAACATATATCGATCGGAAAGTTGTTCCAGAATGTGTAGCTGTTATGATATAACCTGGCACCCCAAGGTCGTTAAAGATAAAGGAAATGACAGATCTCTTATTATCTCTAAAAGTAGTAATGTGTACACAGATGCAATCGTCTACTAATCCATGCCCCCTTCCCACCACTGAATCTATGTAAAAAATACATAGGCCTCGATAACTTTACACATACATATACAATAAAAGTAATATTTAACCATCGATATAATTATTGAGGTGTGGGTACCTCTGTCTATTTGAACGACGTTTTCTCGAGAATGATTGCAAATTTTGGCATAAATTCCGCAAAATGACAGAGAAGCCCGACTTCTTATATTGGAGTCGGGCCACGCGCCACAGGCCAGTTTTTGTTTTGACATCACTTGTGCTCAATTTCCTGGTTGTTTTTTTTATTGACTTGGAACGTGGAGGCAATGGTAAGTTCAACTGCTCACCATGCAAAAGCTTGCCAGATCAGCGCTTCTATTCGTTTCTCCATTGTGAGTGGCATTCCATTAAGTTAGTTCATGTTTCCCGAAATAAAATTGGGGCAGGGAAGAAAGCAACAAATTAAAAGATTCTCAAAAAGTACAACGAAAAAAATCAAATAAGAAAAGTAGCACTTTGCAATGAAGTGGTTTTCAGCCCTGCTTACGATGAAACTAGTCAAAAAAAACTTTTAAGAGCTTGGGGAGGGGGGGGGGGGTATATTATGCATGTGTGTGAATAACATTTCCAATAAAATGAGAAACCATGTTATATATTGTTAAATGCTAGAGATAATTTAAAAGGTCTATAAGAGTATGTAAGGCATATGTTATTTGTGTCAATGGCACACACAGGTTTCCCGGCTGGGGCTAGCATTTTGACTGAGCCAATGGGCCACAAAAAATGCTACTTCCTTTAATTACAGGCCAATTTCATTTTGAAAACAATTAGAATCAACATATCACATTCATACCTCTGTAAATATTTGTCAATTAATGCTAGATTTACAATTTTGAAAACGAGTTCTCTCCCATCCATCCAACGCCCAGCCCACCTTCTATAATCAGCACAGTATAATTTTACAAATTACTAACAAAAATCGTGCCTTGCAGATGTGTTTGTCTGACTGAATGCATGGTCTTTGCGAGTATATGTAAAAAAAACCGTATTTCCTTGGATTAAAAAACTAAGGAATTCAACATGGTTACTACTACTAGTGCTTTTTATGAAAACATTTGTGGAGTAATGGTTGTGGACGGTTGGAAAGAGCAACCGGTTCTCCATTTCAAACAAAAGTAAATTAAAGGTCCTTCTAAAGATATAACTAGTAATAAGTCAATCACATGCCACTACCATCAATTGCATTACGAAAAACTCGAATAAACCACAACTTTTCAATATTAACTTGAACATGGAGATGAAGTATTATGACTGATTCCTAAAAAATTGCTGTAGAATGAACAGATATATGCACACACAAGAGAAGAGGTTTGTTCCCAACATTGCTTCTGAAGAAATTTTTATTATTTGGTTTATTATTTGAGGAAGCAACTGAAGAGGAGGCGATTTTAAAACAAGGTCAAAAAAATGGCGTCCAGAGGTGCTTTATT
The DNA here is from genome assembly GCA_003991215.1 of Morbakka virulenta. Lineage (NCBI taxonomy): Eukaryota > Metazoa > Cnidaria > Cubozoa > Carybdeida > Carukiidae > Morbakka > Morbakka virulenta. Next base: position 897,424 of record RDPX01000222.1, read on the forward strand.
GCCCGAGGTAATATTTCGATTTTTTTTTCGTGCTTCTGTCATAGTATACACGTCTGACGTCAAAAAATAAATAAGTAAAATATTGAAAAGGGAATTATATACAAGAAACAAAAAGTACAAGATGACTCAGATTCGTGATAACCTGGAAACAGAGGTCAAATGGAGGTAAGATGTTCTTGCTTTGTCCATTAACAGAATAACAAATCGTGGTGTCATGTACTTTTGTCTTTTTCGGAGGAAACGTGGCATTCTCATATTTGTCAACACGATTTGTCAACAACTCAACAACAAATTCCTTATTTGCTTAAATGTCTGTGGCTAACTATCCGTTATAACTGTGATTAGTTACCCAAATAATCTAGCTTATCAAAAAGTTGCTTTCTCTTATGACTTTTCGAGAGGCACCACCATCACCCAGCTGACTTCTGCTTTAGTATGACTGGGAATAAAGAAAAGAACATGCTCAAATTTCAGAATTCAGTGAACAAGCCTTCAGTAGTGATATTTTTGGTGCTCTGTGTATCTTGCTTAAAACAAAGAAAACAGGCCCATTTTTGTAATGAACACCCAGATTTAATTCCGTGTCCATCTGTTCAAGGCTTTGTAGAGGGGTTCAAATGGTTGTTGGAAGGAAAATTAAAAACTGTAGTCCTATGACTTTCGAATACAAGACAGTAAAGATGACATAAAGGAAGAAAATTAAATCAATTTTCAATGTATTTTATTTGAAAATGGCAAATTTCTTTTATTAGTAATAGACACATCATTGGAAGGGAATTCTATCTTCCATTGTCTTACTTTCCACTATGATTTTTCCTCCATGTCTCCAGATAAATTAGGGCCATAAAATCACAGTATTCGTCCTTCTCTTACCTTTTAACTGAAACCTGCAGCTCTCTTTCGTGCAAAGCCATCTTTTTCAAACAATGTGGATAAAATGAAGCAGCTGGGTTTGAAAAACAGCCGACCAAATCAATGATTGAAACGGCTATTGACATCACTCGCCCAAGACTGCTTAATCCAACGGTCAGTGATTGCAGACAGTTGTCTATTTGTGCGTTGTCAACAAGATAAACAATGAACATGATTCAGCAATGGGATGGTAAAGTATTATGGGCAAATAGTTACACTAGAATTCAAAGCCTGGCGTAGGGGCAACTCAGTTTCAAATCAAAGGTGAATAATCATAATTTTCTGATTTATGTAAATGTGGGATCTAAACAAATACCTACTTGCTTACATTGGACAATTTCAAAGCGACTGTCCTTTTTTGTGCAAGCTTAGACGACTGGACTTCTGGTACAGAGTGTAAGTAAGCCCCAAAATATTTCTAGCATCTCCTCAGGAATCAGTTATATACAATATTCAACCTGTTACTGCAGTTCAATTAAAAAAGCTCTAAAGCCAAATAACTGATATCAAAATACAACATAAACCATAATGATTTTAAAAAAAGGTTCACTCGGCTTAAGCAAGTGGCAGCAAGAAGAGAAAGTTGCCAACTGTGAACACAAAAATTCATGTAATGTAACTGGTACGATAGTATCAGGCCACACAAGGTGTGCTTAAAATAACATGCACCTTATATAAGAAGGCTTTATATGCTGTACTTTGATAAGGCTTAATATGTTTAATCTAACAAACGGAATGCAAAGTTCATGCAATACAGGATCTGCATGAAGTATTTTCCTGACCATAAACATCTATTTAGTTTAATGGAAACACTGTAGTGTTTGGTGTTTGGTATAATACTAGTATATTCCAATAACTTTTCATGCACATACACATGAAATTCAAAATGTCTCGACATGGGCCCCCTCTGTCACTCTGTGGGTACCTGGACGATGTGCAACTTCACGCCAAGTGTTTTGAAGTTCATCTAGCGTTACAGATCTGATTGCTTCGGTAATACCTGCTTTCATGGCTTTTAAAGCAATAACCGATGTGCGTTACACATTGTCCCTGACGTGCCTCCAGTAAGAGGGAATTTAAGCCATGTGCAGGCGGAGATCGGGGTGCTAGGCCATCCCTCCCAATTCACCTTTTCGGAAATGCTTAATCCAGAAAATGATGGGCAAATAAATGAGGAGGCTTCAAATTTAGAAACGTTAACAATGAAAGATTAAATTGTCAAAGTGCCCACGACACGTTAGTTTATTATCAAAGGAAGCCTATCCTTAGACTGTATGTACTGGCGATTTTATAACCCTACTGTTCGCAGGGTTATAAAACCGCTAGTACATACAGTCTGCATCATATTTTAGCAATGTATTTTATTACATTACGGTACCGCAGTTGATCATAATATAGCCTGTCAGTGCTGGTGACAACGGTTTTGACTTTACAAAAGGCCTATCGTCATGTTCCTTGTGCTGGAAATAGCTTGTTGGATACGTAAACATGGAAAGGAAAACAATGAAAAATTTAAATTTTATTGTACACAGAGTATACGTATTATTCTTAATGGCTTATCCTGGAAAAATATTCGATAATAAATAAATATGGGGGCGGCTTTGATTTTTTGAAATTGGTTTTCACATCTAAAATTCACTCTGGGTTATTTTAGAAGCGGGGCTGCCTAGAAAAAGAAAGCATGTTCATAGTCAACCCAGTCGATTTGAATGGATAAAAGAATCAAATTTCGAAAATTTCAAAATAAGGGAGGTTAGAAATAATATCGGAAATTGTGGTGGTGGTTTTTAGGGTCCCAGTAAAAGGAACGAATGCATATTTTGGGTATGCTCAAGAGTCCTTAACTATGGGTGTGCTGAAAAGAATTGGAAGCGAAATTTGTGTTTGTAAACATTGGCAGGGGACTCAGGTTTGTTCAGTTCACATCTGCATCAAAGTTAACCAATACCCTTTTTTCAGCAAAAGAGGAAAAACTGTGGCAATTCTATCACACGTTGCCCATGTTGGTTACGGAAGTAGCTCTGGAAACAGTCTACAAGAGAAAACTGGCGACTGATGTGATAATAACAGCTACCAAAGCCAACTAATTCCCTTCAGGTAAAATTTTGTGTTTTTGTCAGGGTTTGTTTTTTTTCATACCCATTTAACATAACTGGTCTACTTGGCCTTGCTGTGGATGAGGGATGGTATAAACAATATTGAATCGAACGAAATGCTCTTAAATGTATTTCTTGCAGTTACCAGGGGCCAATGACAGCAAGAAAAAACTGCACAACTCGCACATTTTTCTTGGCAATTCGCAACAATGCTATCAATGACGACCGGGCTGCCACTTTTGGCAATAATTCATTGTTAAGTACCAGTAACACAAAGGCGCCTTAACAAAAAACAGCAAGTAAACAAACTCTGTACTCCAGGGCATGTCTCAACAAACAAGCCATGGTAGGCTCTGCATTTTGTTATCAACAAATGAAAGGAGGGAACAGCAAATGAAAATCTGAGTGTTTACAACACCACGACTGTTTAATTACTTTCATAAACAATAGCAACAAAATACCTCAACATTTTCCTGTATTATGTCATTACAAGTGCCTTTCTCACGGGCAATTACTTTGCCCCAAAACAGCCTCATGGGGCAAGTTACCGTCAATGAAAAAAATTAATGTCGGAGTGGATGTCAGTAACATATTTTCCGCATGTACACTTCGTTACACAGTTAAAGTAGTTATTATAATTATCAAGACACGAATGGTTGTTATTTTAACCACACTATATGCTATTTGCAATGGGTCAATCGAACTTGTTTGCAGCAAACAGTGATGTCATACTGAAGCAGAAACAGCCAGAGTTTAGAATATTGACCTACATTAAAAAAACTCAAAACACTGCCAAAGCCAATTTTCTTTTGGTTAAGAAACCAGCACAACAAAAAGCGGTTGTGCATGTCATATAACTCATTTTTAAACTAATGTTATAGTGGTCTCAAAAACAATTCCATATTTATAACGCTTCGGACAATGTCATCGAATCGACCCAACTACCGTTCGCAATCTTGTGCTTTTGTGGGTTTCCCGCTGGGATCGTACAGAGGCCTCGGCCTCAATTTACCGCGATACATTCGTGCACTTGAAATTGAAATGGCAACTTTCCATCGTCTGTCCTGAAAATCAGGTCAGTGCATGTATCTTACCCGGTGTCATGAAATGCCTTGTTTCCAAACAAAATCAAACATTTGGCAAAAAAAATGGGGTGACCAACAGTGATTAATAAATTTGCTTTTGTATTAACCACTGAAGGTTTACTTCAACAGCACATCTGTGGCTTTTTGAAGGATCGAGTCACAGTACGCAAGTGCTTTTCTAACTCGGTTTCTAAACTCATGAGATTGCAACTCGGTTGACTGGCAGTCGAGTTGCTTATTGACAACATCTATCCACACAAGTCCCATGAAGCGCTTCTAGAAGCAAACTTAAGTTGCCTAATGTTTACAGAGGACATTTTTGGTGGAGTTCAGCAACACAGTAGCATCGATATGGGTTCCTTGGGGAAGAATTGTCAACAAAGAGTTGACTGATCGGCAAATATCGAACGTTAACCCCAAACTCTGTTGCAATGCATTCACTATTTGTTTGAATCTGTAATACTGGGCTTTTCTGGCGAAAAAACAATTGGGTTCAATTCATTTGGTTAATGCAATAGAAATTTCCAACCGTAATTTGTGATTTGGTATCTTGGGATCAGGAACTTTTTTACTTTAGCAGTAGCTACTCGAGTCGGTTTTAAAGTGACCATAAGGTGTGTCAATTCGTTACAAGTGGTGGAACTTTTCGGAGCTCTGGAATTAGGGGTGATGGGCACAAAAAAATTTTTTGCTGGATCTCCTTAAAGTTTTCGAGAAAACTATTCGGGGAAAAAATGAAACTAAAATCCGTTTGTATATCACCCGCAAGTAAAGTAACAAATAGTTACAAATTCTCTTTCTAGCTATAAAAAGCACTTTGGGCAATGTAGACATTAAACTGGTGTTTTGGGGTCTCTTGACCGCTCACGAGTTTTTCACATTAGCAACGAAGAGCACGATACAAAAACTCTGATCCCAGGATATTTAAGCAAGCAAGGAATTCAAGGTGAATATGAAAGAAGGGGAATTCCACCCAAGGGTTAATTAGGGTTGATTCTTCCTGCAACTATGGGGCTTGGGTACCAACAAAAGTTAGGGGGATGAGTTGGGGAAAATACCCTTCAGCTCGGAAAGTTCTGTTTTCTCCTTACTTTCCAGCATTTCCTAAATGTCAGATGCGAGATTATAAAATAGCTACCAATAACGTGTCTCAAAGTTGTATGTACTAAAGAAGCTAATTTCATTCAGGGGTATCGAGTTGTTACAAGCTTTTTTTTCTTCGCCCTATTAACTTTCGTCGCAAAGCGACTGCAGAATTCTTCTCCAAAGCAATATTCTTATTGAAACGCAGTCTTTAAACATCAGAGCTTTTCGTTTGCCACTTTATATTTCCTGGGCAAATTTATCTATTGGCATACGTACCTGCAAGATATACGCCGAGTGCGCCGAACGATCACGTTCCACTATGAATGATTGTTATCGACTGAACATTAAAAAGACTTTAATTTGCACGTTAAAACATCCAATATCAAAAGTACTTTTGAAGCTTGGGCTTCATTGATAAATGTAACAAACTAACAACGATAATATTCGTCTGCCTTCTTATTTATTTCTCCTGGTTGATCCCGCACGAGTTTGTCGATTACGAAGGAATCGCTGGACCTGCGCAATAAAACAATGATAAGCAATGAAGTGGTAGTTTGCAAAGGCGCACTGGAGCAAAGGGCTTTAATGTTGTTTGTTTACACTAGTTCAAGTGAATGGTGGATTGTTTCATTGTTGTGTGACCGTATCAGGCATTGATATTGAGGGTGTCAAAACGATGACGATGGTGATAATAAAAATAATAAAAACAATGAAAGTAATAATAATAATAATAATAATAATAATAATAATAATGGTTCCGATCATCATAGGAGCTCTGGGTACCCCACCAAAAAATTTTAAAAAGTGGTTAGGAGAACTTGGGTTGAAAACAAAAATAGTGGAACTGCAGAAAACAACGTTACTTCAGTCTGCAAGGGTACTTCGGAAAGTGCTTGAGGTTTGAGGAGTCTTCCTGACACCATGCCTCAAGAAACTCCACTAGCGATTTAAGGTCATAACTTAGTGTGCGACACCAATATAATAATGGAAGTAATAATAATAATAATTATAATAATAATAATCATCATCATCATCATCATCATTATCATTGCTGCTTCAAAAAAATTTTTTGGAAACAGACTTTGTTTCAAGTGTCAAATCAAGCTTTTGTTTCTGCCCAGTTAAAAACTGAGTGTATATATAGTAAGTAGTATGACTACAGAGGAAGTACGTACTTCCTCTGTGATATGACAACACACTGAAGCAAGAAACCCATGAGATTACAACTCTGTTGACTTGCAGTCGAGTTGCTGGCAGAAAGTATCTATCCATACAAGTCCCATGAAGCGCTTACAGTAGCAAAATTACATTGCCTTATGTTTAGAGTGGACACTTTTGAGGAAATTTATAGATATTATTGTTTTAATATTTCTATGATTACTTTATTATTATTATTATTTTCTCATTTTGCACAGGCTGTTCTTTTTGCCGAATAACATCTCTTGGGCTAGCCACAACTAGCAGCCAATGGCCAAGAGGTTTCTTTCACCTTACATCTCCAATACTTTTCGAAGTATCCTGGCTGTTCCCAACAAGGCTGTTTTCTGTACCACCCCAACACCTACTTCAATATCTAGTTTTTCCATCCATCCATTGAAATCTTTGCTTACGCATCCCATAGCACCTATTACCACTGGTACAACTAGCGCTTTTCTCAAAGACCAGAGTCTTATCAATTCCCTCTTTAGGTTTTGGTATTTTTCAACTTTTTCATTTTCTTTGTCATGCACCCTATTATCTCCTGGAACCGCAACATCAATGATTATGCATGACTTCGTCTTTTTCTCTACCAATACCAAATCAGGTCTCCTAGCCTCAATTACGTTGTCGCACTGGATATTCATGTCCCACAATAATTTCACTTTATCATTTTCTACTACTCCCTCTGGGCAATGTTCGTACCATTTTCCCTTCTTGTCAAGTCCATACTTTTCGCACAACTTCCAATGAATTAGCTTAGCAATATTGTCATGTCTTCTTTTGTACTCCCGCTGGGCTAGTTTTTTACACTCGCATATTAGATGTTGTACGGTCTCCCCCTTTTCCAAGCACATCCTACAAAGTGGATTTTCACTAGTTTTGTCGATCTTGTGCTTGACATAGTTTGTTCTTAATGCTTGTTCTTGGGCAGCGAATATTAGTGCCTCTGTTTGCACCTTTAGATCACTTTGCACAACCCATTTCCAAGATAATACTTTATCTATTTTATTATTCATTTCACGGTCGAACTGCCCATACATTCTTTTATCGTGCCATTTCATTTTGGCCTTGTTTTGGTTACTCCTTTTAAATTCTTCCTTCCCCATCAGGTTTCCAATCTCAATGATACCAACTTCCTTTACACCTTTTAGAAGC